>CM037788.1:35971880-36021880 GCA_021229015.1 Solen grandis | reverse complement strand
CTTTTTTGATTCGTGTCAGTAAGCAAAATCCCTGGTTTGTTAGAATAATTATGCAACTCACATGTGTTTCAAATGTAAGCCTTTTTTAACACCAGGGATAAAATGAATCACATGCCAGTAAAAGGATGACGTAAAAATGACGTTATATATATTTCCAGGGAGACAAGGGAGATCCTGGTCTTATTGGTCTGATGGGACTGCAGGGTCCCGAGGGTATGTCCGGAGACCCAGGTCTCCCCGGCCCACCTGGACCCATGGGACAGAAGGTAGGCCACATGATCACAGAAGTTTAAAAGCCATTGCTACTTTCCAAGCATTTAAAGCACCAAGATCATATTGAATGGATTCTAATTGTACTTATGTTGCTTCCAGGAAAATATACAGTTAAATACATTGTCTATTATATACATATATATTTTTAAAAATATCATGCCCAAAATATTTTATTTATAATTGTGGTTTTATGTCCATTTTTTTATTTGTAAATATACAAAGTTACGTATAAAGCGTTTGGCGAGTCCGCTATTTTTCTTTTATAGGGATGGTTGTTACTTAACCACGTGATGCAATGACGTAACGCTATGCTATATTTGAGTTTGTAAAATTTTGTTTTGTGAAGGAAAAAAGTTTTCGGGGGCTGTGGTAGAAATTACGACCCATTACATTGATCTCCGACATAAGGTCATTAAGCCCCTAAGCTCCTGGTAAGCCAGAAGGCTGGTGAAAGGTTAGGCAAAAGAAAAAATGTGTTTAGGACAAATGTGTAAAATAAGTTAGGGTAGGTTATCCAGTCGTAATAATGAACGAATGACGGAAAATGACGATCCTAAAACGGCCGCTAAAACTTAAGTTTCGGCAGGTTTTTACTAGGAAGGGTCGGGTTTCCCGAAACACAGAATCTTTAGGCCTTAATGCGCCTATCCGCGTGTCTCTGTGCATTCGAGTCCCATACCTGTAATTACCTGGACGCCGCTATCATGACATATTTTATAACAACGACACAAACAAATAATTATTTATACATGTACATCCCATAGTTCAAAGTGGAACGTGTTGCTAATTTTAGGGACCAGAAGGAACACGTGGACCCCCCGGAAAGGACGGTCTTCCTGGCGCTCCAGGACCCCAGGGACCTCTCGTAAGTGCTCTGTTGTTCTTTAATTTTTTAAACATTATTTTTTATTTGATATAGTGCGTCTTGAATATTTGTAGGGATTATTCATTAATCAAAACATTTAAAACATGCATTGATTAAACATATTGTTTTCATTCAGGGTATCTTTTGAACTCATTGAATCAAGTTTTTAATTTGAATATGCTACTGAATGTAGGAAAAAATATTTAATGATCAAATGTATCTACAACTACTACAACTACCTAGCCATGTACCTATAAATGATAGTCATGCTATACTAAATACGATTGTTTGTCCTGTTAGGAAATCATTAGATAAGCAGAGCCACACAACTTCTCAACTTTTTATTCCTTCAATTCTAAAGTTTGAAGATCAATACTGTTTGCAGCCTTTATCATATTATCGGATTCATAAGTCGGTTGCATGGTTTTATTATGTGTGATAATTTTGACATTTCTTACACAATGGCAGAAAGCAGCCGTTTATTTTTATTTGCCTCGATGAAAGTATCCAACATTAATTTTGGACTATTGCAGGGTCGACGCGGCCGGTCTGGCGAGGACGGACGACCAGGTTCCGTTGGAGTTGAGGGTCCACCGGGTCCACCTGTAAGTCATGCTCTTTCCCTTATCTTAAAACATGAACCTTGCCCATAAAATATTTCTTTTGTATTCATCTTAACCTTTACATGTTCAATTCATTTGAACAAGATTAGTAAAGTTTCAGAGTTGATATTAAGATTAAGGGTAAACAAGTTTTGTTTTTTGTTACCCGACCGACCCATTTTTACCCCCCCCCCCCCCCCCCCCGACCCATTTGTTTTCGAGGCTCAGAAAATACTATTCAAGTTTGAAGTTTGAAAAAGGAATTTCAATGTTAATGTCAGTGAATACGCTCTACCTACCTCAATGATTGTCTGTCAATCATATCATCTAGTGTTAAATAAGAAATTTGTTGCCAAAGTCGATTTTTATGTCTCCTTGTCTTCATTAAAACTGGTAAATAACAACCACGATGGAAGCGGCCATTTTGAAATACTAGTAAGAGATTTGTTTCGAAATTTCTTAAAACCCGTATGAACATCCACATTTTTGTCAAACATGGCAAAGATAGTTAAAATCAGTAATAAAATTAGTATTAATTTGATATTTTTCAAGCATTTCATGACAAAATGATCCTGGTTGTGCTTAACAATGCGGATAAAGCTGTCGCAGTCACCACCTTCAGCCACCTTCACTGCAGCTGATAAATGCGAGCACAATGAGAAAAACAGAAATAAAATAAAATAAAATAATAATAATAATAATAATAATAATAAAAAACAAAACAATAAAAACAACAACAAATAAAAACCATAACTACACAGAAGACTTTTATCAAATTTGGCAAGATGCAGGTCCAAGTTATTATATATATATATATATATATATATATATATATATATATACCCGACCTACTTACCCGCATTTTTTTTACACTCTGTTATCAAAAAGAAAACTACTTTTTACGCTTTCGTTTTTTGTTTTAGGAACATAATTTAATCTGAAAAAAATGAGGGTTGAATTTTTTTGTTATTTCACATGTGCAACTATTCATGATATTTGAAAGCAGGTGCAGATTTATTTTAAAACTTTCACTATGATTGTGTTGCATACGCGAATTTTAACACTGTTTTCATTTCGATGCATGTACAAGAAAAGAAAAGAAAACCTTTTACATGTTACTGTGATGTTGCTTTTCCGATATTATAATATTTGCTATTTTGCATTTGTTTTTATCAACATGTTAAGTCTGATCTCTATTCTTTTGGTCCCGCAACCATTCCACTCATTAAAAATAACAAATGCACTTTTAGGTTCATTTTCTTGCAAATCTTGAACAACATACACGCATTTTAATGGACGATGTGATAGGACAAACTGTGAGTATAGTAACTAACTGGGGAGGATGAAGGACAGCCAATTAATACAAATTACAGTAAAACCTCGGTTTTAAGACCACTATCAAATTCTAGAGGATAGTATTAAAAGCGAGGCTGTCTTAATATTGAAATTTACCAATATGGTTAGAACAGGACTTGTTTGAACAAGTCTAGGATCATGTACTGTAATCTAGTCAGTTTTTAGTTTACAATATTACTATTAATCATAAATATTGTTTGATTTTTTAGATTTACATTTTTTTTTAAATCAGAATCTAAAGAAATATTGGAACTGAATTTAAAAAGCGGTACATGTCGTTTGAACCCAGTTTTATTAAGTATGTGTCCTCGGTTATTCCCATCATATTTTGACAAGAACAATTTAACCTGTCTTATCTGAATATCTGCATTGTACATTTACCTGTGTTGACCATTACAATAGCATGCTGACACACTTAATGACTAAGCTAGGACATTCATTCCCCCAGTAGAAGTCTTATTAAAGGCAATCAAAAATTGTTGTCGCAGTCCAAAGTCATTATCTACATCTAGACATTTGTTTTCACATGACCAAATTTTACAGTTGAGAAGCCAGCCACCTAGTGTATTGACATCGTCTCATAAAAATCAATACACAAACATGGATCCTCTCGCACCAATTACTCTTGGTCTCTGTAGTGGGATAAATATTTTTTTGTAGGTGGTCTTAATTTGGGACATGCTTCCATTGTATTTCTGCTTAAATCTATATGGTTCCAAAAATGAGTGGTCTTAATAGAGAGGTGATCTTTATTCTGAGTCGGGCTTAAGGTCAAGTTTTACTGTATAACATTTACAAGATATTGGTGACATGTTGTTGTCATTACAGGGACCACCAGGACAAGCTATGTACGCCCCGGCCGTGGCTAGTTGGTTCGGCGCTTCCTCTTACAAGGGCAATACATACCAGGTAAATCTTAGCTGAGAATTATTAAGTATATGTGAACCCAATATTTAAAACGTTGAATGTTGCAAATAATTGTTGCAATATTTAAGACCGTATAGGGATGCATTGTTGATATAATCATTTGAAAATGACGCCTTCAATTAAAAAGATGATGTCAAAACAAGTTTGGGTTCATTTCATATTAAAGCGGTCATTATACGGATTGAATGTAGATGCATATTTAGAGTAATCATATTTTTTAAAAGCTTGCAAAAATTAGGATTGGTCCAATACACCTGTATATCACTACATGTGTCTAAAGTATCGTGAGAACCTGTATCAAAGAATAAGGTAACCCATCTATCATTAAAGTATAATCACTGTCCTTCAAACGTTTAAAAAGACTTCGTAACAGATGCAAGCATCCATTGATTTGGAGTTATAGGTTCCTTTGCTCAGTGTCTATGAAGGCTTGTATTAACTTTAATATTCCCACGATCACTTGATGGACCATGATAACAATTTAATGATGGATGGATTACCTTGAAAAGAATCGTCTTTAATTAAACCATTGTGCAAAAACATTGAGGACCAAAATTGAAAGATACAGTCCCTTTCTTTAAGACTTTTAAAGGTATTCTAGTTCCTAGAGGAATATTTATTGACATTAAACTAAAAAAATATACAAAGCGTTATTTGGTTTATTATACATCATCCCCCCACTAGTAAAGTAGACTCCACTTGTAACGATATCGCATTTAACGATATATCGCTTGTAATGATATAGATCCTACGGTTCCTGCTGACCCCCTATATATCTCCGCTTGTTACGATATCGCATGTTTAGATATTCCAGATGTAGCGATGCTACTTTCTGATCCTCGGCGGTTTTTGAGGCTGCCTGTTATTGATATTTTTTTCACGTGTAGTAGATGTGTGGAAACATGACCACGACAGGTGCGGCAGATTCCTTGTATTGAGTAAGATCGACTGTAACGACATCCAGACGCAACACTATTAATATCAAAGTTCAATGAATATCGCTGTAAGTGGCATTTACTGTATGCAGATAAAAAAGTCCCTAGAAAATGTATCCAGATATTTGTGTTTCTTGCAGGGTGATGCCGGAAGCAGTGGCGACGAGGAGATCGTAAGCTTTCTTTTGTTATTTTTCTTTCTTCAAATCGTGTGTGTGTGTGTGTGTTCGTTTTTTAAAAATTTTTTTAATAACAATTCATGTTTATATTAATACCGTATTTGGGAAAAAGGATTGTTTTGAAGCAAGAAATACTATTAAGAATAACTTCACAATTAAAATATCACCGGACATTCGGACAAAAAGACTTTTCAAGTAACACCCCCCCCACACACACACATGCTGCAATGAATTGTAAACCAAACACTATTTGAATTCCAAACAACATTTCAATTTGCTGCTGTGTTTGTAGGGCACATTTTAGTCACTCGAAATTATGCAGCTGGCTTGCGGTTGGTCGGTGGTTCTGTCCGATTCTATGCGGATACCCTTTGTGCATTAGGGGTTCTCCAACACTACTACTACTACAACAACAACAACAACCACAAAACAACAACAACAACAACATGTTCTAGGTGTCAATACATGAATTATGTTTTTCGCTGTAGGACAAGAGGGCAATGGCAGTACTGAAGGAGGTTGACGAAGCTATTAAGAAAGAGAAGGCCCCAACGGGCCAGAGGGACAACCCATCTACGTCATGCTTCGACTTCTTGAAACATAACCCAGATGATGTCAAGAAAAGTTAGTCGATTACGATCTTTTAAAGACAGAGGTCTGTTAAATTCGGCCAGTGTCGACAACTCCATGTGGAGAAGAGCAATAGAACAATAAATACAATACACTATTTCACTTCATTAAGTAGAAAATGTGAACACACACAAAAAAAAACATATGTAATTAACTTAAAGACTAAACACGGTACATAAGGTACATAACAACTTCATAGTTTCTTCTAGCGAAAAAAAAAGAGTTTGTATATTCTTTTTAGCTAACTTAGATAATCATGCAGGGATCCAGACAGGGGTACGGGGGTCCGGACCCCACCCCCACCCCTGAGATTTGGCTATTATTTTTAAGATCCAATTATCTAGTGTTTTGGCATTAAATCACGGTCCTTACTGTGATTTTCCCTGTCATTATCCCTGTCAGACCTGAGACAAATTGCTGGATCTGCGCATGGATAATTATTATGTGAACATGATGTTTAATCCATAACCTTATTAATGTTCATTTTCAGGTTTATAATTCGATGAATATTTGTTTACTGAATTTTAAATGGTATACAAAAAATAGATTTTTTTCGCCGCAGAGACTGTAAAGTGTCTGAGCTACACTAATGTAAAGGAAAAAAAAAGAAGGCGATACTGAGCTCTTGCTTTTTAAGAAATTTTCAAATATCTTTTTTCTTCATTACCATGCAGACAGAATTTGCTGGTGGTATAAAAAAGTCGTAACATACGATATTTTTGGTGTGAACTTAACTGAAAATACAAAAATAAATTTCTTCAGATATTTTCGAAAACGATTCCCTAGAAACACCCCCACCCCCCCAAAAAAATCATCTTTTTTATATGTTCAAATATCATTATCCTAAATAATACTTATTTACTTTCAGATATGAAGATCTGGATCAAACCCCTAAAAATGTCAATTACCAGCAGTTTCCAAGTATCGTGTACCTTTAACAAAAAACTTACCTGGACTTGCATTCAACCAAAGAAATACCTGGTGGGTGTAGATCATATCTTCTCTGTATCTGACAATATTCCTATCCTTTTGATGTTCAACGCCATTGATCTACGAGCTCGTATCGTTTATGAATAAAAATGAAGTGTCCTGTAGTCCTCTAATCATGTGTTTCTTATAGAAAATCAAAGGACAGAGAGTCCTGATGTTGCGTTAAGCATAAACTGAAACAGTAAAGGAGAAAGTCAAGAGACTTGTAAATTGAAACTTTTATTGAGTTTCTTCATCAAATGGATTTTGTAGCTAATATGTGATTTATGTTAGGACCTAACATATTTCAATGAACAACATAATTTTATTTCCTATATTTTAGTCTCCCAAACTAAGTTTGCAGACTTATTGATTTTTCTATGTTTCTTCTTCCTTTCCTTCTTCTTATTATTCTTCATTCTACTTTCTTCTGCCGGCAACTTTGTACGGGCCATATCCCGGAGGCCACTCGACCTATCTTTACAAAACTTCACACACTTGTTGTCCTAAGTAAGTAGTGGTGTCCCCGGCCCTTGAAGTTTGTAAATGTGGGTTCCCTGGGCTTCAGGCCCCACCCCCTCAAAGATGAATTTTTGCATAAAAATGTATTTTGGTTAAATATTTCAAATTCCAAACCTGAATCATATTTTTTTTGTTCCTCATAATAAGAAGAATTGAATTGTACTACATTGGTGTCCCCCGAGGTCACCCAGGGGTCAGGCCTCACCCCCTCAATTTTACTTATGACCTTATATCTTAAAAACTGTTCAAATCCCCACCCCTAAACCATGTATATTCTTGTTCCTTATGATCTGGATGGATTGAATGGTACTTCTTCTCACCAGAGGCTCGCTTAATAACATTTTCATGAACTCGTTTAGTAAAATTTGAAATAGCAATTTATGTCAGACCCCTTATATATCAGGCACTCCTGAGGAGTTTTCTTCCTATATGAGCAATAATATCATATTCCATGATGTGTTTAGATTCCCACACAGAGATGGGCGAAGGAACCTTTAACAGAACATACCTGGTTCTCCGATATCCAGGGGAAAATCAATAAGGACGTAAGTTTTCAAAGGCGTTTTTAATCCTTCTTCTTAAAATACGTACAGCTATCCATTAGCGTTTAGGTATGAAAAATAAAGCGGATGAACATCAGGACTGACTTGAACATTTATTTTAAAATGATATACAGCATGTACGTCGCGGAGTATGAATGACTCTTTCTTTTTCGCGACAACCTAATTCCTGATTATTCTAACATCAGTCAGTATTTTATCAATATGGTTATAACACAGTGAGTCGATGTCACTAGTTCTAAAAACTCGGTAAGCCAGACAGAAATCAGAACTTATTCAATTATAGTGAGTCAAACTCAGTTTCTAGATATGTCTGTAACACATGACTAGCAGGTAAATAGATTACCAGTGAGCATCAGAAAAAAAAACCTTTTTCTTTTTACAGGCGGACTTTGCCTTTTTCTACGAAGCCCCATTACGTGAGATCGACGAGTTGGCTAAAAGTAGCAGAAGAGCTCGCCAGACAATTCATTTCAAGTGCAACAACACTGTCGCCTATTACGATGATAAGAGTCAATCCTACAAGAAAGCAATCCATTTGAGGACCCTTAAAGATCAAATAATTACAGCGGAAGGTAGTGGCCTGAAGAAGGGCATGCTGAAATACAGTGTGAAACATGTTAATGATGGGTGCATGGTAGGTATTCCAAATATAATTTCTTACATAGAAAATGTTCAGTGTTGGTTCATTTTAAAACACCGCTGCACCGTTGATGATTTCTTCCGACTCGATGAGCACTTTTCTTGAACGTGGATATAACTTTATATGTTTAAATATATGTTGTATTCATTCGAAAATTTGATATTTGGCTAATATCCTGTATGATATATCTTTATGCAAACATATTATTATCTTTAAGAAAATACAGATTGTGAAACCGATATAAGAAAAGAGCATTTTTAATTTTCATATACTTTGTTACATGTATCTTAAGTATGAAGTTAGTAACATGTGTATTATTTGATAAATATTACACCTCATTTGCATAAATCATTCTTAATTCAGTGTGGCGTCATCCGGTCCATATAATGATATACTGACTGGCACTTCGGGGCGATATAGGTCTTTTCGAGCGCTTTAAATAGTCACATTACATATCAATACTCGGTGTAGTTCGACTATGATGACGTCATTTTCAACCATAGTGTTCGACCCATACTTTTTCTCTAGTCTCTATGGATGCAGCATGGCGTATGGTGGCTGAAAAGTTGACTTGTTAAAATAAACATTTTCGTGTGTTACTGATGTGTTGCTTGAGTAATTTTCGACATTTAAAGATAATTTGTGGTATATCTATATATCTTAATCCATGTTTCATGCAAATCTATTAACTATATATCAAGTGATTCCCCTTTTTCAATAGGATTTATACGTAGTACTCAGACAAAAATAATGTACCCCAAAAATTGGTCAATCTGAGTAAAGTACACCTCAATTTAGAGGAAATAATGGCTCTGTACATCTTATGGATAAACCGCCGACCGAACACATTTAGCACAGCCAGTGACATTCTTACCTCTTTTGAAAGAAGAAAATCTCTGTTTTTCCTCGTCGTTTAACAATCAATTTTAAAAAGGGAACAGCTATATAAACGTCGGACAATAGTGAGTCTTCCTCAGCGTTCGTGCGACGAGAGCAAATACAATTGCGTAGATGCTCTTTAGCTTCGCTTCGGTCCATATACCTTCCTTAGGCCAACTAACCAGTCCATAAACTTGCAAATCGCCCTTAATAAAATAACAATTATTCGTTAAATGATGACTACATGATTGTGTCTGGATGATAACAAAGATGGCTTGTTCCTTTCAGAATGAGAATGCAAAGGGAGTAACAGTCATTGAACTCGACACTAAAAAACCGATTACTCTACCAATTGCTGACATCGCCGTTAGAGACGCAGGAGCCTCTGACCAGAGCTTCGGATTCGAGATAGGGGAAGTTTGCTTCGCCAATTGAGATTAAGAAAAACATCGATCACTTTACTACCGATATACTTTCTTAACTTTATAGGCTGAAATTATCACTGACATTGATACATGTAATGGACCAATTTTCTATACATCTGAAGTTTACATAACAGATGCAGGAACTTTTTCTGTATCTTAATGAAGCCTATAAGGAAAATGTGTATGGGTCAGTCACAACCTTATATGTATTACGCATAGATCTGTTGTTTTAAGTTCTGTTTATTCACTGTGTTCGATTTCATATGACGCTTTTCAGCCATCTCATCTTCGAAAGCAACATTCCTTATCATCTCGCCATTTAGATCAGGGAATGAGTTCAGACGGTTTAATCTGTCTATATAAAGAGTAAGACATTAATACGAGTTAGGCATCTACCTTTCACCGCCATTGATTTCAAGGGGGTGGCGTAATTTTCTTGTACCATCTACGGTCTGCCATGATACCGTAAAAAAATTACGTCACTTCCTGTGACACGTCTGTGATATGTTTGTGTGATATATAGACACACCTCTGCCATGACTTTTGATGGATTTGAGATGCTTTTATCTGTGTAACTTTTTGTAGTTTCTGTCATATTTTAACATTTCTATAGTGTAAGATATGTCAGCTAATAAACAAAAAGTCCATATGACATTGTTGTTCTGTGTATTTATTTAGAAAATCTCCTGGGGCTTATTTCACTAAACTTCATACAAACAAACTTGATTTTAGTCGTTAGAACGTATGTTGTTCTACATAGGTTCTAATATAATAATGTTTTATTTGCTCAACAAAAACATGAAGAAAGTTGACCCACTCATTTCATTATGCAAAACACAATTCTTTTTGTAAAAGAGAAAATTACAAAAAATACTATTTCACATCTGAGAATTTTCGCTTACGAAGAATTCTTTTTCGTATGGAGTTTTGTAAAACGATGTCCTGGTTTTAAGATGTATTGATAGCTAGAAGCTTAGGATTTAGTTGGTTGGGTAAAAGCATTTTTTTTTGATACACGAAAGGTTCTGACTTCAATGATAAGAACTGCTTTTCACGAAATATTTGAGATCCTCCCCAAGTACATGCAGTATTCTTATATGCTTAAAGTCTTAAAATTCCCTATATCGTTTATCTAAACAATTTAAGTTTTGCATAATGCTATGAGAGAATATGGTGATTCAGAAATTGGGATTTTTTTTAATAGAGGAAATGACAATTTTATATCACACACACACACACACACCAAAACATAACACTATGTTTCATATAGACAAGAAGTGCACATGTACATATACAAAGCATATCTTTTCATCACCAACAACAACATTTTCTAAAGCGCAAGTGAAACGTTAAAATGTGCTTTAATCAACTTATATCAAGACAAAAAATAACAACAACAACACCCCCCCCCCCCCAAAAAAAAGTTAAATGTAAAAGAAATATACACTGATAGACACACATTTCACATTATATAAATTCCCTACAAAACATGTTAATGAATACGGTCAC
This sequence comes from Solen grandis, assembly GCA_021229015.1. Classification (NCBI taxonomy): domain Eukaryota; kingdom Metazoa; phylum Mollusca; class Bivalvia; order Adapedonta; family Solenidae; genus Solen; species Solen grandis. Next base: position 36,010,606 of record CM037788.1, on the reverse strand, counting down.
TGCTTTTATTTTGACCATTCAAGAGGTGTATTTAAGTACATAATATCAGGTTTTGTTGAATAATTCTAAATACATGAAATACAATTATAATGAAAATAAATGTACATTCTTTATACATTAAAGGGTTGATATTCATTACACAACAACAACAAATAATAATTGCAACAACAATAATAAATCTAATAATTATGAAATAATGTACTAAACTCAAAAATTGATAATAAATATCCAAAGACAATTTGACCGGTCCCGGTGCTCGAGTGGTAAGAGCGTCCGCCCCGGAACCGGGAGGTCGTGGGTTCGATCTCCGGCCGCGACATACCAAAGTAAAATAGAGGAGAAATTTGAAGAAAGTGGAGTGTCGACATTCTAACTGTTCTGTTAAAGTTTAATTTGTTTATTCTTATGTTCAAGATGATTCATCGCAGTATCATTTAAACAGAATCTTGTTTTTCTTTTACTAGAAAATAAAATTAAACATAATAAAAATATTTCTATTATTTTCATAAAGTATCCTCAATTATAAATATTACAAGTAAAATTTAGCAAAACAGTACTTTTTAAATTGGATTTAAAAATATAACCCACACGCACATAGCAATAAAACAGTTTCCGTTGGAATAACGAGTTCTAATCCGTCAGCCTCTTTCAGTTTTTCTATCAAGTATCTATATAAATATCTTAATATGACAAATATCATATTTATGTAAGAATATAAAACAAATACACTAAATAAAAAAGGAAATTGTAAACGTAACTTATGAATGACAAATCTACTGGATTATATACAAAAGAGCACAAAACAGTATGAAAGTTTGTGTATTATATTTAAACTTTATCTGAATTATGATGAATTTAAGTTAAAAGAAATTAAGGTGTTTAAAGAAAATCCCCTTACGAAGGAGGCCTTCAGAAGGTAGAACTGATGAAAAGAATATAATTTCTTTATAACCCTGTCCTTCGTTTCCCCTTCAAGCAATATTTTAGTTATACTATCTCCTCAAACTGTTTGTTGTCTGTGTCATAAATAATCGAGAGCTATGCAATACAGCATATTTGCTTACTCTCACTTTCTCGATTTTTATCAAACATTTTTGACAAGGAATACTGATACACATATGATGCAAGTCTTTTATGTTTTAGTTTTGAAAATGCGAATCATATTCACTAGTGTAAGAGTATACAGCGAAAAAAAATGGATACTCTTCCATAACCAACTAAAATTATAATACTGTTCAGAAAATAATTTATCAATTATCTTGCAGTTCATGATTTCATAACACCTATGAAAAGAAATCGTATTAGAATAACCAAGAAATATCGTTAAAAAAATATGCGGCTTTAATGGCAATTAAAAAATGGAAATTGAAAAACGGTTATATGATGTACATATCATTACCTGTGAAGCATTTCATTCTGGGATGTCAAAATAAACATAGATAAAGATTCGACAGAGAACATTATAATGAAGCGGACTGTAACTGTCCTTGAGTCTTACGCGGACAATGAAACTGACTATAATATAATGTAGGTATTCATAACCCTCAGTTTGAAACAGGTCTCAATGCGCATCTATAAGGAGTGTCTTAACAATTTTATATTTATCAAAGAAACTGAAATTCAGTCAGAATTCGCTATTAAAACTTCGCGAATACCAAGCATATATATTTCAGCTAGTTGTCATCTCAACAACAATAGTGCTTAACATTTTTTCCGTAAGTTCAAATATGAGAATAGTTAATTTGGCATTGTCTTTCGCCATCACCCATGAGGAGGTTAAAACTAAAGTAAGACAGTTACGCGGAAAAAATGTTTTCAATTATATGATGATGTCAACGGATTTGTGTGCACACTTCAATCGCTCTTACACATCTGTTCAAGATTGGAATATGTTACTTTGCATACGTAAACGATATTTTTCCTATTATTTTTTTTTAAAAATATTTTTAATGACAGCACAAGAAAAGAATGTATAGAACGTCCGTAAGTGTAATTGCTTACTAATTGTTGTTGTGTATGTCAAGTGACTTCGTTACGACAAATTACGGAATTTTCCATTTTCGGTGAAAATATCTTTTTGACTATCCTCGTGAAAAATTTTAATCACGTTTTAAAGTGTAAATTTAATGTGGAAAGAATATACATATCGGCTTGATAAAAACACACAGTTGGTCATTTTAGGTGTATGATTAAAAATGGAATAAACGGTTTGATGACGTCTGGAAAAGTGATTTGAAAATATATAAGGGGCGTCCAGTGGTAGCAAGCATAGCTACCGATCCGAAGATTGTAAGTTCTATCTCCGTTGGAGCAAAACACTTTCATGCCATCTCTAGGTGCAATCTAGTTCAACCAAAGAACATCCAAAATGAATGAGTATAGGTTAAAACCAATATCGCAATCGACGTAAAATAATTTTTTATATGGATAATCCAGCATCGAGTAAGATTTCATTGAAAAATGGGATGTCTTTATATTCGACGATAAATAAATAAACTTGAAACCTTGCGTTATCAAAAACCTTGTCCGTCACGGCAGCCACCCCGGTGTCGCCCAAGGCCTTCCACGTCAGCCAACGTTTGGTGCTGTCCTCCTTCTGCCCGCACTGTACCTTCTTGTCGCCTCCGGCGCGGATCATTTGGGTATGGCATTTCATAAAATTATTTGTAAAATCATATATATATTATCCCTTTATATTATCTCTTTAACATTTTAGCCGGGAAAGATGTTATTAAAATCTTCAACACATACACCTACCTGCTAAATTTATACCAAATGTATTTCTTAATACGAGTACAACAGCTCGTATGTGTATATAATGGCTTAAGATGACTTCAATTAGACATTTTCATACTATTGACATCTTAAAACCACGCAGTGTCACAGGCTTCAATATAATATTTAAGGCACATATTAACATCTTTCGGAATTTTTAATTTATACATTTTTTTTATCATTATCACAATCAACTTAGCAGTCTCACCAATGTCATAGAATGTGTCGTAAAATTCTGCTTGAAATTTGTTGCTCTCATTGAGGAAACCCTGTAAATATAAAACAAATAGAAAAATACAATTCAGGAAAACACCTGACATGCAAATTTGTTTTCTATGTATATGCCAACAAAATACTTTCCTCAGACTTTTTAACACTACTGTCATGTTCAAAGATATCAAATTAGGTTATTTGTCACTCCCCAGACACATTATCTACGAGCTGCTTGAAATTCACTGGGATTGAGATTTTCAACCAGTCACTGATTGGTCAGTTTGAAACAGCAAATTATACCGAGTATTGCCGAACAACCCCTAGTCAAATGTCGTGTACAGCAAGCGCCTAACAAATGTCAAAATTTAAAGGAGAATTCACTAATTGTTCGAGGGCAGTATATGTTTGTGAAATGGATGATTTTCGAGTGTTGTATGGAAACCTATAATAAAAACAATATTACATTACCTATTTCAGATTTAAACACAGCACTAAATAAAACAGAAACTACATTTATTTAATTTAAATATCTTTATGAGCATCATTGGCCGGTGGTAGGACCCATTGACTATGAATACTTGTGCGAAGCTTAGGGGTCTTCTTTAGGAGAGAGAATATTTCAAAGACCTCATATTGCCTGGTGCAAATTCAAGGAATCGTCGATCTGGATTAGCAAAAAGTAGACAATTTATTTTAATCAAATTTAATTTTTTCGATTGCTAATTAACTAATTGTACATTCGTCTAACCTGTTCGTTGACTGCCAGAATGGAACACTGTAAAGGAGCACAGGCCATTTTCTGGAATTTCCAGCTCATTGGGCTGGTTCTGAAATAAAGGCTTTCCTCGTATATGTTGACACTTTGGCAATTATGGTACAAAACAAAAGTATTTACACACAGAACAATGTTTATCACTGATCTTCTACTGCGAATGCGCCTGATATCGACATGAAATCGATTCTATCGGTGGAGCAAGCTTGAAATCACTGGTTACCTATTTAATGAAATTATCAAACAGACGAAAGTTTGAATACCAATCATTATTTATGTGTCTTTTTGAAATACTTTTTTCTCAAAAGCTAAGAGTATCACGTGGTAAGAAATACCTCTCCAGACCTGACGTCAGGTGCATGTGTTTTTCAGACAGTAGTACACCTCCTCCCCAAACAGCCTGAAACACAAGAGACAAACATTTTTGTAGGTAAAACGAATAACACTATGTCAGAATCTAGAGTAATACATACTCATAAACCGGTGTACGAGTATATTTATTTTCGGTTTAAGGGCATATGTTACAGTTTACTACATTTTCTGTATAGTGACCCCCATTTTTCCCATAAATATGTTTTTTATTTATGATTTTCTATAATCAGGCAAAGTTTAAAAAAATCTATGGAACAGTTTAAAAAATTTTTCTATATAGAAATCTAGCAAACTGTAACATACATCCTTAAAACAAATGTGCATATAAATTAAGGAACTGAAAATATCAGAAGATATGTCATGATTTGTTTCAAAATGTTTGCGTATCAAATGACCAAAGTTTTGAGAATATTTCGTTTCGAAAGTATTGATATTCAAGAAGGGGCTTTATTTTTGCAACCCGAACATAATAATTATGCATTCAATGGAACTTCCCTCAGTTCCGCCTATATTGCCTACACAATTCCCGTTTCTATTACATGTGCTTTTTAGTATCTCAAAATGTATTTTGAGAGAGGGTTTTGATAATGTTGTAATTACTTACCTAATCCCATGCTTGTTTGAAATTTAACAGCAATAAATATGTTTTGACTAATGCATTTACACTGTTTTATTCTTTGTTTTCGTAACATGGATATCAGGAGTGTTAAACTCAAAATATTGCCAATGCACATGATTGAATATATCAAACAATTCAACAACAAATGTATAATGAAAAAAAAAAACAAACCAAATGGATACAATTGGTATAACATATTACCAAAAATATTTATCTCGATAATCATTATATATAAAAAAACAATAATGAATTGTTACAGATTACAAGCTGCACAGACTTCCCTTTGCTGACAATATTAAAACCGAATGTCAGGTTAAAAATTACAGCCATCTTACGTCACAGTGAATCCAAACTCCGTATTTCTCACATATGTCTGCCACGGCTTTAATATCATCAAACGCTCTAAGAATTGTTGTACCTGCTGTTCCTGTCACAAACATTGGTACATCAACCTGCAATACAGCTCTGAAGATTTAACTTCAACACTATCCTTGTTTCATTGATAAACAATACTCAAATATTTCATTTCCTAACAAATATTGCTATTAAAGTAATAATTAATGTCAGAGCTTAGTCATGTAACTAAATATTTCGTAATATAAGAATTTTCTACCTAAAATAAAACATTAAATATGAGCACTAAATATTGTTGGTGGAATTCGAGCCAGTTAGTGGGCTCTATATATCTCAGAAGCTTGCATTAACTGAAGTGATTCAAGCCACATTTTTGCTCGTTAAAGAAAAAAAAGAAATGCAATTTTCATTTTTGGCATTTTAATATAAAGAATTAAGTCGTATTCCTGTGTGATGACATAGCGATATTTGATTGATGATATATATGCTCAAGTAAAATTGGTGTTACCAACACTGAATACCTTTCTCTATTTTACTCATATCACATATTAGAATTTAAAAGTTCCTCTTATTTCTCACTTTAACAATATCGTTCTTTATTTGTTCTTCCAACTTTTCTTGAATTATTTTACCAATCTCATCTGTCTCAATTTTCTGGACGTTGTCCGACCCAAACCCTAGAAATACTGCTCCCTTTTCCATGGAGAAGTGTGCCTGCAACACCCAGCCAAAAGTCATTAAAATGACCGAATCGATAAATAATTATAAATACACGAAAACGTGATTAATCAAACATGCAAATTCATACAGGAAAATTGAATATTTTGTACAAATGTATTACTTTTTTATTTGATAATAAATTAGCACGTTTGAAAAAAAAGTGTTCCTAATGTTTTTGCATGAATCAGGCACAATTTGTAATGAAACGACGAACCTCTGCCGAGCAGTACATCTTCAGCTTTTCCATTCCATATATTCCCTTTGTCTGAAAGTCTGGGGCTTTCTTGAATCGGCTTAACTGCATGGCCACGAAGTTTGCGATTGACCCACTTTTAAATCATTTAAAAAAGTTATATCATTTCGTCTATATCAAAACAGTCAATGTAGTTTAGAATCATTTAATGAACCATTTAAAAGCATTCACAGAGTACTTCCAAAGATTGTTGCGACTTAGCACATACTCCAAAGATTGTTGCGACTTAGCACATACTATACAGATTCTAGTAAAACGAACATAAAACTGATCAAAATGCTTTATTTGTTTCATGTCGACATGATTTTATTTTCACAAAGATTGTAAGTGCCCACACAATATTACCCGGACAAAAGACTCCGTCACCAATCTGGTATCCAATGATTTGACAAATCTTGTCCACCATATATTTCTCTCTATATATTTTTTTATTAGAATAGAGACCGAGGACATCTCATATTCTTGGCTATCAAAAAAAAAACGAGAGAGCAAAACAAACTTTATACTATTGAGATAACAATATATTTAATGACTATACACTCAGTTAAACCTCAAATAAAGAACGTCCCTGTATGAAAACCCATTCTCTTCTGAGATCAACCCTTTTCATTAACTTGTTCATTAACTTGATAACCATACCTATCATTATTAAGATCATTTGACCGCAGTCCCAAATATGAAAGTTTGTCTGCATTAAATAGTCATTAAAAACTTGCTTAAAATGTCATAAAACTATTTTACTTCAAGCTCAATATGTTCGAGTGTTTCAATTGTCAGTATACAGAAGAACAAACTGCTTTTTCTTAAGATTTTTGTAAATCTAACTACACAATGTATATTTCCGCACAAGTAATTGGTGATAAGATTTAATGCTTATAATATATACAATATACCCGAGCACATTATATACACCATCACGATGACCTTGACATAGTTTTAACAAGTCAAGGTGGGAAATTTGTAAATACAGTTCCATCATATTTAGACAACAATCAAAACATTAAAAAAAATATGATAAGAGAAATTGAAATAAATGAATAAATTAAATTGGTCAATAGAATTGCATGCACATGCTATTATTGAGAGAATCCATAATCCACGAGTCTGCGATGCCGAATGCGTTAGCCCCGGAACACAGTTGTGGGTTATATCTGGTGTGACCTGAAAATATAACAACGATTGTCATGTAATATGATACGGCACTATAAAGAATATAAGAATATTCATAATTCTTTAGCCCACAAAGACGTGGCAAACAGAGCAGTCTCAGATCAGCTTTTGTAAGAAGTTTTGCTTGAACTACATTGTACTTTAGGTTACACACAGTCTGCGCGACAAAGAGAGAAAACAAATATTGTTTTACTATTTAAAGTTCAATAACATTATATATCCATCAAGTCATAAATGTGTACATAAAATTTCATGAGCTAAAGGGTTTATTGTTTCAATGGATTTTGCATCACATAATTTTGGAGTTGGTGGAGTAATGGGTGATAACAAAAATAACTCTATCCCTTCTGCATCTACTTCGGTGCAATGCGTATATCCTCTACTAATAAAAACTTAGTTTTTGAATTAACATATTTATTTCAAAACACTTGACAAACTCTGACTATGTAGTGACAATACATCCAACACGCCGATATTCTAAAACTCTGGTTTAATCTATCATTGGGCCAATTTATCATGCAGTTTGATTTAATCGTTCTGAACTTCTGATTCACATACCCGTTTTGACAGAGTCGTGTATGATATCTTTACTAATACTCAATAGACGCCCAATGCTTGTGGGATTTTCTCCGATGTCAAGGTCAAGAATTTCCTTCAAATATGAGAAATGCCTATGGATTGTTAGTCATATATTGTTTGATCAAGAAAACGAGGAATTATCTTAAAGTTATTAACAAAAAGATGGTAGGTCAGCTTAAATACAAGATCTCTAAAAGAAATTTATTAAAAAATCATTACTTCAGTAAAAATGTAAAAACGAATTTTTCACACACGTCAAACATTTAAATGCATCGAATACATATTTTGTTTACTTGAATATATATACTTATCAATGAAGGTGAATATACCCCTTTACACCGCTTTTACACAGAATATTGACCTTCTCACTCGGACAAGGTATTTTAGCACATTCTTAGTCGAAAAGGGCCATTAAACTATCATAAAGTATGGACTTTGTCAGTAGTCTTCTTTTTATTGACATTAATATGTGTACCAAAATATTATCTGAATCTGCTGAGAAAATGACAAGTTATCAATCGGACAAGGTATTTTTGGCAAAAGGGTCAAAACAATATAAATAATTTACGGACTTTGCCCAGAGTCAATTCTGCTTCTATTTTATTTAGATGAACCCGTGTACTAATTATTATCTCAGTCTGTCAACAAGTTCATGAAAGGCAACAGACGGACCAACAAGGTCACTTATTTTGTGGTTGTATAATAAAGTTATTATTACAATTTGTATAATGAGCTGTCAGACCCCCTTAAAACAGTTACCTATTACCGTCAAACGAATAAAATGGTAAATATTATCAATAATGCAAGAAGCCTTCTTTTGTAAATGGAATGGAGGAAGATAGGCAAAGTAACACAACAGCCATAGAAATCTCAGAAGGCAAACTAACACAACAGTAAAAGAAATCTCAAGATTTTAACACAATGATTGTATTATTTACTACAATTGATCAGTTCCACCTCATTGTAAAGGGATAACTCCTCTTAAAGCATTTTGTGTGTCTCTGTTTACATTCATTTACAAAATGTATACTGTATACTTTTTTAAACTGCCTCAAACTTTATGCATGTTTCCCATCAGTATTTAAAAAAATCGACAAACAGTTGGGGCGGGATACTCTGATTTCTGAGTATTTCCAAGTGAAAACACATACGCGCAATTCCTTTGGCTGTTTGAAGATGATGACTTTACTTTCCCTTTTCATTCCATTTACAAGGGCCTAATCAAGAATCAGTTTATAATCATCATGTAGATACTGTTGGACCTCATCCACTTCATAGTTGCAACCTTAAGAAAACATGTTAATATATCATTCCTTTTCTTTGGAAATGATTTAACAGTAAGAAGACAACATTTAGGAAAAAGATAGTAAAACAAAAGAATATATATTACAAAACCAAAACAAATAGAAGCAAAAATAAATAAGGAGAGAAACATGGGTGGAAAAGTCAATTCAGAGAGGCATGATATAAACTAAACCAGTGAACAAAGAGGGGAAACAAACCAAGATACTAAAGATAACGTAATTATTCATCTTCAAATTAAGAATTCCTTTGAAGGCTATTTTGTAACAAAGCTAAAGAAAATAAGCCAGTGGTACATACAATCAAGACAAGGGTATACCTAATATTTCAATATGTGTGCTCCATTCTCCATTCTAATGATAAAGTTAATTTTACACCGTATTTTTATTTTCGAAATATTCTATATTTGATATAATAAAACAATCAGCAAGTCAGTTACCGATTTAACGATATAATATTTACACCGTATCTTTCTGTAATCATAATGTAAATGAGAAAGTAAACAAAATGCACGAGAAGAAATACAATTCAATAACTATCCGTTATTCGGATTACACTTACTATAATATAAGCATAGTGCAAGAAATGCATTAGATCAAATTATAATTACCCATGATCATCGATTGCTGTCGTCTTTGTGAATTAGTTCCAACACGGGGAATCAGTGATCGAGTTATTGCTCTGGGCCCATTATGAAACAGGGAATAAAAGGCTTTGGAGTAGCTTAACATTCTTAGTAATGTTTTACAGTCACGTGGTATAGCTGTCGGTGACCCCTGTGAATATAAAGGCTAAAACCTCCGTCTAGGGAATGGTAAGGTTGACCAGACAGTACCTCAGAGGGTTAATTTACCTGAAGAGAAATATCACTAGTGAATGTTTACAATGACTTGTACAGAGCATTTGAAAAGCATTTAGACTAGAAATTTGTATTAAACAAAAATTCTCTTGTCACATATGAACCTTTCATTTTTTAAAGTTTTATATAAAAATGTGCAATGTTAATGTTAATGGTGTTATACATCATTAACCTTATCGGATATTTCCAACAAAAATGCTCAAAAAATGCAAAAAAGTGTGACAATGCTTTCTCGGGCATTGTCCAATTACCGAAAGACAAAAGACAGTCCGCAGTTTTGTCATGTTTATAACTTAAGTGTTCTGTTCTTTAACCAACTATATCAGAGAAGCTGACATAGCATTACTCAAAAATGATATGTCATTTTACAAAATCTTTACGTTCAGAACTAGTACGATAAAGTTGATGCATGTAATAACAAAATAAATGTGTTTATACATTCACATGGTACCGGTTCGGTGGCTAAGTGGTTAGAGCGTCCGCCTCGGTATCGGGAAGTCGTGGGTTCGATCCGCGGTCGTGATATACCAAAGTTTTAAAAATGGTACTGGTATACCTCCCTTGCTTGGCGCTCAACATATAAGGGTAATTCAATGACTGATTGACCCAGTGTCAGGATAATGTGACTGGATGTCTTGTCATGCTACATGTCTACGGCGTGATACTGAGATTTGGCAGCACAATATCTGTCTCAAGTAGACACAGTCTCCAAATGACTGAAATTCTGTCGGTGGTACGGTAAACCTAACAAAACAAACAAAGAAGAGACATACATACCTGCACGATGTGTAATGCGGCCCTTTTGGTCTATATAAAGATCATCATTTACGTAAAGATATGCATAAGAACAACGGTCTCATTTAAAAAACGGGTTGTGAAAGTCTCCTGTAAAGTTTATCTTGATTTGATGTCAGTGTAATGGGTTAAGTGTCCTGCTTTGGTAAACTAATTCTTGCGCGCACTTGAATTTAATGACATCAGGTATGCATACTGCAGAATTATTAGTTTTCGTTGACATTAAATTTCATGGAAATATCATTTCAATTTGTTGGAATATATATTCAGGGAATCATGATTTAAAAAAAAAGCAAGATCCATTAAATAAACAGTTTTTTGTGGGGCTAAATATTCGTGGATAAAGTCATCCACAACATCAACGGAAGTTTGTCCCTCACGAACATTAATGATTCTACAGTATAGCTGTTATCCGCATATAATCGTTTAACAAAATTTTAATGCACTACAAACAAGTTGCTTGCTGAATTCAACACAGAAAATGAAATATAACAATTTTTTATCCAAACAATTGTTTAACAAGTTTTTTCATCTATTTTTATCTTTGAACAGGCTGTATGTTTGAATAAGACTGCAATCAAAGCGGCATGCAAGGTCTATTTTATTTCTGCATAAACCCTGCTGTGTTGGAGTATCAGAGCATTAATTTATTTTTAACATAATGGGCTTAATGGCCTTGGATCACTCACCCGAATATCATCGACCTAAATGAAACATTATTAGACATTAGACATTATTAGATCTTAAATAGAGTGAAAGCGGATATCGGACGTAGAGTGAAGTTGTTTCAAAATCTAATTACATTGCAACCTCGAACTTTGCGTGTCTTACATATAATTGTATAGTTTTATCTTTGACAGGGTAAAACTGAATCGTGATATATTATTATATTAGTACAAGCAAGTACAAAGGTTTTCAGGTCCGGTTCATACCGATTGCGAACACATCACTTATCTTTCTCTCGCCATCAGTATAAACCGTGGCTGAAAACCTCTGTATGCCTAGTTATCACTTCAGGACATCCTGAGAAATCGTGTTCACACTAGACATACTTAACCAAGGTTCACATATGATTAAACATCAGGGTCATCAGAACTGGTCCACGCATGATACTGGTCAATTCTCTGACTATAGAGTAACAATACTGTTCAGAAAATAGTACTGTATATGATTTATTTTGTAGTTGGTGATTCTTCGTTCTTTCAGAATATAATACGAGGGCAAATAAAGAGGTTTCTTGCCTAACATAAAAGTCTGATGTGAAAATTAAATGTCTTTTTGTTCATTATACAATTCAATGCATTTGGTCATATCCTGATCCATTGTAAGTATGTTATCTCATCTTGACGGTATAAAAATGCATTAAAAACATTAAATACCAATAACGTCGTATATCACTGTCAAAATGCCTCACACGCACTTTTGATTTAAGTTTTGGAAATGAATAAATTCATAGGGTACAAATCAGGGGAATACAGCAATATTATGTAGTATACAAGTATTATCCACAGGTGCGTGAGGTGCATTGTCCTGGAGCAAGAGGATACCTGGTTTGAGTTTTTCTCTCTTCTTTTCTTTAATTTTTTTTCTCGTTTGAATTTTGAATCCAACTTTTAAATACCAGCATATTGTTGTAATTTCATGGCATAACAATGCTGGCAAGTTTTTCTAACGTAAAGTAAACTAAACAAAGTGTTTAATTAATGTCATAATGGCTTCAAGAGTTAAGATGTAATTAGTAAACAACTCTTAATATAATGATGTAAACTTGTTAATAATACTCGGCACAGTTCATATCATTGATATATTGTTTGTTATATATATATATATATATATATATATATATATATATATATATATATTGTTTGTAAGCAACTAAAATAGATTTAGCCAAAGACAATGCTACATGATAACATCATTAGCGGGCTTACAAGCTACGAACATCTATATGTGTGTAGGGCCAGACTAGAGAGTAACAGAAGTCCATGATACATTACCGTTCTGTAATAAATTTTACACATTGATATACGGGGGCCCGTATCATGAAAATGAAAAGAAGTGGCGTACCCTGGAGTAATATTCAAAGAAGGTGCGAGACATATGCACCTGCCTATAAAATTGGCCACAGAATTTTTTTTTTTCTAATTTAGAATATGAAACTTTAGACTTATCTAATTGATGTTAGCGGCGAAATTTCAGCAGCTTATTATTTACCAGGATACAATAATATGAGGCTAAGATAAATGACAAATTTCAGCTGAAGATAGCTGTCTTCGTTGGTTTGTTTGTTGGGTTTATTTCAGTCATTTGGAGGCTTTGTCTACTTGAGACAGATATAGTGCTGCCATACTGTAGTATCACGCCGTAGACATGTGGCAGGATGCCACACCCAGTCATATTATCTTGACACTGGGCCAACCAGTCTTGCAACTACCCTTATATGCTGAGCTCCAAGCAAGGGAGCTATAACAGTACACTTTTTTACGACTTTGGTATGTCGCGGCCGGGGATCAAACCAACCACCTCCTGCTCCCGAGGCGGACACTCTAACCACTCGGCTGTCTTCTTCTATTAGCTCCATTGCTTATATAAAGTGATATAAAGTAGCAAGGGCAGTTTGTATTTAAATGATTGTCTAATGAAAATGTCAAAACTACAAACATGTTTTAAATCACGAAGTCATGTTAAACTGAAATCTACTATGAATCAGCATCATATATACAGTTATATTCTCCACCCACTTATAATTATATTAAACAGTTCACAAACAGTCAGCACCATATATATAACATTACAATAGATAAATTGCATGAATCAGAAAATAAATACCACACAACATAAACAATTACTAAAATAGTGATTATTTATTTATATTATTGTTTATACAAGACAGCAAGTGTTGTAATATAGGAGCTATTGGTAATAACCACGATACATCCACTCATTTGGAATTGTTCATATAGCTCAGACATGATGCAAAACAGTACTACTCGTAAATCGCTCAACATTCAGTTAAAATCGAGCATTAACTGTTCAGTGTGATAGTTCTTGTTTACTGCACTATTCTAAGATAAAACATTGAAACAAACAGTGTATCTGAATCCCACCTTTTCCAACTTTTTGAACCTTAACCGCCATTATATATAAATGTATAAAAACGATTCTTCCTTGCAACAGAATGTCTTTATTCCTTAACTGTATTTCGAATTCAGATGAAATCATTCGTTCAGGAACAAGAATCTGACCCCGATACTGGTTAGATAAAAACTGTGTGAAAGAGGCATATCAATATGTTCTAAAGGTCCTTCCCAAGACGATCAATCTCTGCAATGACAAAGTCCATGTCGACGAAGCTGTTGTTCGGATTGCTGATGATAATCCTGAAGAAATTGACTAATCCCTTCGTGGCCATTGGCTGGTAACCAATCATAATGGTACCTTCCTTCATCATCTTCTCTTTGATCTTTGGTGCAATCTTAGAATGAAAAAAAAGTTAAATTTAAAAACTTTGAAGTGTATCATTTTGAAGACGATAACAATTTATCCCCTTTACCACTGAGAAAGCCCCATATAGGGAGTAATATCAAACCAAAGAACTCTTTGTTGATTTTTCGCCCAAAGGGCGTTATCAAAAATCACTAAGAACACACAAGCGCTTACTTGCACTCCCTATATCAAATAGTCTGTTGCACAGTGTAGCGCTTGTGTGTTCTTCACGATTTTTGATTAAGTCCTTGAGGAGAGAATACAAAATCAAGAGCTTTAATCTGTGTGGTTATCCCCCTTTTAAACAACTTCAACGAAGAATATTCGGAAATGCTCGTAAATCAGTAGTCAAGTGGGCTCATCCAGGAAAAATGCACTCGGTGACCCCACTATATATTCTATATAAATCCGTCATCTTGGACGGAGTAAAAAAATGAGGTAATTTTCGGGCCCGCTCGAGCGGAACGACATTGCTCTGCGATATTGGCTACTTTCTATGCGCGCGCGAATATAACTATTTATTTGTTTGATCGGCTCGATTGTCTTCCTGAATCGTCTCCAATCGTCCATTTTTTTACCCGATTGAATGCCGACCAACGCACCATGGTCCAACCCAGGAACCGTCGAAAGGGATTTGTAAAAGTTTTGAGAGACTGTTTCCCTATCAGCGCTAAATAAATAAAGTTTAGACTAAATTTTTTGAGTATGTGAACTGATGTATTTTCAGACTGAACAATATTACATTTTATTTGCTCTAAGGTGAATACTCACTAAAACAGTTATGTAAAAAACAAACATGTCATGTTTGAAAATACATTTTCTTTAGTAAAAATAAAAAATACCTTTGAAACTTTTTCCCACCACTCCTTTGTTTTTGGCTGTTGTCTCAGAGATGGGGGAATATACCAGAAGCAGATGTTTGTACATTGGAACTGGAAAATAATTTGTCGTTGAAAAATCAACTGTATTTTTTAAAGTAGGGGAAAGTGCTTAATAGTTACATTAAAAACAAGCATTTAAATGAGACATTTACCTAAGAATGTATCTAATCTTAAGAAGCCATCAATATTTTCTTGTAGCTAATAACAAATTAATTGATATTTAATAATTTGCATTTAAAGTTAATATAACAAAACAATAACGTAACTTTCATTGATAATAATGAGTTTTACCATATGACACGCATGTTGCATTTAACTCTGTTAGATATTAAGCAAATGTTAGACATTTTACATCAAATGAGGTTATTTAACTTCAAGACAAACAGTCATTCATTTGATCAGAAATTATATGTTCTCTATGTATTTCTTTAATAAAGATCAGATTAAAAAAATATTACCTTGGGTATAACAAGTTCAAATCCTTCTGTCTCTACTAGTTTTTCGGTAAGGTACCTACATATATACAAAACATTACAATAAAAGAATATTAATAATAATAATAATAATAATAATAATATGATTCTTTTGGTAAGAATTTTGAAAATCATGAATTGAAAAAAAAAAACAACCTTAAGCCAATATAAAACATTTTTTTTTTTTTTAAATGCAAATTAAACTGAATATATATAATATTGCATAACGTGACAAAATGCAAGCTAGCGAATGCCTTGTAACTGTTCTTCATGAAAATAGCGTGATTTCAGAGTCAAATTGTAATATCTAACACAAATTCAAATTAAGTAAAACTTAAGTCCGTGCCTGAGCATCGTAGTTGTGTATTCCTAAGAAACAACAACAACAAAAACAATAAAAAACAGACAGACAGATACAAACTTTGCATTATCATACGCCTTGTCTGTAACAGCAGCCATCCCACTGTCACCAAGGGCCTTCCACATCAGCCACAGTTTGGTACTGTCTACCTTCCGCCCGCACTGTACCGTCTTGTCACCTAGGGTGAAATTCAAAAGAGTTTAGCATTGGCGTGTTTGCGTAGATGGAGAGGATTCGAGTGTATACATATATATTCTTCTTTTGTTCCAATATAAACCTTTATTCACCTAGATTCTTATTATCATGTCACACAAAATGAATAGATTCGAAATATTTATCCAATCAACACTTTTTTGAGTTTTTTTTTAATTACATGGCATATGTATATATATTTTACTTTAAACAAAAAGTTCTAAATTAGAGTTTTCTATAGTGTATTAAATAATTTGATGAAATGATACACATGTTAACTCATACAAAATATTAAGATAAATTATTATTACATGCTAGAATTTTTGTTTCTTCCATACGACTTCTTGACCAATTAATTCTTAACAGGACACGCTATATAAGGCTATTAAGGTTAGCATGTTGTAGGACTAGTGTTTCAGTGATTCTAAGCTTTCAACACACAACTACGTGACATTATTTAAACTATTTGACTTGACTTTACTATTTGAGTTTACCGTCGCCTCGACAGTGTTTCAGTCATATAGCGACGTCCAGTTTATTACAGGTGGAGGGAGACCCCAAATACACGAAGGCATCCGGGTAGAACCATCGACCTACCGCAAGCTAGCTGGAAAGATTCCTTACATTAAAAACCGAATGACCCTGCCGGGATTCGAACCCACGCGGTGAGGGGCTGAGTGAGTGTTTAAGTCAGCGACTTTACCCTCTCGCAAAACCTATTTGAACAGATAGTAGATATATATAAAACTGCAATTTAAAATATGT
Organism: Solen grandis; assembly: GCA_021229015.1. Lineage (NCBI taxonomy): Eukaryota > Metazoa > Mollusca > Bivalvia > Adapedonta > Solenidae > Solen > Solen grandis. The sequence goes on along the minus strand of CM037788.1, from coordinate 35,993,665 downwards.
GTTGAAATATTCTTACCAATGTCATACGAGGTGTCATAGCATTTATCAGGTTGGAATAAATATTCTGCCTGGAATTTGTTACACGCTTCAAGAATACCCTACAAAGAAAAGAAACATATCCAAGAAAACAATATAACAGCACAATGTCATTTAAGGCGCCCCGAAAAAAACTTATATCTAAGACGAGCTTCGCCATATCTTTTACAAGTTATACAATAAATGATAGAATTCCAGATAGAAAACAATGTCACTCTTGGTATAGAGTGATTTAAATTGTTTAAACAACTTAAGCGGTTTATCCCTCTCAAATATAGCGTGTGTTTTTTAAAACTATACATATCTTTTGTTTTACTACTTGAGAGCTATATAATATTTTCAGTCAAAAAATGTGTATAGCTTGGCCATCTGGTTACTAAAAGTTAATGAAACATCTGTATCGAAAATACTGGCTTAGATGATAAATTGTGTTGATTGTGTAATCCAATTTGGTACTCTTAAATGATAATATTCTCTGAATGATAGTCACAGTATAAAATTGCATTTTATTTTGTTTTACATACACATGCTTTTCTTTTAAAATAAAGTGTTTATCAAAATTCAGATGTACATGTAGTTGCTTCTGAAATCTATAAAAAATGCTTGAGATCTTTTCGTTGAAATATCAGAAAGTTGCTGTGATGCTTACTGAAGAGAGGGATGCTTACTGAACCAAAATTGATATTATACTGTTATATTAAATATTCTGCATTTAAATGAATTTTCTACCATGGTTAATTGTCAGAAATTGGATGGATTTCGTAAATGTCATTTTCGACTGATTGATCATTAACTATATTAGCAACCTTTTCGCTGACTGCCAAAAAGGAACATTGTATGGGAGCTCCAGCCATCTTGTGGAAATTCCAGCTCACAGAGTTGGACCTGAAATGATATTATTCCTTATATTTTTATATTCACGATAAAAAATGTCTACCTCGTTATTATGTACAGCTGATGTGCAATATGAAGCATTCACAATAATTATTATTCATATCAAAGCAATATAAATATTTTACTACTGTTAATGAAATTGTTAATTGTATTTAAAACGTAATGTTGTTTCAAACACAAGTGACACCTCCTTTGCCATATCCTTAGTTTAAAGCACCAAACACTTATCCACATGAGCGTTTCTTTAAACCTAATTATCATGCCGTGCTTTCTTAGTACTGCTTGGTTTCAATAAGATATTACATGTATGTAATTTGCTCTTTTGCTTTGATTGCTTCAACACTTTTATTGTTTCGGCCTCAGTCATTTGGAGACTATGTCTAAATGACACAGCTGGTTAAACATTGAGATATGTAAAGCTTTAAAGAGCAGTTTTTAAAAGCTGAAGGAACAATCACATAAGAAATGAAATTTACTTTATGCCTGCCAGTGTCACAGAGCCTTTCGATTGAATAATATACAGAATTTCTGAGAAGGAACCATAATATGTTTTGACTTACCTTTCCAAGCCCGACATCAGGTGTTTATGTTTCTCTGACACAAACGCACCACCTCCCCAGCAAGCCTGAATACAAGTGCATGTAACAATATAAGGATAACTTATTTGATAAAACATTTATAAATTTTGTAAAATCCTTATCATTATCCATGATTTGGTTTTATGTTATGTCTGTATCCCTAACAACAGATAAAATACCCATAAATACGCGAAACATTAAACGTGAAACATAGTGATTTCGAAATAAGTCAATGATTTAATTGTAATTTTATAAATTACATTTAACCATAGGTACATCAAATCAGATCATACCAAAAAAAGTGCTGTTTTTTGCTATCTTTTCTCTCTATAATTAAGCAATGAAAAAATGTTTTAAAACCTAGCTGAAACAATGTAATCTTACGTCACAATGGAACCAGACGCCGTATTTTTCGCATATGTCCGCGACAGCGTTGAAATCATCATAAGATCCAAACACTGTTGTACCTGCTGACCCCATCATAAACATCGGTACGTCACCCTTGTATTATGTCAAGTAAATTAACGCAAAGTGTTATGGAATGGTGTATGTTCGAATTGCCTTAAAGTTTGCACATAATTGATGAAAATAACTATTATTAGGCATATACTGATTTGTTTAAAATATTTCAAATTTGTAATAGAAAGATCCACATAAGTTTGTTTATAAGTTCACAACCTTTTGCTTTCCAAAGTATAGTAATTATTCATTAATTATCACCTTTGTTGAATCTATTACCAAAAATATCACCAATACTTTTTTAAATACTGGAATGCAAATTTTACGCGTAAATCGTGTAAAATGTCTTACGTTTTCAATATCTTCCTTTATTCGTTTTTCCAACTTCTCTGGAATTATTGTACCAAACTCGTCTGTCTCCACCCTTTGGACGTTGTCAGACCCCAGTCCAAGAAAAACCGCCCCTTTAACTATGGAGTAGTGAGCCTGTTACATAAATATAACATCAAAATAATGGCAAACATATATGATCAGATATGATTACTGGACAAAAAGGAAACAAAATAAAAACAAACAGTACAAATACAAAAATATTAACAAACACAGAATAACCATTAGGAACCATGTCTTTATATAATTAATTTTGTAAATTCAATAAATTAATCTGTTTTGATTATCTCCTTTTAATTGTTCTTAATATGTAAGGTCATAGTTCAATAAGCAACGAGAACTGTAAGCCGAAGTCTAACAGACCTCCTCCCCTCGACCCCCACATACCCAATTCCCCAATCACCCCACACAACTAGACTCAGTGCTTGTAAGTAGCACTTGGTAATAGCTATTTCGCATAAAGGTGGGAATTCTGGAATACAAATAAAAGGCATATACAGGTAGATGCATGTATATCCATTATATGTCATCATAAATATACAAGCACCCTTCAACTGTTTAAAATCAAGGTTTAAGGCTGCTGGCTATAGTAAGTCAGACATTGTTTAATTATTTTTTTTCAGATAATATTTTAATATAACGTCAAACCTCTGCCGAGGCGTACATCTTCAGCTTTGCCATTCCATAGGTTCCTTTTGTCTTAAACTCCGGGACTTTTTTGAATCGGCTTAACTGCATAGCCATGAGGTTTGAGAACGATCCACCTTGAAAAAGTTTTGCACCAGAAATAATTTACATTATGTGCTAAATAAACAGCTAAAATTTCATATTTTAAGGTAGTCAATCCATCATTAGATCATAATAATGGTCCTCAAAATGCCTATAAAGACCAGTGCAGATGCAAGTATCCAATGACTTGAAGTTATATGCTCTTTCATTCAAAGTCAGTAAAATGTCCACGATCACTTGATGGGCCATGATCATAATTTATTGTTGGATGGATTACCTTAAACAGAATGTATCACGAGCAGATCGTAAGAGACATGTTTATTCAGTTGGCGGACTTGAAATCGTTCATAAAATTACATATGGCTTGCAATATTGGATTTCCTCATAAGATTTGTAAACATTTTGGAAAGCAATGCAAATGTTTCAAAGAGAGTTTAATCTCAGATTATTACAATGGACGTGTCCTTATCAGCTAGTACATTAAATAAATATGAATATATTTGATATAAATGAATTCACGTGTACCTGGAGAGAAAATGCCGTCACCATTTTGGTATCCAATAGTGTGGCAAATCTTGTCTATCATGTATTTTTCTATTAAGATAAAGGCTGGAGACACTTCGTATGTGTGACTGTAAATGTCAAAAACATAATTATGAACCATGCCATTTATTTTACTATTTATCAAGCTATAATTATATTAGCATATAAATCGTTTGAATTCCGTTATTGTACCGAAATCGAAGTTGATGCTTATTATACGTTCTTGTAGAATCAACCACTTAATTTGTTGGCTTTAATGTTAGGAGTGCAAAAACGCATATTTAATTATTTATTTCAGAATGTTTTGTTTCATTTTGAATGTTCATTGGCTAATTGTATTCGTTTAAGTTATGCAGATATGCATGCTCAAAACAATAGTCGAAAAGACGAAACTAGCACCTAATGGTCATTATGTTCCCGATAGCTTCAAGAAACATAATTAATCCGATATAAGTGCCTTACATAAACTTCACTTAGTTTGACATTCCGTAATTTTGTTACAAAATAAAAGTCTCTAATCTAAAACTGAATACTTGGAACTGGACGTAAGGATTGATTATACATGTTGGTGTTGAGGGAATCTGTGATCCAGGAGCCTGCGAGACCGAAAGCGTTTGCTCCCGAATATAGTTGGTTGTGAAATCTGGGGTGACCTGAAATTACATATAGCCTTCCTCATATTACTGGATGCCCGAATTCATAAAATACAGTAACACCAAATTTTATGATCGATTGTTGCTATTATTCGACATGCCTAAAACGCAATGTATAAAAGGAAGCAAAAATAATAGTAGAACTTTAAAGTGGTAATCTTATCAATCTATGAGAAAAGGTGGGTCATTTCTTAGATAACGTAAATAATACATCTTCTTTCCATGGATAAAACCCATGCTGAGGAAACCTTTTATTGAACTTATGGTATATTTTCAAAATAAATGAAATACCCAGGGATATTATTTCTAAGTATTTAACGGACTGAAGTTTATCACAATTAAGTGTAAAATATCCACCTACCTGTTTTGACCGAGTAGTGTATTATGTCTTTACTAACGGCCATCAAATGTTCATAGCTTGTGGACCCATCTCCGATATCAAGGTCAAGGAGTCCCTTTAATTAACACATTTAACTTAACTGCTTAAAATACACTGTCGAATAAAAATATATTGAATCATAAAATTGCAATGAACAATCAAATTAAAAATGACGTTTTTATGAATGTATTTAGAAAATGAGGCCCACGTGAAGCGATCTTGGTTTACCGGATTAAAATATTCAATACAGTTTCACTATACTTGTGCATTGATACTCGTGCTTGCTCATCAACATTCTTATCCATTTGACGCCTCAGACATTTTAATATTTGACCATCCTTTTTTCAATTATGTAAACATTAATTGTTAGTATCTTAAGAAAAACATAAAAACGTACACGCAACTCCTCGGGTTGCTTGAAGTTGATGACTTTGTTTTCTTTTTTCTGTCCATTAACAAGAGCCTCGTCAACAATTAGTTTGTGGACATCATTCAGGTACTGTTGGAGCTCAGCATCTTCGAAGTTAGTACCTTCAAAGTAAGCAATTACGAGATTAATGAATTTGTATAGCGGGTCGATTTCGTAACGATAAAATATTAAAAAAATCTTACAATGAACCATTTTCCCAATGATGACATGCATTGATATTAGTGATAGAATTAGTTTCAAATACTGATATCTGCATTTGCTTAGTTGAAATAATCGCAAGCCCAAACCAATAAGATGTAATAATCGACTAGAACTGTTCCGTACAAACTTGTAGATACATCCCTGTTTTAATTGCCCGTTGCATACCTTCAAAATTTGAAATATTTTTTATTCATTTTGTTAAACAAAGAAATGTAAATATAAATGTCAAACAATTTTAGTATCAGATTAGGTATCCTATAATGTGGGAGTTGATATGGTACTCAACCTTTGGCAATGAATACATTCTGTGATAGATAAATCAGGCTGACAAAAAGCCAAAGCTGACTAGATCTGGCTCAAATTCCACTAACAATACTTAGCGCTAAGTAGTACTTATATTCTTAAACTAGGTAGGAACACATTCTGCCATCCCTGTTTTATGAAATATTCAAGTATCTGACTAAGTAGCTGACATGAATTACTACCTCAATAACAAGCAAGTTTTGTTAAGAAATGAAGAATCCGCATGTTTTCTTTAGAGAAACAAGAGTAGTGAAATTCGCCCTTAAGTATTTAAGTATTACTTAGCTCTAAGTATTGTTGGTGGAATTCGAGCCAAGTTCCTAACATATTGATATGATTTAAGTATAGGTATAATGCATTAGAATAAAATTGGTTGAACAATGAGAGAAGTCAATCTGTTCTGAAGCATTCAAGCGACATATACCTGCACGACGTCGCTGTGCTTGTACAACTGATCGTCATCTATGAATCAATTATAGGTTCATCAATTTTCAATATGTATTATCGATGGATACTGATGGAAATAGAAACCAATCTGTCATTTTAATGATTCAGTATGTTTTACTTTTTCAAGCGTTTAAGCGCGTTGTCTTTTTTACTAGCAGAGAGATTTGTTCTAAGAACAGTACAGTAAGTTAGGCTATAAACCATCACTTGTGACTAACATTTGCTTAAAAAGAACAACAATGCATTAAACAATTAGGAACATTTCATTTTGAAAGACATAAGGAACACATTCAAAATATAATTTCTGAAGTAATTATCACAATGTGTGACGTGTAAAGTAAATGATAAGTTACACATGAAAATATTGTTCATCATGTATGGAAAATACAAAACAAATAACTTATCCATATTTGCTTAATTTTGAAGGTCCAAATGGTCACTTTTTATGATTTAATGTAAGTTTCCCTAAATTTTCAATGAAAAAGCATGTTTAATGCAAAAAAAAAAAAAAAGGAATAAAAAACAACAAAAAAAAAAACATTGTGTGGTGATATATATATTTTAAAGCATTTAAAACAAGAGGCCCATGATGGCCCTGAATCGCTCATCTGAGAAACATTGCCCTCATTGCCTATTATTGTAATACGAGTCATAGCGAATACAAAATCTATGCAGAAGTACAGCAAGATCATCGAAATTCAACACAAAAACTGTACCTGTCACCCAGACTTGATGACAACGGTCATTGCTCTAATAAGTCTATATAAAATCAAGTGAACCCTAGGATGAAGCCAATTTTGACCCAAGGGCCATGGTTTGATAAAAATTGGTAGATGTTCACTTGGCCATGTTACTCACAAAATATCTAAACTCTAGGCCTTGTGGTTTCTGATAAGAAGATTTTTCGAAATTTTTCCTATATAAGTCTATGTAAAATCAAGGGACCCCTGGGGCGTGGCAAATTTGACCCCAAGGCCATGGTTTGAAAAAAAATTGATTGAGGTCTACTAGGTCATGTTAAACACCAAATATCTAAACTCCAAAACTTGTGGTTTCTGACAAGATTTTTTTTCTAGTTTTTCTGATTAAAGTCTATGTAAAATCAAATGACCCCAGGGGCGGGACCAATTTCGACTTCAGGGTCATGGTTTGAACAAACTTGGTAATGGCCCATAAGACAACGCCACATACCAAATATTTAAACTCCAGGCCTTGTGGTTTCTGACTAGGAGATTTTTCTAGTTTTTCTTATATAAGTCAATATAAGTCATTGTAAAATCAAGTGACCCCTGGGGCGGGGCCATATGCGACCCCAGGGTCATGATTTGAACAAACCTGGTAATGGCCCATAAGACAATGCCACAAACCAAATATTTTAACTCCAGGCCTTGTGGTTTCTGACAAGAAGATTTTCTAGTTTTTCTTAAATAAGTCATTGTAAAATCAAGTGACCTCTTGGGCGGGGCCAATTTCGACTTCAGGGTCATGGTTTGAACAAACTTCGTAATGGCCCATAAGACAATGCCACATACCAAATATCTTCAACTCCTGGCCTTGTGGTTTCTGACAAGAAGATTTTTTTCTAGTTTTTCTTATATAAGTCATTGTAAAATCAAGTGACCTCTGGGACGGGGCCAATTTCGACCTTAGGATCATGATTTACACAAACTTGTTAATGGACCATAAGACAATGCCACACACCAAATATCTTAAACTCCTGGCCTTGTGGTTTCTGACAAGAAGATTTTTTCTAGTTTTTCTTATATAAGTCAATGTAAAATCAAATGACCCCAGGGGCGGGGCCAATTTCGACCCCAGGGTCATGATTTGCACAAACTTGGTAATGACCTATAAGACAATGCCACACACCAATATCTAAACTTCAGGCCTTATGGTTTCTGACAAGAAGAATTTTTTTTTTTTTAAATTCGACCCCAGGGTCATGATTTCAACAAACTTGATAATGGTCCATAAGACAATGCCAAACCCTAAATATCTAAGTTCTAGGCCTTGCAGTTTTGGAGAAGAAGATTTTATAAAGATTTCACTTTAAAAATCTATTTTTAGCTCCTGTGATCCAGATATGCAATGAACCGGAACCATTTGAACAACTATGGTAGAGCTTCATGCAAGGAACATCACAGCCAATTTTCATCAAATTTGACCCAGTGATTTCGGAGGAGATGTCATTTGAAATAATTGTGGACGACGGACGACGGACAGAGCTCACATGAGCACTACGCTAGCATCTGAAATAAGAATATAGGAAATCAATCTTTGTGACCTTTTTTGCGTTCAACAGTTGCAGAATGTACTTTTGATAGGATATGCTTTATGAAGTATTATAAAATGATGGGGTAGGGGATAATTGATAAAATCAAAATGTCAAGATTCTTAAACACTGCACTTTCTGCCAGTGCCTTCAATCAATGTTTCCAATATTTAGTAAATATCTTGTTAGCTCACCTGAGCACAACGTGTTCATGGTGAACTTTTGTGATCGCCTTTTGTCCGTCGTCCGTGCGTGCGTGCGTCCGTCGTCAACAATTTCTTTAAACAACATCTCCTTCTAAACTACTCACTGGATTTTTATAAAACTTCACAGGAATGTTCATTATGGGGCCCTTTACCAAAGTTGTTAATATTATTTTGATTGGTCAAAACTCTAAGTCACAGGAGCTAAAAATAGATTTTAAAAATGAAAATTTTAAAAATCTTTTTCTCCGAAACCACAAGGCCTCGCCTTTTGATCTTTGGTATGTAGCATGATCTTATGACTCTCTACCAAGATTGTTCAAATTATGACCCTGGGGTAAAAATTGACCCCGCCCCAGGGGTCACTTGATTTAACATAGTCTAATATAGGAGAAACTTGAAAAATCTTCTTCTCAGAAACCACAAGGCCTGGGGTTTAGATATTTGGTGTGCAGCATTGTCTAGTAGATCACTACCAAGATTGTTAAAACTATGACCCTGGGGTAAAAAATGGCCACGCACCAGGGGTCACTTGATTTAACAAAGGCTAATATAGGAAAAAACTTGAAAAATCTTCTCCTCAGAAACCACAAGGCATAGAGTTAAGATATTAGGTGTGTAGCATTGTCTAGTGGATCTCTACCAAGATTGTTCAAAAAATGACCCTGGGGTCAAAATTGGCCGCGTCCCAGGGGTCACTTGATTTAACATAGGCTAATACAGGAAGAAAACTTGAAATATCTTCCCCTCAGAAACCACAAGGCATAGAGTTAAGATATTTGGTGTGTAGCATTGTCTAGTGGATCTCTACCAAGTTTGTTCAAATCATAACCCTGGGGTCAAAATTGGCCCCGCCCCAGGGGTCACTTAATTTAACAAAGGCTAATATAGGAAAAACTTGAAAAATTTTCTTCTCAGAAACCACAAGGCCTGGGGTTTAGATATTTGGTGTGCAGCACTGTCTAGTAGATCACAACCATGTTTGTTCAAATCATGGCCCTGGGGTCAAATTTAGCTCCGCCCCAGAGGTGACTTGATTTAACATAGGCTGATATAGGAATAAATCTTGAAAAATCTTCTTCTCAGAAATACAAAGCATAGAGTTAAGATACTTGGTATGCAGCATTGTCTAGTGGATCCCTACCAAGTTTGTTCAAATCATGACCTTGGGGTCAAAATTGGCCCCGCCCCAGGGGTCACTTGATTTAACATAGGCTATTATGGGATTTACTTGAAAAATCTTCTTCTCAGAAACCACAAGGCCTGGGGTTTATTATTGGTTGCAATTTCTAGTAAATCACAACCAAGTTTGTTCAAATCATGGCCCTGGGGTCAAATTTGGCCCCGCCAAGGAGTCACCTGATTTACATAAGCTTATACAGAAAAAAACTTGAAAAATCTTCTCAGAAACCACAAGATCTGGAGTTTAGATATTGGTATGTAGTATGATCTTATGACTCTCTACCAAGATTATTCAAATTATGACCCTAGGATCAAAATTGGCCCAGCACAAGGGGTCACTTGATTAAAAAAGGCTAATATAGAAAAAACTTTAAATATCTTCTCCTCAGAAACCACAAGGCCGGGGTTTTTTCATTGTCTAGTGGATCTCTTCTAAGTTTGTTCAAATCATGGCCCTGGGGTCAAAATTTGCCCCACCCAAGGGGTCACTTGATTTAACATAGACCAATATAGGAAAACCTGAAAAATCTTCTTCTCAGAAATCACAAAGCCTGGAGTTTAGATATTTGGTATGTAACATGGGCTAATAGACCTCTAGCAAGTTTGTTCAAATCATGAATCATGCACTGTCTAGTGGATCTATACTTAGTTTGTTCAAATCATGGCCTTTGGGTCAAATTTGACCCCGCCATTGGGTTCACCTGATTTTACATAGGCTAATATAGAAATAACTTGAAAATTCTTCTTTTTAGAAAACTAGAAAACACATGGCCTGGCGTTTAGATATTTGGTGAAAATTGGCCCCGCCCCAGGGATCACTTGATTTTACATAGACTTATTTTGGAAAAAAACTAGAAAAATGTCTTCTCAAAAACCACAAGGTCTGGAGTTTAGATATTTGGTATGTAACATGGGCTAATAGACCTCTACCAAGTTTGTTCAAATCATGACCCTGGGGTCAAAATTGGCTCTGCCCCAGGGGTCACTTGATTTTACATAGCCTAATGATACCAGGTGAGCGCTCCAGGGCCATCATGGCCCTCTTGTTTTTAAGTAATGCTCCAGAGATGCATAATAAAAAATGAGATAAGGAAAAGTTAAAAACATGCGACCAATTAAGGTCAAAGTTCTCGAACACTACACTTCTTTTTGCACACCATGTATCAATATTTATATTATAAAGTAGTTCCTTTGAAAAGTAAAATAGTTATGCTCTGAACAAGTGTATTAAAGAAGAGCAAAGATAGGCAATTCTTAAAAACGGCAAAGTAGCACGGTGATTCTATCTAAAACACTAGATACTTCTTGTTAATATTTTCCATCATAGTTTCAAAGATCAAGTATACCTATTGAATAGTTAATTAAAATAATAACGTTATTTTAAGATAAGCATTTTGAAAATATAATAAAGGGATGTGATGAATTGGGCCAGGAAGAATTCTAGTTGTAGTTCTTTGAAATTACACTTCCCCTATTTTTCGTCTATCAATATTTTTCATATCAACATATTACAAATGTACTTGAATATTTTTTTAATCATGCTTCGGACAAGCATCTTAAAATATAATTAAGGGATATAAATTATTCTTCAACACTGCACCTAATATGAACTTAAATATCCACAAAATTCCCTTGTAAATTTAGAGTTCTGCTCCGGTCTAGCATTATGACATATAAATATACAGGGTAAGAACTCACAAATGGCGACAGTAACAACTATATAGTTCTTATACAAGGCATTCCACTGAATCTATCAATTCGTGCAATATCTACTGAAACACTTTTATAGTTTTAGAGATATGTCTCGGACTAAGGAGAAATAACCCGACAACAGGACTGGATAGAGTTATGGTTCTGTGTACTGCATTTATTCTATCATTGTACGAAGTTTAAAATGAATCCCTGCATTGGTTTTCGAGTATACTCCGGAATATGGTACCATAAACAGAGAGACGGACGGACACGTGAACAGACGGACGGGTGGGCAACTGTCCCCTCGGGAAACATAAAAAATTCAAAATAAATATCAGTGGTAACCCTCTGAAACGTCCTAGACACAGTAATTTCACGAATGAAATAGACAGCAAATTACAGAGGCATATGAAGATCCTAAAGTTCAATTAAAGTTTAGTTCTGAGTTAAATGAGCAATAGATATCTTGAACATTCTTATGTACTAAATGAACATCGAACTTACCCATGATGTTTGATTTCAGTCGCTTCTGTAGATGGTTTCCTGTTGTGACTATCGGTGCCCTAGTTATAACGCTGTAACCGCAAGTATTCACGAGAGAACGTATAGCTCTTGGCCAACCAAGCATTGCATATATAATGCGTTTCTGAAACGATGAACAGTCACGCTATGTGAATTCTCTTAAAGGGACAATCCAAACGTTTGGAGCAAGCGTTGAACATTCACGTCCCGCAATTTATTGTTCAATGGACACTATAAAAGTCTCGATGCAATTGTTGAACATTCAAGAAGTGCAATTTTCTGTTCAAGGGTCATTATAAAAGTGTTTTTTTTTTTTTTTTTTTTTTTTTTTTTTTTTTTTTACATTATAAACGTTTTGGATCACATGTTTAACATTCACGTGACACAATTTCTGTTCAAGGGACGTTATAAAGGTTCGGAAGCACGTGTTTAACATTCACGTGACGTTATTCCTGTTCAAGGGTTGTTATAAAGGTTCGGAAGCACGTGTTTAACATTCACGTGACGTAATTCCTGTTCAAGGATATCCAAGTGCTGAATATTCACGTAACGTAACATTATAAAACAAGAGGACCAAGATAGCCCTGTGTCGCTCACCTGAGTAAGATTGCTGCGTTAGGTATGATGACAAAAATGTGGCATATAAAGTGTTTTTCTAACATATGACTAAGTGACCTAGATTTTGATCCTACACGAATTTGCACTCAATTGGGAATTCTTGCAGTCATCATTCTTACCAAGTTTAATGAAGTTAATGAACAAAATTGTAGGCCTCTAGAGTGTTCACAAGATTTTTCTAAAATTTGCCCGGTGACTACTTATTACCCTTGGCCCATTTTAATTCATCCAAGATTTATGAAACATTCTGATTTTTCCCCACTGACCCATTTTCGAAATCATTCAAGATAGCATGTAGACAAAGATCCTGACCAAATTTTATGAAGATTGGGATAAAACTGTGGCCTCTAGAGTGTTCACAAGGTTTTCAAAAGATTTAAACCTGGTGACCTAGTATTTGGCCCCACGTGACCCATTTTCGAACTTAACCAAGATATCATGAAGACAAAAATCCTAAAACTGTGGCCTCTAGAGTGTTCACAAGGTTTGTCTAAGAGTTGACCTGGTGACCTAGTTTTTGACCCCCACGTAACCCAATTTCAAACTCATCCAAGATATCATGTAGACAAAAATCCTGTCTAAATTTTATGAAGATTGGGTTAAAACTGTGGCCTCTAGAGTGTTCACAAGGTTTTCCTGAGATTTATACCTGGTGACCTAGCCTTTGGCCCCACGTGACCCATTTTCGAACTCATCCAAGATATCATGTAGACAAAGGTCCTAACCATATTTTATGAACAATGGGCTAAAACTGTGGACTCTAGAGTGTTCACAAGGTTTTCCCAGATTTGACCTGGTGACCTAGCTTTGCCCCACTACCCATTTTCAAACTCATCCAAGATATCATGTAGACAAAGATCCTGAAAAAATCTAATAAAGAGTTGGCTAAAACTGTGGCCTCTAGAGTGTTCACAAGGTTTTCCTAAGATTTGACCTGGTGACCTAGCGTTTGACCCCACATAACCCATTTTCAAACTCATCCAAGATATCATGTATAGACAAAGGTCCTGAAAAAATCTTATAAAGAGTTGGCTAAAACTGTGGCCTCTAGAGTGTTCACAAGGTTTTCCTAAGATTTGACCTGTTGACGAAGTTTTTGACCCCACGTAACCCATTTTCGAACTCATCCAAGATATCATGTAGACAAAGATCCTGAAAAAATCTAATAAAGAGTTGGTTAAAACTGTGGCCTCTAGAGTGTTTACAAGGTTTTCCTAAGATTTGACCTGTTGACGAAGTTTTTGACCCCACATAACCCAATTTCGAACCCATCCGAGATATCATGTAGACAAACATCCTGACGAAGTTTCATGAAGATTGAGCCAAATCTGTGGCCTCTAGCATGTTTACAAACAATTGTTGACGACGGACGACGAACGATGGATGACGCACGACGGACACAAAGCGGTCACAAAAGCTCACCCTGAGCACAAGTGCTCAGGTAAGCTAAAAATTTAGGCACCTGTTCAATATTCACGTGTCGTAATATTTGTTCAAGGGACATTATTACAGGTGTGATCCAATTGTTGAATATTCAGCTTACGGGATTTATAAAACCATAATAAAAATGCGATCCAAGTGAACATGGTGGTGTTGGGAATCAGTAAACAAATCAGTTAACAACTAAAATGTTACTGTAAAATGTAGACCGAACGGGTAAAGACAGACGGTGCGGAACTATCAAATAAAAAACCCAGCTTACACCTAGTTATGACATACTCTGTTAAACCTGATTCGCTGACAAAAGTAGTTGAGTTCAAGGCGTGGCACTCTGTCGCTCCTATGATGTCATCAACTTTAGCACATGGCATTTTCCTCTCGTCCAATCAGGTGCCAGTATTTGTTCATAGTCACCGTGGACTATAACGCGTAGTCCACACATTTGTAAACAAGAGGACCAAGATGGCCCTGTGTCGCTCACCTGATTAAGATGGCTGTGTTAGGCATAATGACAAAAAATCTGGCATCTAAAGTGTTTTTCTAACATTTGACTAAGTGACCTATATATTGATCCTACCTGAATTTGCACTCAACTGGGAATTCATGCAGTCATCAATCATATCAAGTGTAATGAAGACTGGGACAAGGCCTTTTTCCCCTGTGACTTTTTAAAAATTCAAAATCCCTAAATATTAAAATTGGGCTAAAACTGTGGCCTCTTGAGAGTTCACAAGGTTTTTCTAAGATTTGACCAATTTCAAACTCATGCAAGATATTATGTAGACAAACATCCTGACCAAATTTTATGAAGATTGGGCCAAAACTGTGGCCTCTAGAGTGTTCACAAGGTTTTTCTAAGATTTGACCTGGTGACTAGTTTTTGACCCAATGTGACCCAATTTCGAAATCATCTGAGATATCATGAAGACAAACATCCTGACCAAATTTTATGAAGATTGGGCCAAAACTGTGGCCTGTAGAGTGTTCACAAGGTTTTTCTAAGATTTGACCTGGTGACGAAGTTTTTGACCCCACATGACCCAATTTCTAAATCTTCCGAGATATCATGTAGACAAACATCCTGACCAGGTTTCATGAAGATTGGGCCATAACTGTGGCCTCTAGAGTGTTCACAATTTTTTCTAAGATTTGACCTGGTGACCTAGTTTTTGACCCCACATAACCCATTTTCAAACTCATCCAAGATATCATGTATAGACAAAAACAAAACAAAACAAAAAAACTGTGTAAATGAGAGTAGGTCTACGAAAACCCTTCCAATTTTTGTTTGAGATTAGATGGAAGAATTCTGTTAGCTGCATATGAATTATAAGACATATACGCACACAATATATGGTTTGGCAAATTTAGGTCCAAAGGATGCGATCAGACTTCAGTAATATTTTGAAGAAAAAAAAATCAAAATTTCAAAAACGTGACTTTTTAGTTTTTTTGAAGCTCCTGACTTTTTTTTTGTTCAATCTTCATCATTTTTTCACAGGTAATGTAGTTTTATAATTCAAGGAGTCTCACAATTTAAAAAAGTCATAAAATGCAATGGTCAAGGTAATATTACGATTATAGTTTTTTTCTTCGGCCCAAAATAGCTCCAAAACTTAAAATATGTTATTGATAGAATATGGACAAAAGTCTAGGTGCTTAATAAGCTCTTTTTAGTGATGTTATGGTTTTAAAAAATGGACATGATTTGGTTATTTTATGACAGTTCAAAGTTTGATCCATTGTTGATCAATTGAAAATAAGTTTTTATGCTTCAAACTGGAAATTTAATGTTCGAATCATGCAACTTCTATACTATACTAAATAGACCTTTGTTGGATTACTAGGCACCAATGACTGTTGGATACTAGATGCATATAGCAGACGACGTATAACCGTTTGTAACCGGCAATATAGATGCTGTTCTTTTACCCTATATATATTTTGTGTGTGTGTTTGTAGGGGGGGGGGGGGGTAAATGATATAAAAGAGTATCCTATGATTGATGAAGTTTTAACCAATTCCTGTACGCGAGCATAAAGAATCGATCTGCCATCAACCGAGTAAATATTATTGTATTGTTAAGTAAGTATTTTTTAATGAAACAAAAAGTAAAAAAGCAACGATGTTTTTAAAAGCGGAAGGTAAAAAAAATAAAAAAAAAATAGGGTCGGTCGTTAAAAAAAAGGTCGGTCGGGAGACCAGAAACGGATAAATTCTTTTTTGCTTAAGTGTGCAACTCTGGTACATAATGTTATTTTTAATGAAATGTTTCAATTCACTGAAACGTTAAAGAGTTTAAACCTTTAAATCTGATCATATTGTCAAATTTCTACGTAACTATAAAGCCATTCTACCTAATCGACCGAAGAACAGAACTAAATTGCGTTTTGAAATAGCGTTGTAACCACAGAGATTCGTTATCATATCGTAAATTAGTATTACATAAAAAAGGCAGTGAGGACAATCTTTTGGGGCATAACTTGGGACATCGCATTTTAAAGGTCATCCACAAAGAAAATTTTACTTTTTCTAAATCCTTTCCTATTTTGTCCATTTACATAAGGGAAACCACGAACGAACATTTTTTTTGCGAAAAAGAAAATCTCTTAAAGTATGTAAAATGCCGATATTGTTAGCTGCTGGGCAGTATTAACATTTAAGCGTCACCCTGGGCCATGAATTATCCCATCAATAAGTCACCACCAATTAGGCATCTCTTCGACACACACACCGGGATCAATTAACCCGGGAAACCCTTTTATTAACCCCTGATTGACCCAAAACAGAAAATTGCATAATCATTCTAAACCAAAAATTTTATTCTTATCAGTAGATATGTTAGGGATTTTACTCATTTAGAAACATGGTCTTTGTGGAAACCCAACGCAGCTACAGGATTTTAACGGAAAATAAGAGGGATTTTACGGTGGCATAGAGGTGACATGCACTACACTTTTTATGTCGAGGGATGTCGTATAATGGCCGTATTCAAGACAAGTAGCCTTCATCCAGTTTACACTTTATTTAGCATGACAGGCTATGGCCCACTCAGACTAAGCGCTGCCATGTAACGTGCCTAGCCCATGGTCGGGTCACAAGGCTCTAACAAGATCTCTCCCTAGGTATCCCACAAGATCTCTCTAGGTATCCCACAAGATCTCTCTCTAGGTATCCCACATGATCTCTCTCGGTATTCCACCAGATCTCTCACCTTGACCCTTGACCGGTCAGCTTATATATTGGCTGGTTACCAGACAGTAACCGTGTGTATTAAATAATAACAAATATTTGTATTAACGACAGTCACAACTGAGATAGACGTTGAATAACTAATGCAACGGTCATGTTTTAATCACTTATGGTATATAATAGGTTAGTAACGGTGACACAATCGGACTCAATACAACAATAGCGTCTAGCCAGGGTCCGATAACATTACAAGGAACGAGATAATAAATCGAGGGAACGAGTTAATTATCTCGAGGGAACGAGATAGTAAGTCGAGGGAACGAGATAATAAGTCGAGGGAACGAGATAATTATCTCTAGAAAGCGACTTATTATCTCGAGGGAAACGAGATAATTAGTCGAGGGAACGAGTTAATTATCTCGAGAGAACGACTTTTTATCTCGAGGGAGCGAGTTAATCAACCAATCAAATATTGCAATCAAGAGTCCGTATAATAAGTCGTTCCCTCCAGATAATTAACTCGTTCCCTCGACTTATTTTATCGTTCCCTCGAGATAATAAGTCGTTCCCTCGACTTATGATCTCGTTCCTTCGACATAGAAAAAGAAGTGTGTGTCACCTCTATGCCACCGTAGGATTTTGATATGAATGTATGTAAAACGTTTATTAACATTACTCTTATTCAGGACCGTTATGCCAATATTATCAAATATTGTTTTAGAATACATCCTGATATGACATTTTTTCATTATGCACCCTCCCCCCCAATCACTATTCAGTACATAAAGCGACCAGTTTCATAAAATCCGAATGAATAATATATCTTAATATTTTTGATAGGAATGTAAATTAATTAATTGAGTTACACATTTTCACCTTTATTCGTTCGTTGTCATATTGGATTTACCTTGAAATTAGTTACAGTAACCGTGAATTGTTCAATAACATATATAGTGCTGGCAGAATTTTTTCTATTGATGACGTCATAGCAAAGGGAAAGAAGTCAGTCAAACTTTTCTCACCTAGGTCATTTTGCAACTTTCAATGGCCGATTTCATACAAACTACAATTTTAACATATTTTTTTTTTTTACAGAAAGTCTTACACTAATGTTTTCTAACAGATAATTCTTATTTTATTTTTTATATTGTGGTTTTGTGGTTTTAATGTTTTAATGGTGTTTTACAACTGCCGGGGACTGGCTATGCCCGGTTTCATTCGCAGTGAATAAAATGATAAGTTTTCATTGGTACAAATTCATTTTTCCCGGGAAAATGGATTTACAATGCAATTTCGGTGGCCACAACTATTTTAAAGGAAATATTTCCCATGACACTGGAAAACAGTCATAATGATGTATCTGTCATTTTTATCCAGGGTTTTGAATATTCCGCTGCAATTACAGAATTCAATTTAAATGTATAGTCCACTGAGAACTGCCTTTTATTCACTGCAGATGAAACCGGAAGAAGCCTGCCCAGGCAGTTGTCAAGCTAGATAAGAACATTAAAACATATTTTTATTATTTATTAGAGTAAAAAAAATACGGGAACTGTCTAGATTCTGAATTTTAACGTAAATGGAGAAATTTACTGAGAGAAAATTGCACGAAAATATTAAAAAATTATCAGAAAAAGTGTCCTTCCTTTTTTTAATGTTACCATTATAAACAATATGATTCGACCCACTCAACTCCGAGTCCCTGTGACAATATCAGATTCATCACTTTGCTACTGTAATGATATCACAATGAGGAGCTACTGTGGGTCCTTGAACTAACTAGTCTTGTCCTTGGTTTTATCTTCTAGATAAAGCACACTGGTGCAGACGAAGAGTTTATACGGTTTTATAAGCCGGTCGATGTCTATCACTTATTAAATATTTAACAGGTCTAACAGAGTGGTATAAGAGCCTAGTTTGTAGGGCTTGCATCTATCCATCTATCCATCCATCCATCCACTTTACCAAATTGATATTGATTTTGTCATTTCCAGCTTCGACATGAAGTGATAAGTTAACAGTCATATACAAATTCCAAATGACATCGCAAGTTAATATCAACAGAATTGAGTACATAGAATTAAAACAAAAACGCTTTGTGACACAAGCAGAGTAAAACAGACAGGTCTACATCAATAATGTGTAATACACAATACACATGCTTACACACGAATTAAGGAAGATTCATAAATACCTGTATGATGTGTGTTACGCGTTCCCTTTTCTCCGTATGCTTGAGCACTACTCATATGTATGATAGATCAAACACTGACCTCGACTGGGAGATAACAACGTCGAAGTCCACAAACGCATAGTTAACACTCAAGTAAAATAACGCGAACTCATTGAGATAGCAATTTAAATATCTCTACATATTCTAGGATTCATAATTATGCTGAAACACGTTATTTTGTTTTTCACTCACTTTAACATATAACTGTTGTTCCGGGGTTTACCAATGTGCTATCTTCAGGCTTAAGCAGCTCATTTACAGATGGCCAACGAATAAAAATATGATCTTTTAAATATATCTGAATAAGTTGTCTATCATTACGTATCTACAGACGCATGGTTTCCGAATGCAACATTCCGTGATAGTAAGAAAAAATGGGCGGTTTCTCCATCACAGGCAATTGAGTTACGAACGGTATTGAACCTACGTTATAATTTCTATTTTCGTTTGCCTTCATATGATTGATCACATTCAATATTGGCGCATGCGCTCTCTTCACGAGCACCTGTTTCAGGGATACCGTTTTCTATATTTAACCGATTTCCACGAAGTGGACGTCTACAAAAATAGCGTTTTCCCTTGTAATATGATATTATATTCTTGTCAAGTTTATTTGTCAGGAAATAAGTCTGCACCATCATTAACACAGGAGGTAAGAAAAACTTTCTTTAATCTGTGAACTAGCTGCTTTAAATTCAATAAACAATTCTTAGTGCTGAGTAGTACTATACTGTCATTCTCTTTTAATAACTATCCAAGTACATTACTCTGTTGATCTAAATTTTCGACTATAACCAGGTAATGTGAAAATTAAATGAACTTATTTTGAACGGTTACGTGAGCCGCGCGCTAGTTGACCGACTTTAAAGAAATGTCGCTGTGGCCTACGTGACAAAAGTCGGACAAACCGTAAGTCACATCTAGTTTTTAGCTCACCTGAGCACAACGTGCTCAAGGTGAGCTTTTCTGATCGCCTTTTGTCCGGCGTCCGTCGTCCGTGCGTGCGTGCGTGCGTGCGTCCGGCGTCAACAATTGCTTCAAACAACATCTCCTCCTAAACGGCTTGGCCAATTTGAAAAATATTTTGCAGGAATGTTCCTTGGATGAAGCTCTACTGAAGTTGTATAAATGGTTCTGGTCCATTGCATAATTAGGTCACAGGAGCTAAAAATAGATTTTAAAAATGCAAACTTTGAAAATCTTCTTCTGCAAAACTGCAAGGCCTAGAGGTTAGATATTTGGTATGTAGCATCATCTTATGGGCCACTACCAAGATTGTACAAATCATAGCCCTATGGTGATAAATGACCCAGCACCAGGGGTCATTTGTTTTACATAGAGTTATATAGGAAAATCTTAAAAAATCTTCTTCCATGAATGCATAAGGCCTAGAGCTTAGATATTTGGTATGAAGCATAATCTTATGGGCCACTACCAAGATTGTACAAATCATAGCCCTATGGTGATAAATGACCCCGCACCAGGGGTCACTTGTTTTACACAGAGTTATATAGGAAAATCTTAAAAAATCTTCTTCTATGAATCCATAAGGCCTAGAGGTTAGATATTTGGTATGTAGCATCATCTTATGGGCCACTACCAAGATTGTACAAATCATAGCCAAATGGTGATAATTGACCCCACACCAGGGGTCACTTGTTTTACATAGAGTTAAATAGGAAAATCTTAAAAAAATCTTCTTCTATGAATCAATAAGGCCTAGAGCTAAGATTTTTGGTATGTAGTAGCATCTAATGGTTCATTACAAAGGTTTTCAAAGTCTTGGCCCTACGGTGATAAATGACCCTGCGCCCAAGTCTTCTCTGAAACCATATGACCTATTGCTTAGATATTTGGTGTGTAGTATTGTCAGGGGTAAAGTGTTTTAGATTAAGTTTTATCAGAATCCTTGTCTGTTTAAAAATCTTGACATCAGTTGAAGCAATGGTACTCAGGTGAGCGATTCAGGGCCATCATGGCCCTCTTGTTTTTTTTACGAACTATAACTAATATATAATTAACAATATTTTTTAAGAAATGAAATACACATTATCAAACAAACAAACAAGAATTTATGTATATAAGAATAAAAGGGACTCTATAGAGTCACTGGTATAAGTTAGCTTATAACTTAGCCCTAAGTATGTTCGGTGGAATTCGAGGCAGTTGTGCTAGTAAGAAGAAACCGCTTTCTAGATAGATGTAGCTTAAGGTATTGGACTAGCTACGATCGTAAATTATATTTAGATGAAATATATAAATTTGGAGGTATGTTTTTAGGTGATTAGAATCCCATGCAATAGATAGAACATATACTCGTATTTGTTGATTTTATTGTAATATCATGTCTTATGGTCATAGACGGGATTATACCCGCTCGTGTGTTCAG
>CM037788.1:35913021-35963021 GCA_021229015.1 Solen grandis | reverse complement strand
ATTAATATAGACATATTGATCATGTGATTTAGTTCAAGTTTTTTTTATCATTTTACATATGTATTGTTAATAATACTATTGTATTGGTTTATTAAGAGACGACAGTAAAAGAAGACATTAGACGAACCGGAAGTTGCTCAGAATAGTTGCGCTGACGAAAAGCAGTCGACTTTTTATGCGCAATTAAAGGAGACAGATGCACTCTCTGGCATAATTTTAATGAATTTAATTAAGTAAATAATTAATCAGCACTTTATAACCAAATGCACTCAAAAACATTCAAGGTTAAATTAATAAAATCAAATCCGTACCAAAGTCAACTGTCTATATCATTTTAAACGCACCAAAGTTAAAATTATAGTTTAATGAATTCATGGCTTCTCATTATTTCACATATCCTAGCTCCAGGGTAAACAAACAAAACTCGTTAAATAGGGGATTTACATTGGGCTGTGTAAACTTGTATATCGTGTGAATATCAAAAGTGCTGAACGTTAGCATTTCTGAACAATGCTTGTTGGAAGGCCAAATTTTTATAATTCATGACCTTCGTTTTTTTGCTATAAAATGGTTACTAGAGACATACATTAAGGACTATTCTATTTCTAGAAATGCTCAGTCGGACCTTTTTTTGTATTTTTTAAAATAAAATTTGCCATTCAGCATTATCTTAAATAAGCAGTCTGAGCCTGCCTCTTTTTTCATGTCACTTATTTGGCAGCATTTTACGTTAGTAATGAATCTATTTTCGGAAGTCGATCTTAATTGAAATAGTTTAAATAAAAATGATAGTTCATGTATATGAAATAAAAATGGAGAGGGAAGACCAAACAACAACTCCCCTCCACCACAAAAAAAAAGAAAAGCATACACACTCGGACAACAACAACAAAACTACAAACAAAACAAAACAAACAACATAAAAACAAACAATAACAACATACCCAGCACAAAAAATACACATTCAACCACACACACAACAAAAACAACAAAAGAACATCTTGCCAGGGTGTTTTAAGGAGTCATCGCTTTATTGACCTTTTATACTTTATATCATGGACCTTTTGCATATTTTGCTTACATCAGCTCCTATGCCCATGTTCTCAGATTAAGCTAGAATTTTTTTTTAGACTACATGATTTCTGAGAACCTGCAGATGTAATTACATTAGCCCACTATGCCACATTAAAACCTCAACACGTGCACTAAAAGAGTGCAAAATCACCCGTTGTACTATTGCAAAGGTGCATTTTAATAAGTAAAAATAACCCTCTGTCAGTTTCAAAGGAAGTCGCTGCAGTAAAAAGGTGGCTGTTTTGGTATTAACCCCCCTAATTGCCTCTTATATGTTTTCCCAAACCAAACCGACCGCAATATGTTTTGAAATATAGCAGATTACCAGAGGTCCTGATCAGTGTTTATGTTAATTTCTTATCAGATGTCAGATGTATACCGCAGGAAAATGATTAACAGTTGTGGTTAAGTGTACTTTTGTGAGAAAAAATGCTCTCGTAAGAAATGAAAAAAAGCTCAGATTAAGCAGTTAGAACTAGTTTTCCAATCGACGCATTAACAACAAACAAGAACAACAACAACAACACCCCCACACAACAACAACAAAAATCCAAAAACTTTTTAATACTGTGTAACAGTAATGAAACATGAAAACATTCTTAAAGCGTCAACATTCAATTTGCCACTCTGTTCGTCAACGTCAATTGGGAAAACTGGTTCTATCAACTCATTCTGAGTTGGACTAGTACTCTGTGACTGGGACGGTCATTTAAGCTGATCGTCCCTAAAATAGCTCGAGCTTAGTCATTCTTTGAATCCGCAGTTATATACACTCCAATCGTACCGCGGCATCCTTAAAAAAGTCATTAAAAACAGAAATACGCGTGAACATTGCAACGCCGTACCATGTTTTGCTTAGCTCGACACTGATCTTCAGCTTCATGCTCGTAAAAATATATCCTAACCACATGGTAATCATAAAATCACGAAAACTAGAGACACTGAGAATGTCCCGTTGCGAAACTATGTCAAAAGCCGCATTTTTTGTATATTTTTCTCATTTTGACACATATTTTATCTTCTCCAGTATGGCAGCCTTTAATATCGGCATCATGCTTTCGAGATTACTTATAGTGTTTTCAAAATTAATGAGAAAAGATCGCCTTGTGCCAATTTCTTGTTGGTATTCCATTTTTATTTGTTTTTTAACTGACGTATTCTAAGATTGTTTTAGACAAAAACCAGAGTGTTTTAGCGTTTTTGAGTTTTGAATTGGTTGATAAAAACATTTTTTCTTTGTATTTAATTATGAGTGACTTAGAATTTTCATGAACTTTAAATTTACGTTATATTAGAGGTTCATGATGTTTTAAAACCGTGCGAAAATATGCCGTTGTAGGACATATTTCTTACAAAATTTGTTAAATTCTAATACATACCACATTTTGCAATTTCTAAGTTTAACCTTTATAATTTTAAATTCATGTAGATTATAAATATATTTGTACACAAATCATCGATATGAATGGTGCCGTTAGTGGAGGCCCGAAACATCAGTGCCATAGAGAAAAATACTATAAGTTTTAATCGTTGTAATAATAATTATAATAATAATAAGCTGTTACAGCATAGGCCATATATTAAGAGTTCAATAAAATGACAACCCTACGAGGAGCCATATAACGAACACCATGCCTATTTCGAGATACATCTATATTCCTTCCACCACAGGAGCCTCGCCGTAAACGAAGATTTCATGTACCATTTTGTAAAACTGCGGCATGAATTTAGTCAATCAAATCGATGGTAGATGAGTTTGTTATTAGAAAAATATTGACCGGTGATTTATGTTGTAACACAGTAGTGAAAATGGACGTTCTGTTTAATAGTTTGGATGTGTGTATACGCACAATTATTTTTTCATGCCCCCGCAGCGATAGATCAGGGGGTATATATATACTCAACAATATTCACACGTACAGTATAATGCTTTCTGCGGATTGATGTGGAAAAAAATAATTAGTTTTCAATGACATTAAATTTCACTGATTATGTACTTGAGACAATTTCGTGGGAGCATTAATTCGCGAATTCATGATCAAGTAAACGTGAGGTCTTCGGAATGAACGGTTGTCGTGGGTATTATATTAAGATAAACAGCAGCAAAAAGAATATGATTTGCATATGGGTATGAAACCTAAAATCCCACTTCGCTCAAGGTTCAAAATGTCATTTCGGACCATCAGTCGGGCTGAGTTGCATAAACATAGTTTCAAAGAGTTTTAGTGTTATTTCTTTTTATGTTTATGCAACAGTTTTTGCGACAAAGAGTTACACGGGAGGATGTGCCCTTCAAAGCAGCCTCGTGGTAAACAAACATGGAATGCATTAAAATAGGTTGGATATTGCTTCAGTTGGTCATTAAATGTGTGGAAGAAAAATAAGTTTTAATGTCCGCTAACTCTTAAGGAATGTTATTTGTTGCAAAGACCTATTAACCTGTTATTATAGGTCTTTGTTGTAAGAGAAAACATAAGTCGCCTATGTTATACGCCATCTTGAAAACGCTTTTTTTCATTGATGCCGTTGCATAGATTATTAAAAAAAACACATTGTCATTGTTGGAAAACTTTGCTCTTACAAAACATCCAGAACCCAAATTTGTCATATAGACTGGGAGACTGATTTAAGGCTCAGGCCTCATGTTCTCAAAAATAAAAGTTGTACTTAAGTATGATTTTCATACTCAAGATCAAACTATGCTCATTATTTTCAATAGAGGTTTGAGTATGGTACTCAAATTTGAGCGTGAGGTCATACATATTGTACTTAAGTATTTCCGAGAACACGGGGCCTGATTTCGCGTTCACGCAAATAAATAACAAACTTTAATGTGATTTTCATGCTCAAGCTAAGTTAGACCATAAATTCCCGTACTTATACTTATTTTTATTTTTGAAGTTTGAGTCTGAAATCATACTTAAAATATCTTTCGAGAACTTTGGAATTGGTTTCCATGGTTTGCTGTTGTGTTGACAGGATCAAGATGTGCACTCAGGTGAACATGGAATATCTGATCACGATCCACCACGAGATGGGACACACGGAGTATCAAATGCAATATCGCAACCAGTCCTTCGCCTTCAGGGACGGCGCTAACCCAGGTATTCATGAAGCCATCAGAAACTCGTTCTGCTTCTCTTCAAATACCGCCCGTGGGATTTTTGGTGTACATTTCTTCGTTATTGGTCACTTGACCACTGGAAACCGTTATTCTTACAGCAACATTGACATATGTTTTTCCTGGATTTTTATTTTCAGTTACATTTCGTTTTTTAAAATAAGCAAATTACTTGAATAATGATATTAGGGATTTGTGATATTGGCATTATATTTTCTTAATCAACAATATTTTGACGATTTAGATTTTACGTATCTTCAATGAATAGTTCTATTTTGTATAAATACAACGTTTTGAGTGTGTTAATGTTTTGCGAAGGAGAAGTTTCTAGCGCCGTCTGTGGACAACGCACGTGAGTGTTAACATTCGTAATTACTCGACCGTCTCCGCCAAACCCAGAAGTATCGACGAAATGGCCGAGGTGATCCGATTGAATGTCAAAAGTGTTATTCTCGGGATTAATATCGGAACCAGTTTCTGTCTTTAATTTCAATAGCTTTGATTTATGTTTATAGACAAAGTTTCCCAGTATAAATATCGGTGGTTTGTTTAATTGACCTGTTTATGAAAAACAAATCCGTACAATTTCTATCAAAATAAGGAGACATTACTATTGACATTATATCATAAACTTGTTTTCAGGATTCCATGAAGCTATCGGCGACCTGATTGCACTGTCTGTGTCTACACCAAAACATTTGAGGAAGATAGGGCTTTTGGAAAAGGGAAACGACGATGCTGGTCCGTATGATTTCACTGTATACTTAGAATAAATAAACTTCACACACACACACACACACACACACACACCTTTGTAAGCGTAATTTCCAAAATGTTAAATATATATATCACCCTGTGATTATTTTTTCACCAAAGGTTGAATTTATATATTGCAATGAAATGGTTAAAATCCATTACCTTATTATATGAGACACACTTTACAGAACAAAAACATTACGGCTATACGATCTTTTTTTCGTCGATGTTCTGTGGTATGGTCCCTTGTAGCTGATGTTTAAACCGTTCTTATCTAATCTGCCACAGTTCACAGGGATCGAAGTTGAATGAAGGCGAACAATATCGTAAAACAAAGCGACAATTAAGATGAACTGATTAATATTAGTACTATTTTTCCTATGTAAAAACATCTTGTTCAGCGAGGTGTTTGACATATCCTTTGCCTAAATGTGCTGGTAAAATCATCTGCTAAAAATGGATGAATCCTATAGAAGTTCAAAAGCAGAGAAAACGCTTAAACATGTAATATGAAATATATATTTATCATTTTTTCTATTGTTATGCAATTTGATAAATGAATGCATAAATCATACTAGAAAGATAATCATTTTTTTGTCTTTCGTTGTGGCTTGTGTGCAACAAATTTAGTCATTTTGTACCATAACCATTACGTAAACATTACTCGTATGCTATTTGTTACCCGTGTTAAACCATTCCGTACCATTTGGTTTTATTCAATCTTCTATCATTGATATTTCAATAACTAATAATTTATAGAAAAAAATATAATGATACCATATTGTTGTACGCAGTTGCAGACCCCATTGGCAAACCTGGTGCACGAAATGGTCACGGTACAAAAAACTGTAAATTGTTGTATGTGTAGATGTTTGCACTCAAGCCATCTAATTGATCATTGTTCAATATAAATATAGAATACCACATCAATTCTTAGTGTATTACTTACACGTCAATGCTTTTCTAAATTGAAAAACCAATGTTGCAGTAAAAGAATTAGTATGTCTATTTGTTAATTTTGCTCACAGAAACTGAAATCAACTTCTTGATGAAGATGGCACTGGACAAAATTGCGTTTCTGCCCTTCGGGTACCTAATAGACAGTGGCGTTGGAGCGTGTTTAGCGGGGAGACCCCGCCGGAAAAATACAACGAGAAGTGGTGGGACCTCAGGTAGGAACTACTTGTGCGGATCAAACAAAGGGAATTGGTTCCTCAGGCATATATTGGCCAACTTTGAAATTCGCCATACGTGCGAGGGTAAGGGGGAGCCGTTCTATGAAAAGTGGCGTACGCGGGGGTGGTGACTTCATATTTTCCTTTCCTTCTTTTCCAGGGATAGTCCGGTGTGTGTGTGTGTGTGTGTGGGGGGGGGGGGGGTCCAATTCTGTCCTTTTTTTCTCTTCTTCTGTTGGCCTTGATTTGATGTCAGAACAGTAGAATACTATTTTATGCATAGTTTAAACATAAAAGTCACTTCTCAGGGTGCTGGGGGTCCCTCTTGATCCTCTCATGATCTAGACGCATCCGTATAATAACAATATTCGCTATTTTGCGTTTGGATCAGATATATGATTAACCCTTTCTTTCTTTAAGTAACCATTTACTATTAAATTCATTTATTTATAATTTACGCCCAGTATTATAAATCTGTGGTATATATATGGTATATATATTATCATTTACATACAATAAATTGATTAATTGAATAAACCTTGGTTAGAATATGCCATGATTGACACGTCAAGATAGCAACTGTATCCAACTTTGGATAAAAAAATGACCTCTACCTTTTTACAAGGTGAGATATATGCGTTCCATGATATTATTTTGTATCTTTGTTACAGATGCAAGTATCAGGGACTCTCACCTCCTGTCTCCCGGAGTAGCGACGACTTTGACCCCGGGGCAAAATTCCACATTCCAGGCAATTACCCTTATATACGGTAAGACACTTTTTAATATTTCTGACAGATTTCCATAATATTTTTTGAGTTATTGCCCTTTTATATATTTTTTAAGTGTTTAATTAAGGCCATGGAGCAAAGTAGAGCAAAGTATTTAGTGTGATTCTGTTAAAGCCCTAGTCCCATGTTTTTGGTATTTTCAAAATATATGTGATTGAGGCATTTTCAAATGAAGTTCGGTTCATCGATAATTCTAATGCCAAAATCCCTTTCAAAAACAACAAATAAAACATTTCTATTCAGAAACATATACTTTCAGCTGAGTGTTGACACCGTGTTGTTATATTTACAGGTATTTCGTTAGTTATGTAATCCAGTTCCAATTCCACAAGGCACTCTGCGAGGCCGCTGGTCAAACCGGCCCTCTGAATCATTGTGATATATATCAGTCTAAAGAAGCCGGCAGGAAACTGATGTAAGTACTAAATACATAAAACCTCTTATAATGACCACTCCAGTGTTTAAGCTACCTCAGAAAATTAAAACAATACTGAAAGCATGTAACTACCATCTCAGTAATGAAGCGACCTCATTGTTAAGACAACAACAGTTAAACCAAGTAACTACAATCTCAAGACTAGTAATAAAACCATCTCACTGTTAAGACAACAATACTGAAAGCATGTAACTACCATCTCAGTAATGAAGCGACCTCATTGTTAAGACAACAACAGTTAAACCAAGTAACTACAATCTCAAGACTAGTAATAAAACCATCTCACTATTAAGACCACAATAATGAAACCCGTGTAACGACCACTACTTTTATTACAGCCATCTCGTTATTTAGACCACAGCAGCAAATCCATGTAGCGACCATCTAAGTTTTAAAACTACCCTACTTTTGAGATCACAAAAGTGAAATCATATACATGTATTGATCATCCTTGCATGAAACCACCACATTATGTAGCCCACAACAGTGAAACCATATAGCGACCATCTTAGTAGTAAAGCTATATCAGAACAGTGAAACCACGTAACGACCACCCCAGTTTTAGGACCGATATTAACGATAGAAACCATCTTTTTAGCGATATTTCAGTATCAGAAACATCTCTTTAACACAACTATAACTAGGCAAATCCCCTATACAAAAAAACACAATTCTATTTTGTATCGATGTACTAATTAGTTGGAAGAAACCGTAGACAGCGGATTCCCTATATTAGACTAGTACCTGGCGCCTTCAAGAGGTTATGGTGGGAAAGATTCTTGCCCCACCCTTAATGGGGTTCATACCCGCATTCTTCATATCCTTACCCGCGTTTGTACAATATCTCCGGAACACGGCGTCCGCAGAATGCTGTAAGACTTTGGTGGGAACTCAAAGTAACCATCCCAATATACATGTACTATTGAATTCATTTTATAATTATTTTTAGAAAATTTGTATTCTGTTGCTTTTAACAATGCACATTATTTCACGCACAGGGACATGTTAAGCATGGGTGCCTCCAGACCTTGGACCGAGGCAATGGAAGTAATGACGGGGCAGCAGAAAATGGACGTAGGCCCGCTGTTGGAATATTTCAAGCCCCTTATCGATTGGCTGGAGGAGAAAAACAAACACAGTCGGCCAGGCTGGTCAACATCTTGCCCAGTGGTCCCAAGTTCGATCACCCGCGTGTCACTCAACAATTCCAGTGGGTCGGGAAAAACTTCAAACACGGCCAGTGGGATCAACACTTCGTGTCACATCGGGATTGTGTTAGTTTTAGTTCTAAATGTCATATTTGGATTCGTCTCTCATTAGCAAACACATACATACTAGTTCTATTTACTTTAATGGATATACTGAATTAGAAATGTTTCTAAAAAGCATTGTGTTTTAAATCGTATGTAAATTAAAATATACAAATAAATCCTGTCAAAACTTTGCATTCCTCTTAAAAAGAACAATAAAGCTTAACCAATTCACATCAGTGATTAAGAATCGTCAAATAATATTGATTTAGAATTAAACTAGGAAAAGATAGATTGCGATTTTTCCGAATATCATGCAATTTCCGAGTAGCATGCATTATTTGAGTAGCATGCAATTTTCGAATACCATGCATAATTCGAATATCATGCATGATTCGAATATCAAACAAAATTCGAATATCATGCATTATTCGATTACCATGCATTATCAGAGGAATGTTTCAAGACCTTGTGCAGAGATACAGAGTAAAATAGAGGAAAAAAACCTCTCGGTTATTCGATTCTTACGGTAATCCGAACAGTTTAGTCTTCCTCGGATAATCGGTATTTTTATGAATATATTGAATATATAGAGAAAAGCAAATAATTAAAAAAGAAAATTGATAAAGGAAAAAATCAAGCATGTAGATGTGAAATGTAAGCTCAATCTTTTTATATCAATCTGAATTGCAACAGTTTGTGTGTTATAATTTTTTGTGTGTTTTAATGGTGTTAAAAATAACAATAATAAAAAAATAAAAACAATATTCGAACTTATCATTTATCTAGTATGTAAATCAGTGAGATGGATGCAATAGTTTAATGGCATATTATTGAGGGTAAGGCTTCATTATGTGTACTTGTTTGAAAGTGAATTACACCTACCAGGTAAATATATTCATAAATGTGTTTCTACCCTAAAGTTTCTCCTGCTATGTATGATTAACGCTTATTCTAGAAAAAAAATGAATAAACGGATGAAACAAAATAAATGGCAGCTGATTTTTAACCATCATATACAGATAAACAGGTATGCACAATGTGGAAAGTACCGGTATTTCTTTTTAAATTATTTTTAGCATATTCAAATTGTATGATATTACCATGATACGACAAACTGTCATCCGAGTACTTGTAGGCGAGTCATGTTGGATTTAGAGGAACAATATTTCATGATAATTAGTAAAATAATCGGTTTTACGAAATAATAATCCAATTTTATTAAAGGAATTCAAAATACATGTATATTATTTCTTAACTAACATTGATCGTGAGACACTGCTGTTTTTACGAAACATTGTTCGTTTTTACGAAATCAAGAAAATATGTGATGCACATGATTATAATGTTACGTGGACTTCATACATTTTATTCTTTTTTAATTCACATGGTTTATATACTGGCCGAAAAAGATTGACTTTTGATATTTAACCATCATAGTGTGAAATTATCTGTGTTCAGTTATTACATTGCTAAGAAAATGAAAGTGTGTGTTTGTTTTTTACGTTAAAAACGCTGCTACGAATTTTTGGATTTTTCACCACATAAGATACAGCGATATTTTTATATTTTACGAAGTATGGAGTTAACTGTACATAGTGTGTTGTCATTTTGTATGATATTCAGTTGTTTGTATATTTCAAGAATTTGAAAATAAACAGAGAAATATTTTCAGCAGGTCTTGTCTATATTTAATGTCCCAAATGATAACTCATACTGTACTATAATAAAAATTAAATAAATAAAAAATGTTGATTTGGGCTTTGTAGATCTACATTAATTTTGTCATCAGGTTACATTTTTTACACATTCTTAAGGATTCAAGTACGGTAAAACTGCGATCTCCCAAGGAATGACGAGGGGTATGAATTACTCGGATTCAGCGAGGGTCGTAAAACCGAGAATAGTTTTTCCTTTTACGTTTTTCAATTTCCACAGTATGTTCCTGAAGTGACACACACATACACACAAACAAGGCACACTCCTCGTTCCTCGTAATATTGCAGTTTTTTAGCTCGACTTTTCGAAGAATATGGTGAGTTATTGTAGTCACCCCAGAGCCGGCGTCAGCGTCTGCGTCTGAGAAATGTTAAGTTTAATATTGCCATTATCTACACTATTTCTCAATGGATATCCCTCAAACTTCACACATGTGTTTATCATCATCAGACCAGTCAGTAGAAACAGAAACAGAGGCTTCTCCATTTTTTATTCATATTTATGGCCCTTTTTGGGTTTAGATGAATGTTTAACATTACCATCGTCTCTCTTATTACTCTATGGATGTCCCTAAAACTTCACACATGAAATTTCATATCTGTGATCAGGCAAGGGTATATAACTATGTCATGGATTTTGACATAGTTATGCCCCATTTTAGATTTAGAATCTTAGTTAAAAGTTTCGTTCCAGCTCTCTTATTCATTGAACAGTTTGAGGTATTGCTTTGAAACTATGACCACCATCCCCACTTGTAGGCATGAGTACATAACTCAGTCATGGATTATGACATAATTTTACCCCTTTTCTGACTTAGAATCTTAATATTTTCGTATTAATTCATTCACATTTTCACTGCTGGGCCCTTTAACATCATCATCATCATCATCATCATCATTTTATAGACCAAATATTTGGAACAAACGTACATTTTTATCCAACTGGATGGCAGGGCAGAGGAAATACTCGCAACCAGAAATATCTGCTCTAGATTGAAGTAAATTTTTTGACTTGTTTTGCGAATACGGTCAGAGTTATGCATTAAGGTTTTTGGTAGTTTTCGGAGGAAATCAACGTGCTTTGGTCGAGCCAGAGTTACAGACATGACGAGATCAGTGTCAACAACTATTCTGTTTGTTCACGTCTACAGTAACGATAACTGTAATTGTTCTCTAGATTTATTAAGTCCATGCATGTACTCACAGTACTTCTTTGTAAGAGGGTAGATTACTGTGTCAGATACACGGATTTTGTATTACCAGTATGTGCAACCATTTTAAAACATGAAGGCATATATTAATTTTTAAACTTATCTTTTTGTACGTTGATATGAAGACAAGTCCTTACAACTTATACTTATCTGTCTCGGCAGTTCTACTATTGGACCAGTACTAAGCGCATGGGATCAAACGAGAAGAACAAACAGCAGCAGTAGCAGAATATAATAATTACGATATAAATAAAAACATAATAAAACAACAGCAAAGATCGATAATAAAGAAAACATGATATTAGAGCACTTTATTAGAAGAGTCACGAAGCTACATCTAGCTATTTAAATTTCTGAAAGAGTAAACATGAAGCGAAGTCAACAAGGCTGGATAAAAATTAATACAGCAAACACATAAACACGATAATATAGCTGACTATACGCTTTAATGCGTCTTTCCTTTCCCTTTTTATCGGTGAAGTAAACATGTTTATAACTAAGAAGAATCGGACACAGAGGAATGAAAATCCATTTAGACTATTTTTTTTTTTTTTTTTTTTTTTTTTTTTACGTTTCGAAATGAAAATAAACGACGCCGTCTAAAAACAACTGCCGTTGCCCTCTTATCAGTGTTTTCAGTTAAGATTACAAAAGCAAACTGTGACTTGGCAATTACCGAAGCCAAAATTGTTTCTACTTTTTTGACCTCCATGTCAAGAGCAGTGGTGTCTCGAAGTTCTGCTCGGTATTTCAGGCTTTTCCAAAGATGTAGGTTTAGAAAAACCCCATCCATGCCCGAACCATTGCATTTAGGAAATTACATTACGTCGCCTTATCATGACGAGGGCCTGCCAATCAATTCATTTTGAGAATAATGACTTTAAAGTTTTGACCTAATTCAAACTTTATTTTAGACAAATTGTACCAAATTGAAAGTTTTAATTGAACTATGGTAACAGAACTTTGAAACACTAAATGCAAGAAGCATTTTAGAGATAGGACTTAGTAATATTGCAAATAACTCCTTATACACATGAAAATGAATTGCTGTCGGAGACACGACCTAACAGTGTAAATAGTGTAACTCTAATTAGGTCCAATTGGCAGATATGACCCTTAAATAATAAAGCGATTTATTCATTTCCCAGCGACTGGTTATTCTTTATTCTTGACCTTGGTAAACCGCACAATAGAAATATACAAATAAAATCAAATGGTGTCCGGCCAACAAATCTCTAGAGTTGCACATTTGTATGTCACGGTTATTTTTAATCAAGTAAATGGGCGTCTTTAAAGAGGTTTGTAGCTCCTCGCTTAGGTAGGAAAATCAAAATCAAAAGGTCGAAATAAAAAAAATCGGTCTTAAGATGGAAATATATCAACAAATACGACAGCACCATTAATAACAAAAACACATTAATATCGTGTCATGCAAGTTTAACTGGGGGTTAAAAAAGAGGGTAACAATTTGGTATAAACTTGATATGTTTAATCTCTTTGGCATGCTTTGTAAACATGGATGAAAAAAGATCTCCATCATGTTTCTAGCATAGTTTAACTCTTGGTCTGAAGACGCATGTTGCTAACCTTACATTCAGAACTAGGTCACTAGTAGCAAACGTTATAAATATCTAGGGTATCGGCACGTCATGGTCGATGAAAGGAAAGTATGTGTATTTAACAAGGTACTACTGTTTGGTTGGAGTTCAAGAAGGCCTCATATCGGCGTTGTTTGAAACAAGAAATATCTTTAAAAAAGATATTCGGCGTAGGATGAAAGAAAAACGAGATTTTCATTCATGCATAAATATACTTTAATTAAGAAACTTATAAATGGAAATATATGCAAAACACATTTCAAAGACTCTAATGTTATGATAGGTTATAAAAGCATTGTTGTAAATAATTGTAAAAAAAACATGTCTAATTTTGATAGTGAACAATGATGAATGGCAATGTTTTTAACAAGGTTTATTTTGCAAATAAGAACATAGTCCACGAGATGTGTACAACAACAGGAATGTAGCAAAAAAAAAAGTACAGTTTTAAAATAATGTCTATATATATTCAAAAACAAAATGTACAGTAAAGAATGCTAGACTATTATACAAAAGACACGACTGACCATTATCGTAAACAGGCTTACCTGCACCATAAAAAATTGTAAAATGATTAAAATCAGAATATAAATTAAGTACCTCCAAATGTTCTTATTTAAAAGCAGTGTAATGTTATAAATTATCCTATGAACTATAAAAAAATCTATGATAATCCGCTGCATAAAACCTAATTTAGTTCCAGGCTGATCATGTATAAATGAGCAGTTATCTGCTCGTTGTAGTTAGGACATACAATTTTTTCTTCACCTTTATTTTATTTCTTACTGACAAAAGCTTGTTCAGGTCTGATTTTATCAGTTGTAAACTGTATCAAAATAGTTTATACAGGCATATACATTAATGATCAGCACCTTAAAGCATAGATTCATTGATAAAGGACTTCTAGAACATTCCGAGGAAAAGCGCGCGAAAGACCGACGCACAACAAATTTAGTACGCTGTAGAAATAGTTCAGTATTTTTTCTATGAAATATACTTATTTATAGACGGTAATACATAAATTATATCTGTAAATAGGCTTGTTTTGATATTTGTTCATATCATTATTGCATATGACAATTATGATATAAAAGCGTTATTAGTTGTTTTGGTTTTGGCGAATTAATTTTCAATGAGAGTATCTCGGCAGGCTGGAAGAATTCAATATACATAGTAATTAAGGGGTTTCATGTCCAGATGTCATAACACGGTGGATTCTTTTTTGTTGTTTTAAATCATTTTCACAAAGTAGCATTCCTCAATTGATGGAAAAGGATTGTATTTAACTTACTGAAATCACTTTCATGTTTACATCAAAAAGAAAAGTAATAACACCAAGCTGAATGATATATACAAGCTGCACCCCTTATTTACAGTAATTTTATAGTCCATAACGATGCGTTAACCAATAACAGGAGTCCTTTTATTCAGCTTAGAATTATTTACCGCTGTTAGCGTACATTTGATTGGTTTAAGATGCGAGTTGAAATCGAAATTATACAGCTACGCCGAAAAATATTTGGAATAGACTACACATCGAAAACAAAATATTCCATTTTTGAATATTAAGTTTATACACCATTTGTATACACAACTTTGAAAATTCATCGATTTTACAACGATTGGGAAGTACGTTTTATGAACTTATACTAATCTCTCTCGTGGGTTGGACCAGTGCTTTGCGCCTGGAAAGACCATAAAAAAACCTTAATAGAAAAACATTTTATTCAAAATATTAAGTACATAATATATTGGCAAAAAATCAGATAAGGGTAAGAACGAAAAATGAATCCTATCGTGTTCGTCTCTTCTCCATGTAAAACAGATCGTAAGCAATAATATGGTTGAAATAGTTGTATATATGATAATACCGGTATATAATATATAGGAAACTTATTTCCTGTCAAAAATGATTGAGATATATACAAATTGGCAAGAATGATATGTAAAACATATTGAAAAAAAGATAAAAGAGATAAGGGGGAATTGAAACAAGGAATAGAAAGAAAAAACAAGAGGGCCATGATGATCATTAATAGCTCACCTGATTACTGACCAAGCCTTACCCAACTTGACAGAGATATCAAGATTTATCATTCTGATCTAGTTTAAGAAAAAATGGCTAATAATGTTGCCAGGATTATACTTAGACTTGATATTGTGACCTATCTTTTGAACCCCGTCCCACCAATGACTGCAATTGACCAAGATAATATCAGGACAAACATTCTGAGCAAGTCTGAGAAGGATTGAGCCAACAATGTGGCCCATGGAGTGTAAACAATATTTAATCAAGATTTGACCTAGTGACCTACTTTTAGACCCCGCCCCACCCATGATCCAAATCGACTGAGACATTATCAAGACATACAGTCTGAGCAAGTTTGAGGAAGATTGGATTAATATTGTGGCTTCTAGAGTGTAAACACTAAAATTGTTTACAACATTTTATATAATTAAAGGGTCATAACTCCTTACCTAATGGACCAATGTCTGTCATAATCAAATTTATCTGACAGATTATGACTATAAACATGGATGTAAAATTTGAAGAAGATTGCTAAAAAAATTAAGATGCTAAGGGTGTAAAAAAGATGATGGAATCGATAGTTTTTATGAATAAAGGGCCACAACTCCTGACCTAATGGACAAATATCTACCACGATGGAACTTGACCGAAACATCATAGTCATAAATATTGTCATAAAGTTTGAAAGTGATTTTTCAAAAAATGAAGACACTTGGGTGTAAATAAAGTGAAATCTGGCATTTGTATATTTAAGGGGCATAACTGCTGACCTAATCGGCCGATATCACCAATAATCGAAGTCGATCGAGAGATTGTGGTCATAAATATTGTCATAAGGTTTGAAGATGATTTCTTAAGAAATGAAGATGGTAAATTGTAAACACTAAAATTGTTGACGACGCACGACGGATGAAGGACACTCAACGGATCACAAAGCCCACCCTGAGCGTTGCTCAGGTGATCTAAAAAGATAGAGAACAAAGGACTGGACTAGCGGTTAGGTAGGGTGTTGAGATTAGTGAACTGGGTGTTGTTTAACTCCCTCTGTCTACCGGAAGCTCTTCATTTAAAAAATAGGTTTTTTTTTAATAAATCAAATTGAAAATAATTCCTTGCCGTGGAGAAATGATTATTTCATGATATTGTAAAAGTTTTCTCTGTGATTTTTCCATACATTTCTACAGTTAGCAATATTCAGTGATCTGCTGTGCGCCTAAATAGTATTTTCCACCGGCCTTTACAGGAGTTACCTATCTTTGATTAATATGTCTTTATTCTGACCATTTTACTACGCCTCCCCAGGTCGTTACTTAGTCACACCATGCACTAGACGGACCATGTACCAATACCGGAAACTTAAGAAATACAAGTGACTGGCATATTCCATTCTCTTTCATCTGTCTTATACTGAACCTGGTTGGAAATCCAAAAAACTTTACTTAGTGTTAAGTAATACGTAAATACTAATGGGCGATTTTTACCTCTTTTTTTTCTCTAAATAATACCCAGCGATTTCATTTCTTAACAAACATTTGTTACTAAGAGAACAATTTATTTCAACTCAGTTATGCGCTTGAATGTGATTTAGAAGAAGAAGAAGAGGAGGAAGAAGAAAAAACCCAGAAATGATGGAAATCGTTTTTACCTGATTTAAGAATTTAAATATTTTTGGCGTTTATATTGTTATATTGTTGGTGGAATTCGAGCCAATACTAGGTGGTGATATTTAAGAAAGCAAGTGACTTAATTAAATCAGAGGTGATAGGTCTTGAAAGCCAATCTGTAAACGTCACAGCCGGCCCCAAATATATCACCGGTTTTTGCAAGCTTAACCCGGCGCTGTGAATTGGCCCCGCATCAGTCATCTGTGCGAGATCTCCTGCGATGAGGAATGGCTTAGGTTTAATTGACAAAGCCTTCAACTATTCAGCACTATCTAAGCATAAACACCAAGATATCTTCTTTTAATGATCTTTCATTAATAGTTGACTTGTAAATACAATTGATGAAGGATACCGAAACCACAAAAACGATTTAGAAACATTACGAGAAAGAGAATCTAGCTGCTATTAATGTTGCAATTTGTAACCACTTGCTGATTGAATTATCTTAACGTCCCACTAACATTATTTTAATAGCCCAGTCATCTTGGGCCATTTTCTTCATGAGACGGATGCAGTGCTGCCTGAAACCGAGCCTATCTGCACAAAAAACTACCTTTATATGATCAACACCCAACAAGCGGATATGGCAATGGGATTTTAACAATTCCGGTAATCTAACCAAAGCACAAAGCCACAAGGTTGGTAAACCACCAGTTTTTAAGAAATATTAGGCAAAATTAGTCAAATACAAAAAAAAAAAAAAAAAACCAGAAAGGAAGTAGGAGAAATACTGTCACTATGTGTGATCACTTGATTAAACTCGAACATGTTTTGGTCAGCCTAATTAACTGAAAAGAGGCTTGTCTTATGGAATTAAAACAAATAAAACAACAGGTTTGTATATGTTAACATGTAAACAACATCGCTTCAGCTGGACGTCGCTATATGACTGAAACGGTAAATTCAAATAGTCAATAGTCGCTTGATTGCTGTTAACGCATTTCTTGGTACACACTTACTTTGCCCTTGGGTAACAAATGGCGATGATCCCCCCCCCCCCCCACACACACAAACACACAAACACACCACCTGCTGACAGCCCATGGGTACCTAGTACAACATATTTTTTTTCACGGAAAAAAGGTCCAGATTAAGTTATTAAACTGTTTTTAAACAATTTCAGTATATTTAGTAGAGAGTAAGAGGGGCAATCTAAAACTTGAAGGGCTGTTTCAGATTTATTACCCCGTAACAAGAGCAGTCAGCTGATGTGTCTGCAGTCCCTGCAAATGCTCACACGCTCCAAGCTTCTCGCGGACCCAGATCTAGCTCGTGCACCACGCAGGGGGCATGTCGGGTCAACGGTTCTTGACTGCTGTTTGAGATTTATTCCACTGACTCGGAAACCTAAACCATAAAATAAAATAGAGCGGGGGCCGTATCAAAAGAGAGAAGGTGGTTTTTCTCTGGTTACTGCTCGATTCGACTGAGTTTTATTTTTAGCTTTTGGAAACCCTTTGATCTTTTTTTGTATATTTCATGTTAAATTGATACATAATTTGAAATAAACACACAAGGAGATCCATAAGAACGTAAACAGATGAATAAAATGGTCAATAACTAGAATACAATTGTTGTTGATATTCATCAATGACGACATTTGCTCTTGGTACTAGTGCTACTATAACAACAAATACTACTACTACAGCTACTAATACTGTTGCTACTTCTGCAACAGCCACTACTACAACAAGTACTTTAAATAATAATAGCAAATTTATAGTTTATTATGCTACTAAAATATGCTTAAATTTTCTTTAGAAAATGATAAATGTAAAAAAAAAAATGTTTTGAGTGGATATTGTATAGATCTTACCGAGAAGTGATAGAATGTTGATTTTGTTTTCATGCTTACCGATTACGAAAGAATAGAACTATAAAGTGTATTTGATCAATTTCGCATGCAGATGAATCCGTGTAAGTTTTTGACATATAAGGGAACGAAGGGAGCAACTATTTATGGTGACATTGACAGTGAAATGCATTTGCTTCGGCTATATCTTGCCCGAGAACAGTTTTCAAGCAGTTCTATGACTCGTATTGTCTTTGTAGTTCATTCTGTGACGAAAAGGTCTATTGGTTCTGCGTTGAACTAGCCCGTCGTACATGAAATCGCCGGTGGACTGTGCTACCTGTTTGATAACATAGGTACTGATAAGACTTTTTAGCGGCCATTTTGTTTGGCTTTAGTTAATTTCAGAATACGTGTGTTTTTTAATCACCACTGTGTTTTATTTTTCAGCCTATGTTACTAAAATCTATGTCAAATTGTAGAGCTTTAATTAATCATTTTAAATATAACTTTCTTTTTTATATCTCTTTTGAAAAATCTAAAATCTCAATGTAACCAAAAAAGTTACACTCGCGGTCTATTTTAATTTTAAGGATGAACCCATACTTTTTTATGCACGTGCCATCCGATAAGATAAACTCATGTGTCAGGTCTTGACGCAACCTGAAGCAACAGATCGACGGTTAAGATATATGTTCCTATGTTGACCTGTTTGAACGATTATATTATTCAGAAGCATGAACTATTTTTATTATTTTTCATAACTTGCAAATAGTATATATGAACATCTAATAGGTGGTTTTCATGGTATAATGATTTTCATGATATGCACCGGTAATGAAAGCGAAGATACGCACGCGCATAAACCGAAATTTCTATCGGATTTTTTTCCGCACAATCGTTATTTCGAAGTATTCAGCAAGGTCTCGAGGAATTCGGTATAACGAGGTTCTACTCTATTCATATTAAAAATATTTATCCTAAAATATTAATTTCAAGAGTTCTTATGAATTTCTAGAGCAGAAATATTGAAAAGTATAAGAAAATTAAACTTTTGCCCCTATATATATTTTATATATAAAACCCCATGGATATACCAATCAAAAAGGCCGTCAAGAGTAGGTATACTCACTGATGTGGGAACTTTGTATATCACTTACATTGTAGGTGATATTGATCTTATCTCGTTGATAGAACACAATTTTTCATCAGTAAGTATAAA
The DNA here is from genome assembly GCA_021229015.1 of Solen grandis. Classification (NCBI taxonomy): domain Eukaryota; kingdom Metazoa; phylum Mollusca; class Bivalvia; order Adapedonta; family Solenidae; genus Solen; species Solen grandis. Next base: position 35,943,184 of record CM037788.1, on the reverse strand, counting down.
ATAAAATTATCAAGTACTTTGTAGATTTCAAGACAGGGCCATATATTTTCTTTTCTTTCTTAAGAGTTTTCATCTAATATCAAACGCAAAATATTGAGTTCAAACATGCTTAATTTTATTGAGAATATAATAAAACAGTAAGGTGATAATCAAATTAATAATAAACTGGAACTAATAAAAAAAAAAACAGCAACAAAAACCGTGGCTTATAAAACATACATTAAAGTGATTGGCAGCATGTATAATTGTATCTTAACCACAGTTGTTTCCCTTTGACTATGGCATGGGATATCTACGTATCTCTGGCACTACATTTGAACCCCATGTTCGTCGTTTAGAAGGGAGATATAAAACTAGTAAAAAGGTATTTGCTAGTATCAATATAAAATCCATTAGTTTATCCTGAACATACAGTCTAGGGATTGGGAAACAAATCTAATGTAATTTTCTGTAAAGGTCGGTTAACACTGAATAAGTTTGAGAAGATGGAAGTAGCAAAGATTATGAAAATGAATCGAGGGTAAATGTATAAAAAATGTAAGACTGGCCTTTGGCAACAGGTAGGCTGCTAGATACAGGATTAACTGTTTAGAAAATGGACAAGGGGGTTTGATTTAGATCTGCATTTTTTTCCCGAAGGATATGTAATGACTCACGTAAATGTACTAAGTCGTAAATAGGAAATGAGTCAAACCTGTCCAAAGGAGCACGCTAATATGCCCGCTTAGACAGGTGCCCGTTAAATGAAGGTAACCTGCATAATAAGATATCAGGCTCGAATTCCACCAACCGTACTTAGTGATGATACTTGAATACTTAACCATGAATTTCATTCAGTCTTGTTTCTCTAATAAATCTACCAAGATATCTAATACGAAATATACAAGTAATGGAAAATTATTAATTTTCGTTGACATTAAATTTCGTTGATTATGTACCTGAGCGAATGTCGTTGGTACATCTATTTGTAGGCCTATGTTCCAGAAAACGTGAGGTCTATATAAGATATAAATTCGTGGATAAAACCCTCCACGAAATCGACAAAAATTAGTGTCCCTCAAAAAGTAATGATTTCACAGTATATAAATTGAAATATTTGGGTAGATTTTTAAAAAAAAAAAAAAAAAGAAGAAAAAAAAAACAAAACAAAAAAAAAAACGATGAAATTTGCTTCTTAGTATTTGAGTGTCATTTAGCGCTATGTATACATGGTTGCTGGATATTGAAACTGGCCTCTAATAACATATGTTTGTTTCTCAATATAGCTTGTGTCGCCAAGACAGATTCAGTCGAGATCGAAATCCATTTTATATCAGAAATTTTAGGTGTTGTAAATCTTAGCGGTCTACGATCAAAATAAGCGTCCAGTAAAAACATGCAGCCACATAACTGGAGCTGAATCGAACAACTCAGTAAAATGCGATCTTTAATAGCGTACGTATTCAAAGTTGATCTAATTTTATGTTCTAAAAATATCAGGTCTGGTTTTATTGCCTTGGGGAAGAGGTTTCGGTTCAGAGAAGAGAACAGAACTCCCGAACCAACAGTCTTGGTTCGTCACGGTGAAATTAATTCATTATACCCCCGGGCAACGTACTGGCACCATCCCGGGGCCATTAAAGTAATAAGAGGTCTTGTAACTTAAAGATTGCTACTCCTCCTTTTACTACTACTACTTCTACCACATCACTTCTCTCTACAACCTCTACATCTTCTACTTCCACTACTACTCAAACAATGCTACTACTACTCCTAACACTGCTACTACTACTCCTAACACTGCTACTACTACCACCACCACTGCTTCAACTACTACAAATACTATCACTAATGCTATTGTCACTACTACTATTACTATTTCTATTACAACTACTACTACTGCTGCTGCTGTTTTTTTTCTACTACTATTGTACTAGCTTTGCCATTACTGCTGATATAAATACTGCAACAACAACATCTACTTCTACAACTATCACTACTGTTGTATCTGCTACTTCTTTTATTATTTCTATATTTAGTATCAGAAAAACATCCCGCATATGATTGTACTTGCTTTATGGTTAAAACACACACATGGTTGCTAGAATATGGTGTTAAAAATAAAGTATTTCAAATAAGCTCTGTTAAATCCCAGAAGCTCCGAATCTTTTTTTCTTTGCTTCAAGTTATAAAGACAACAAAAAATCTTTAGTATGGTGCTGATATTTTATGTTGCACCCCCATCGTAACATGTGGCAGAACAGTCGGATCGCTTTACAAAACAAATCACCGAGTCAGCTGTCTGCAACCGTGGACGATTCCGTAAACTCAGGCAAAATTGCAGAATCAGGGAAATACGAGCTGTAAAACGTGTACACGACTAAGTGTCCATGCGCCCCAGCTGCTGATCGTAATCAGACGTGTCTACTTCTTATCACCAGACGCTTTCTTATTTTTCTCATACACGTTATATTGCGTTTTAAACTACTTATTTTTAATTCAAACCACGTAAATGACCTCGATTTCACAAATGCTGAATGCGCATGACAAGGGGGCTGGACTGAGATGTAACGCGTATTTCGATTGGCTGGCGAATAAGAGGTGGAGTTTTGAACATCGTTTCGGCTTCAAGAACGTCCTCAGTAAAGATTATTGGAACCTAGGCTGAAAAGCCGAACGAATTCTACACAACTCTAGGGATCCAGTGTTCCAGTAAATCGGAACACGGCGTCTCCTAGTAGGAAAGCCGGGTTTCTGGCTTCCAAAAAAGGACGCTTGAAAATTATTCCGGTTTAAATCTTCCTTAATGAATAATTTGGGAGTTTAAACATGGCGTTTGATTCAGTGCGGTGGGCAGCGATCCTATCATTGCTGTTCATCGTAGTTGCGGCCCAAGACGATGTAGCAGGTGAGGTTATACCCTTCTTTTTTCTATCTGTCGTTTCTATTCGCATTTGTATATCTACGAGCATGTAATTGCATGAAATTTTCTAGAACCTTTTGTAGAACCTATTTATTAACTGATGTTGTAATTTATATGCTCGCGCTAAACTGGAATGCGTCGCAAACATGACGATGGTCATTTTGTAAACTCTAAGTAAATTTCTTCAGATCAGTCATTATTATTATTTTTATAATCGGAGAAAAGAAGCTTCAATATATTCTTGTGATTTGTAAAACTTTTTTTTTTTGTCTTCAAAATCGAGAAAAAAACTACTTTCTAATCATTGCAAGTATCGCGGAGTGGTTGACCTAATTTCATCTGCTGACGTGTCAAAGTAATTGACTCCATAAGAAAGTAGTTCCTGAAATCTGAAAGCGAGGTTCTTTTGATATTTACTGAGTTCTTACTTCTAGTTCTACAAAACAAACTTCTTACTAAAGCTATAGTAGCATAGTAATATGAGAATAATTCAGGAATGAAAATAACAGCGTCAGAATTGCATATACGCCAATATTTGTTTTGAAAGAAACTGATCTTTTAAAATGTTTTCGTAAATACAATGTTAAAACGGACATTCATAACACAAACAAGTGTTCATTTTGTATATCTGAAATTGGCTTGAAGCATTCATTGAAGTAGAAAATACACTTTTAAGAATAAGTTGGTTTTTATATCAATTTATCACTCAGAGAAAATTTTATATACTTGAATGTACATATTGAACCAAAGCGAAAGAACAATCATATTCTAAAAAGTAATCATAAACAATCTCAAAATATTTTCAAATTAATTTTCATGACTGTTTATTTTATAATGATTTATATGCTGTAAATCATTGTTATGATATAGTTGGTGAAAATTGTATCTGCCCGCATAATCAAGACCAGAGAGCCGAAATACAAATGCCCGCCTTATTTTTATTCTCAATCAGCTTTCTTATTAATAAAACTAACTTTCCGTAAAAAAAAAAGAATAAATAACAAAAATGAATGAAATGAATAATTGATATGATATCAATGAATAGTTAAATGATAAGTAAATAAATAGATAAATAAGTGAATGAATAGATAGATAATAAATTAATAGACAAAATATATGAATAAATAGGACTTGTGTTCCTGATTATACTCACTGTGTGCGAGTATATCGAACACCGACGCTATGAATAATTGTAGTGGTCGATACGTATTCATAACGAAATAAAACCGTGTTTTTTTTACCATAAACTACATTTTCCAATTATAAGACGGGTCCCTTGACCCCGGTAGCTGTGGTATATCAAGTCTTAAATTTAATTGTATTTCAAGTGCATATGATGCACATATTTAAAAAGATCTATAGTTTTCAAAATTACCGGTAGTTATCTATGTAAATACTAGAAAAGGGGAAATAACCTGACGCACGCGCTGGAACTTTTCCGGTGTTGATTCGAAATATCACCTCGCTAAAAGTATCTTATAAAGTTATCACTACATACAAAGTTTGCACATGTAAGATAAAATAAAGTCATCACAGAATATAACAAAGTATTTACAGGATGTAATAAAGATAACCAGCGACATGATATAACGAATTATGCACATAATACAATAAATGATGCAAAAAATATATTAAATAAACAAAAATACGTTCCATATATATATATATATATATATATATATATATATATATATATATATATATATATGTTTAATTAAATGGCAAAATATTTCACAAGAAGACCAAAGATATAATTGTTAAGATCAAATTTGGTTGGTTGCATATACATTCAACATACACCATATTATAAAGGCATTTATCATACTTTCAAAATACCATTCCTATGATAAAAAATGTAACTGTGATTTAAAAAAACATATACTATCGCACATTAGAGAAAGGGATGAACACCATTTTACTGACTGGTAAAAATTCCAACTTTTGGTACCGAAATATAGAAAGTTGGCAATAACCACAACGATAGGTTCGGGGTTTGATCAACCACTCGGTTATGCCGGCTTCTTACAAAGGTCAGATGAAAATGAAAGTAACATTAAACTTGGAACATGTTTAACAGTACTGTCTTTACCTTCGTCTGGTCACTTCCGTTACTTTTTGTACACTGTATATGTAATACATATTACCGCATGGTTCAGACGATCTTCTGGCTTATATTGAATAAAAACTTTAAACTCCAAAACTTCTCATCCACAAGGAACCGAGGAGTAATGGACCGTGTAATAACTTGTCCGTCTTGTTGGTTTATTTGATCTTAAGGTTATCCATCCATCATTAAATTACAATCATGGTCTTCCAAATGCGTGCAGAGGTCCTACGACTATCATTGGACTGTAATTTACACATTAAATTGATACTATACACAAATCCATACAATATACTGAAATAACGAAGGATTACGTCACAAAAAATATTTTAATTTAAACATAAATGCTTTTATAGCATTGCTATAAACAGTAAAGTGTTGCTATTGATTACTTTATCATTATTGCTCCAAAAGGGTGTGTTCGCCATCTTTATGTCTACTCCGTATATCACGTAGAGACCATGTGGCCAATGCTGCAAGATGCATTCAGGATTTAGCCAGTTTGGCTTACCGCTTGTTCCCCCCCCCATACATAAACATAAGATACAGTCTCATCCTCGACCAAGATAACCAACGCACCCTAATGAAATATTAGGAAACCTTTGTTATCTCCGTGAAAGGCCACGAGGTCCGAAATGTAGCGGAACGATTACAGGGACTTTACCTGAAATCCATTTCTATCGTTTGCAGCAATTTGCATAACTGAGGATGGCCAGGAGTATCTTGACGAAGACACGTGGTTTTCTATCCAGAACCCATGTGAAGTCTGCAAGTGCAAGGCAGGAAAGGTGAATTGTGTCCCCGTTGAAAACTGCGGAGAGGGTATGTTGGAATTTCTCTTAATTGCTTTATATGGAATTTGAACAAGCGGAAGTGGGTTGAAATAAAAGTTGCAGTTATTGTGACAGTACTTATAAAATACATGTAACGATTTTTTTTGGGTAAATTTCCGACACAAGGACCTATCAGAGATTGGCATTTCTGATATAGGTAAAGAGAAAGTCAAGAGAAGCTCTCGTTAAGTTACGTGTACGATCATGTGACCGTGAGACGCGTAAAATTGATCATGTCGATTATAGATATACTGATTTTTCTCTTCAATTTATTGTTGATTAAACCTATGTTTCTCATTAGATCGCAGATCTTTTTCATGAGTGCTAACTGTAAAGCGTCCGTCTGTTAAGCGTCTCAGCGAGATCTCGTCCAAATCCCGTTCACTGTTGTTTTTTCGTCACGAGAAAAAAAAACAACGTTATTTCGGACAGCTTCATATCTCTTTTGAATAGGTATTTGCTCAACAGAAGGATATGATGATGTTGTTTTTGTTGATAATGCAGCTGATGTTGAGATTGTGATGTGTTGCATTTTTTTTTAAAATTATTTTTTAATTATTAACATTAATGAAAAAAACAACTATTTATATGTTTTTTTTTAAATTCATTTGTAGGTGTGGACACAGAAGAAGTTCCAATTAACCAGGTATTATATGTGTATGAATGTGTGCGCATGTCAGTGAAATGAGCTCAAATTATGAAAAAATAAATCCAACTTTTTATCGTTTTAACGCACGTTTATATCGATTCAGAATAATACCCTTTATTGATATAAGATATTTACGTAATATTCGTAAATGGTCTAAATGGTACAAACATTACCTAAACTATATTTTTTCTCTATTTTTCAGGATGGGTATGGCTACGACTACAGCAAAATCATGCCAGTAAGTTCAAATTTTTAATACTGCAAGTACAGATCCACTTGAAAAAAAGCGGTCACCTGTATTAAGCAGCCACCTGTATTAAGAAGCAAACCTGTTTAATATTCCACGATTCATTTTGCAGCAAAATGGACCTTTTTCCCCTTGAAAGACAACTTAAACAGGATTTACCGTAATGTAGTACATTTAATAAGTAGCCAGCTTTTGTTATCTTCTTGAACGGCTATTTAATTTAAGGCTTGAATTAATAAAGGTGAAATTTACTTTGAAGTCACCTGCAATTAGTGATCAACTTCCCTTATTCTCCTGAATGGCTACTTAAGTCAGGTTTGACTAAGTATTAGATGTTTATTTCTTAGATACGACTTTTTTATTATTTCATTATAATTTTTATGAATAGAACTTTGCCGCTCCCCCGGTTTTAAGTATGGGGTTGTGAGTTCGTTCCGCATAGGGATATTTCTTTAATTTTTTTTTAGATATCCCATGTGCAAAGCTCTGGTACAGCAAAAGAGCCGTAAAAAGAGGGGCAAATGTGTCACAAACACGTATTTTCAAATTAAATATTTGTTTGCAAATGTGTTTGTTCTATTATAGGGTCCTCAAGGCCCCCAAGGTGAAACCGGTCTGCCCGGCCCCCAGGGAGCCCAGGTAAGATTTTGCTTTATGTTTCATCATCTACATCAATGTAACTCTTATGTACCACAGACATGCTTGATCAGCCTGAACAAAGCTTTAGTAGTTTTGTCTGTGGTTGCAACGTGGTTCATTGGTAGCGTAGATGACTTTGAGTTCGAAGGTTTTGAGTTCGTATACCCTTAAAGGAATGTCTTCTAAGGTCCAGCTGAAAGTTCCATAACAGATTCACAGCAATTAAAGCAGCTCGTTCACAGATGGTCATTGACTATGAATTTGATTTAATATTGTCTATGTGCATTACGTCTATCAATATCCATATACAGACGCATGATCACCTATTGGAACATTTCGTGTTTGTAAAAGAAAATATGTGTAGTTTTTCCATCACAGGCTAAAGCGTTACGAACGGTATATATTTTTTTAATTCCGTCTCAACATGTCTAAACATGACTGATCGCATTCACTTACTAAAAAATTTGATAACACTTATGAATTCGCTACCCGGATCTAATGAAGATGCCATGTTTCGGAATGTGTCACATAGTACAAGGAATCACCTGCATGCTTTGGGGATGCCGCATTCTATTTTCAACCGGTATTCCCCGAAGTGCATTTACGTTTTCCGGGCAAGGCGATCTCATTTGTCAGAAAACAAAATCTGCACCAACATTAACGAGGGAGAGTAGAAAGAAAACTGTTTCTACATTTCTATCGATCAACTTTGAACGAGCTGCTTTAAACGGTCAATATCAAACATGTATACACTTTCTAATGTAAGAAAATGAGGTCGTAAAATTAGAAAGGTGTCTGAGCCCAATCAAGAAATTATTTCCAAAACATGTGATGATAGTGACTTTGATAAGTTTTGGACAATCACAAAAGGTTTCAGAGTTGATTGTGAACAGTCAAGAGCCAGCGTCATTCACTTCGGTTTACCAAGAAATTCGAGTCGAAGTTTCTGCTCTATTTACTACATGGGCGTTGTATTTTACTTACAGGGAGCCCGTGGAGAAGATGGAGTGCACGGCATCCCTGGTCCCCCGGGAGGCGTGGGACCCACGAGGATGGTACGTAACCACGTGCTTTGAGTGACAATTTATTAGAATAACACACGTGTTGTTTTGAAGATAAAGAAATATACGTATGTACATTTTGATGTAGATAACTTTTACTTATTAAGATAAGTGGGATTATTGTTCTGTTATTTATTTGTATTTTGCTATTTCAAATGGTAGAGAAGATGTATGTCAAAAATATAATGATGGCTTCTCAGACGATCGTTATAAACGAGAAAATTTCTTTACGACTGATCAATATCGCGATTAATCGGAATAGTATTATTGTTGCAGTCTGCTGACCAAGCCTATCAGAACTACTTCCAGGCAATGTATGGACAGAAGTCGGGCTTTGCTATGGCACCTCAGTACCTGACGGCCCAAGTGGTGAGTGACGTAATGTCTTGCGCTATGCCGATAGACTTCTCTGTGCATCCAAGGTCCTCTTGCACCTGTATTTACCTTGACAGGTCGCTATATGACTGAAATACTGAACCACATCACCGCCACCATAGCAACCACTGCCACCAACAATTCTAAAAACTCTAACCCTAACAGCCTACGCCAACGGATTACGTTTACTGCTAACCTTTGGTTACATACTTTAAATTAAGAACATAGTACATGTATGCCCTATGTTTTAACTTTGTGCCAATCCTATGTGTCTTCCATTAAGCTATTTCATGGTGTGTTGAAGAATTTGAACTACCCGCCATTTTTCGAAGACTAGCAAAACCAATAAAAAGCCAATAACTTTTGATTTTTCATGTATCCAGTGGGTAGAGTGAATGATTTTGTCAGGGTATGAAACAAAACAAACATGGTCATAATTGAATGAAATGTCAACAAAAAATATGAACATCGTGATAAAATGTTTCAATTTTCTGAATATTTTCACTTCGAAGTAGATATATAGCTCTTTTACGATGTATTTGAATAATTTCAGGGTCCACAAGGTCCTCGCGGTCCACCCGGTCTGCCCGGCCCCCAGGGGCAGCAGGGTATGATGGGAATGAGGGGATCTGCAGGAGAGCCAGGACCTCCGGTAGGTACAGGTCACGTGATCCAGCACGTGTTATAATCATGTTAAAGAATGTATGTATGTACGTGTGTCTGGTTATGTGTATGTGTGTGCGTGAAAAAGTAGAGAGAGAGATAGATAGATAGAGAGAGAGAGAGAGAGAGAGAGAGAGAGAGAGTATTTTTCTTAAATATGAAATATAACAAAGAAAACCCAGTATATAAAATTCATGAAAAAAAAAATGAATCAAAATCAGCGTATTTTCACTCGAGCAACAGTCCTACAATCGTCTCAGTTTTAGACTATTTATAAGCGCTATGATTGTATGATTGTAGGGACCAGGTGGTGCCTCTGGACTCCCCGGACCCCCAGGGCCCCCAGGACCTGACGGAACACCAGGCAAGAACGGTCAGTCCGGTGCTCGTGGTCCCTCTGGTAACAAGGTAAGCTCACAAATTGACGTTTAAAGAATGAATCGTTATAACTCAACAAACGAGTAAAGTGACTAAAATTGTTTAAAATGTTTATATACATTATAAAATGTTTAATTTTTATGTATGACTACTTTACGTCAAAGACATATTTAACAGAGATTGGAAACTCCTGAAAAAGCCAATTTGAATGGAAAATAATGTTCAAGCACACAGCAGATCATTCAATATTGAAAACTTTCAAAATAGTATGGAAAATCTTTTAAAAAATTTTTTAAATTTTAAAAATTATAACCACATTATAATTGATTATGTTTTTCTTTAAGTAATCTTATGGCATCATTTTTTAGTAATATTTATTTTCACCATTCTATGAAACAAATGATGGTATGATGGTCTAACAAGTTTTCGGGGTATTAACGAGATCGATCCATATTTGCATATTAAATATAATTAAAATTTTCATTTAATTAGAATAAAGGGGTGCAACAAAAAATTTTGTGAGCAGCGTTCATTCCAATGTAGGTCAACGGTGATGTCATAAAAAGTTACTAACAAGTTTTCGGGGTATTTTCAAATTAACCTCAAGATACTCTGTTAGTTAAATATGCATCAAAATTTCATTTCAGGGAATTAATGTTGTTATGATTTGATATTTGTAGAGCCTTTATTTCGTCAGAGATGCTGATCTGATTATTTTTTTTTCTGATTGGCATCCACGGTCGGAAAAAAGTTGCAACTTCATGCGGGAAAACTGCTGACCTTACACCCACCCTGTTCGACGATCATTTTTTTCATTTTAAACTTACTGACAGTTACCATTGATGACACATATTGATAACTGAAACATTTTTACACATATTCATCACAAAACATTTACTTTACACACCTTAAAAAAGCTTCTCGCACAAGCTATTTTCCAACCCCTTAAAATTCATTACAAATATCCACCATTTTTTTATTCAAATTAAGCCATCATGTGACTTATTATCCGGGTAATTGATAACATTTAGTTTGCTGTCTGCGCAAAATACTAAACCTGTAAGTTGTATTAACTTAAATAAAAATTATAAATGGATTTTTGTTTGAAAATATGTCAATTTAAATAATTCAGATGAGATTGATCTACAAAACAGCTAATCAAATACGAGTTCAAGATTTTAATGAAATGGACGTGCATCTTAAATATTGTCCAGAATTTACACAAGAAGTCACATGATGTCTTAATTTGCATATTAGAGCATGGCTGACATTTATTTTGATCATATGGGACAGCGAAAACAACTCGTTATATCACGTTCTCACGCGCAAACGATGTAAAAGTAAAATACCCCGAAAACTTGTTATACCCCGAAAACTGGTTAGTCAACCATACCATAATCTAGGTAAGCACTAATGACATTATCTTAGTAATACACTAATGACGTCACTCACTTTGTAATAAATTGACGGCGTCATGTGTGTTTAAAATATAGCTTATCTTTTATTGTAGTAATCGGAAAAGTAAAGACTACACTTAATATGGTATAGACAGCCACAGGTATCATATGTCATTGTATTTATAATTAAGGGACCCTCCGGACCCCCAGGAATGCCGGGAATGCCAGGAGCTAAGGGACACAGAGTAAGTAGACCCTTTCTCAAAACACCTTTCTGATAGATCACCACGGTAACACGTTGTCTTGATTCTATACCTGCTCAGAGCCTTTGATATGATTTGATATTCAGGAGTATAGCACAAAGAAGAAAACTACGTTGACACAATTAAGTTTTAACATAAACTCAAATGAAGGAGAATATAAATCAATATTTGAAACACACGCAAATCTGTGGAAGTGACCAGTTGTACTAAGCAGTCAAACTGTGGTGGCATCCATCCACACTAAGGAACCAAACTGTTGAAAGCTGGTTTAATGCACAGGTTAGCAGCCCTCAACGCTAAACAATTATTCATTCTTCCTTGACCGATCTTCAGGAGAGGGTACTATAATTGTTCTTCACTTTTCAGGGATTCCGTGGTGCCCCTGGGCCCCAAGGAGAAATGGGAACATCAGGAGAGAAGGTGTGTATTCTCTGACGTCTATAAGTGGTTAGAGGTTCAATACCCGGTCGCTAAAAACCCTTTAGGATATACGTATTTTATATAAAAATAATTAGTAATTGATGGAAATAAGCAAACATTGACGCACTAGGTAAACATTTGATATTTAGTGTAAAGAAAACATAATGCATAATTAAACTTCCTGATTAATATAATCCTTTTCCTCAAAAGCATGAAAACATTTTTGTCAGTATTTTTCTCCAGACTTCTGAATACTTGAAGCTTAGCATTCATGCGTAACTAAATGATTTATGTAATTTCATATCAACAGGGACCCGAGGGACCAACCGGACCCGCCGGTCGCCCAGGTCTCCAGGGACCCCGTGGTATCCAAGGTGACAGAGGTCCGGACGGATCTTCAGGGCCCCAGGTACGTTATCTGTTGTTCGCCGACCTTTTTTCTGGCCCTTTCTTGTAGAAAAGAACAAAGAGAAATGGTGAATGTCATATGATTAGTAATTAAAAATAATTATTTCATGTCCTCTTTTGACAGGTTATTGTCCGAACAAACGTTTCATTAGTCAAATGATCCGTGATGTCTCCGCCACGGATCAAATGAAATTCTTGAGTACAAAGTAACACACGGTCAATTAAGGAGCAACGCTGGCACGGGTTTCGACACTTCACTAACTGCGTGTTTGTTACAGGGTCTGCGAGGTGTAGACGGTCTTCCCGGACAACCCGGGTCCCCAGGAGAGGTCGGCAACTCTGGTTCCCCGGGTTACCCTGGTGTTCCTGGAATGAAGGTGTGTATCAGAACCTGGAACCAATGTCCTTAGCACCGTTTGTACATCGAAATATTTTAAAGACATGTGGGAACCAGCTTCCTAATCTTCTTTCCCCTCTTTTTTCATAAGTATGTATATTAAGTTTATTCCAACAGAGTGCATTTATGTCATTAAGATATTTTGTTTCATGCTTTACTATATCAAATTTTGAATTTCCCAGTAACAACGTGTACCTTAATGTGAAACTTTTCTGTCACCAATTTTCGTAGCTCGTGTGACGTCATTAGTTCCATCAATAATATATTAAATTGAATTATTACTTTGTTTGTCCAGTGCAATTAAAATGACTTAGAAAAAAATTAAAATGTATGTTGTAGGGAGAGGCTGGTTCTGCTGGAGCAAAGGGCGCTCGTGGACCCCAGGGAGCACGTGGTGAGAACGGTATGCCAGGACCCCAAGGAGACGCTGGTATGCAGGGTTCGGCCGGCAGGGATGGCTCTGGAGGAGAGAAGGGTGCTTCGGTACGTCAGTACATACAAAATACATTCTAGCAAAAAAAAAAGTAATAATAAAGACTTATAATTAACGCCCCCGCATAAAACAAACAAACCGATGATGCTACTGGTACCATAGTAAATTTTGAAAATTCTACCATATATTTAATTTTATGAAGACTTTCCGGCATAATTGTGATCAATCAAATTCGATACAGATGTGGATTGCCTGCATCAGTGCAATTTTCTTATCAAAAATATAAAGTATTTTTTTAATCTTATGGTATCTTTGTGGTATGCTTTTATGGTATCTATTTTTTGTTTTTCACTTTTTCTTCTTCTTCGGAGCATCACAATACTTAGAGTGTGTATTTATAGGGTGACCCCGGTGCTGCCGGACCACCCGGATTCCCAGGACCACGTGGACCCTCCGGCGTTGCCGGAAGCCCAGGAATGCCCGGAAATAAAGGCCATCCGGTACATATTATGTCTCTCAGCACATAAACATATTTACATTATTCTAACGCTTTATATGTTAATAATGATTAGGTATTTCTTTACGAAGAAATTATGATAAATGATAATGATATATAATGAATCTATAAATTGGAAAGAAGCTATATATAAATATACTTTCTGAAATATACTTTATAGTTTATGTGATCATGATGCGATGGCATCCTTTTAAACATCATATATTTTTATACATTGTCTGAATTTCGTAATCCAAAGCGTTCATTTATAAACTCTACAATGAACAATTATGGATTTAAAATGTTATACACAAATTACTCTTATTCGAAAGGTGTCACTACTAATATTTTTCGCATTAAGAACGACTGTGAAACCTCTTTACAACGGCATTCATTATAACAGCATCCTCTTAATAACAGCAGTAGTCTTAAAAACTAAAATGCATAATCCTTCTACGCCTCTATTTTTATGATGACAATTTCTTTATAGCAGCAAAATTCGCTAAAACAAACGCCGCTGTTGTAAAGAGAGTTGACTGTATCAATTTAATGACGTCATTAATTCTTTCCTGCAGGGAATGCCAGGTAACATTGGATACAAAGGAGCTCGTGGATTGAAAGGTAACCCTGGTCCTGACGGAGGACGTGGTCTTCCCGGATCCCCCGGCCAGGAAGGACGACGTGTACGTTGCCATGGAGATTCTTTCCATTATGAACAGTTCCTTAACTTGTGTCATTTTACACTATGTTAGAACATAGGAGGTAACATATATGACTGCGGATCCGAAGGCTGTGGGTTCAAACCCCGTCTCTAGGCGCTAGAATCTTTCATGACTTTCCCAAGCGCAAAGTACTGGTCCATCCAAGGAACCCCCAGAGGGTGATAAGTTTAAGTTTCAAAAATGTGTAAATAAAAAAAAAGAGTCAACCTATATTGTCAAAATCTGACTATACTGAAACATACTTGAACAGGTTTTGACTGTCGAATTTGATATTATGTGAGACATTATCTTTACCCAACGTAAGTACTATCTTGCAAAATAACTGCTTTTATGAGAAATTGACATTTAAATTGTTAGAATTGTGTTAGAATGAACACAGTGGGATAACATAGATCTGCCGGGACTACTTATTTTTACTTAAAAAGGAAATGTAATAGCAGTTATAAAATAAACAAAGCTACAGGCTCTTAAAAATATAAAATTGTTTCACTACTCGATGAGATAAAACCCATATCCACTCAAAACAAATATCCTCTATAAATTAACTTTGTTTTAAACTCAGTAACCTAATCTCTAGTTCTATAGTGCGATATATTTCTCATTTGCAGGGAGAAACAGGATCCCCAGGTCTTCAGGGACCACAGGGAAGCATGGGCGAGAGGGTAAGTATCGCCACCACTCATTGACTGATTTATATAACCGTGATTTTCATTGGCTAAATTAAGATTATTTTTATTCTACAAAGAATTTCATTGGTCAATATATCAATTTTTTCAATGGAGGAATCTGTGTTACGTTACAATGTGATCAAACATCGTATATTTACCGACATTTCGTCCCCTGACAGTTCGTTCAATTGTCTTCAACAACATGTATTATATAATGAATAGCATGTACCAAGAAAGTTAACATCAAATGCATAAAGGCAAAATTTAGTTCACTTTAAAAACGTAACACATGTGTATTGTATAGTTGCAATCTTTGAGAAATAAGTCTATTTTGTTTTTTGGAATTTTATAACTTTTTTATGAAATGTCGATAAAGGAATGAAATTATATTACTTAATATTATTCTTTGATTTTATTTATTATGTATATGGTGAGGAAAAATTGTAAGTATGTCAAAAGAGGTTATCTACGGGCACGATATTAGGGTGGTCTAAGATTTCAGTTTAAAAATGCGATAAATTGACGTTTTTGTTCATTTAAATATCTTTAATTGCTTTTCAATACTAAAAAATGACATACAATTAACTATCGATTATTTTGGTGCCAGGCGCTTCTCACCAATGCGTCCCGGGTTCGATCCCGGATGACGTACGTGAGAGGATACGGTGGTCGCCCGTACAGACACGTGGGTTTTCTCCAGGTTCTCCGGTTTCCTCTCACAGTAATGACCATATACGCCGTCATCCGAGCCATCGAGAATAATTTATTTATGTTGTGAGAACTTGTTTCATAAACGATGTAAAATAAATAAAGTTCAAACTTTATCGATAAATGACATGTTTTCACCCATACGTTTTTTTTGTATCAGAACAACGAAACACATGTATTTTTTTATTTTAAAACAAACTGAGTCACGCATGACTTGTAATAACATTTATTATTATCTTAGATTTGTAAGTAATTTTTATTACAACGAAATCGTATAATAAACTAGAAAAAATGCAATGTCTTCATTTGTGTAGGGACTTCCCGGAAACCGAGGTCTGCCCGGACAGGTTGGAGATCCCGGCCCGAGTGGAGAGCCAGGTGAGGACGGACCCCGTGGCATGCGTGGATCCCAGGGATCACCGGTAAGTGCTAACTGCAGCCATCCAGATAATTTATTTTTATACATGCAAAAAAAAATATTTCCAAGCTCTAAAAACGAACGTTTTTTCATTATCCGTACAAAAATGCTGACTGAATATTATTATTTTTATTTTTTTTGTCATTTTGATATTGTCTTCAGTGCTCTAAATGAAATCATTCTACTGTTTTTCCAAACAAATGTACTGTTTTCCTTGACACTGTTTTCAATATTGCTGTTTTTTTTCTCCAGGGAGCTATTGGCAGACCCGGACCAGTCGGCCCACTCGGAGCTAGGGTGAGTTCTTTTAACAGTGGTCTAAAAAGTCTTATTTGTTTAATCAATCATCAGTATGAACTGATTTCTGAGTAAGTACAATAATTGATTCAGATTAGTAAACGTGAGACGCAATTTTATTGATCTAATGACAAAATGTGAAAAATACTGAAGAAACAACATTCTGGTGAGGACGCCGTGCTGCAGTGATCTTCTTAAACGACTACAGATCTGAAGGTTTGGAGTTCGATCCCTGCTTCGGTCGAACTATTTCTAGACGCTAAGCGTTGGTCCAACTCTTGAACTGTCGAGAAAGATTAGTCTAGCTGAACCTGTGTAAACAACATTCTCTATCAAGCGACTAACCTATTTTAAACATCCAGTTTTATAGTTCCGGAAATTCTTATATTGTGTTATAACCTCCTCGTAGCGACCACATGTACTAAGTTCCCGCTGTGTTAAATCCTCCTTTGGGATAAAATTTCCTTCATCTGGCTTTTATGCATGTATGAAAAGCGGTCGAATCGGGCACAAACGGGTGTATGAAAGCCGTCATGTGACACGGTGTGATCGGATTTTAGTAACTCGGGTTGCGTGTAATCGTTTGACAGTCGTGAGGATGAAAATATTGGTCGCTTAAGACAATTTGATTGTTAAACATGTCTGGTTGATAAAAATAAAACTAGCGATTTTGTATTTTCTCCCAGGGGGCTCCAGGATCTCCAGGAAGGGACGGTGCCGCCGGTCGCTCCGGTCCTCGGGTATGTTAAGCTTATGTTTGTGTGTCCGCCTGTCTGTTATATTATAAATCCAAATCTATTTTATCATAATTGATAGAGTTCATAGGGATATGATCTTTTTGAAGGACAGTTTCATGTTCATGTCTAAGTCATAAAAATAAAAGTCCATTTTTATCAAACAATAGCAAATCCTAAAAAAACAACAACAAAAAAACAACAAAAAACCCCCACAAAAAACAGGTTTTTTCTATAAACACACCAGTAAAGCATTTAAGTAGTCCGTGTGTTTAGTAAACGGTTTTAGGTAGTAAAAAAATTACGCGGAGCGACGTAAAAGAATGGTACATATGTAAGCATATTTAAACGGACTCATTTTTAGGGACCATCAGGAAACGACGGACGACCCGGAGAGAACGGACCACCAGGACTGCCCGGGGCACCGGGAATGCAAGGTCCACAAGGAAATTCTGGTGAACGAGTAAGTGTTCATTTTTTTTTTCTCATTATAACATATTTGTTTTCCCCTTTTTGATTTTCACTGTTTGTCGTCCGTATGTATAATGTGTCCTGTCATCTGTGAGCAGCTCGTGTCCCGTTATTTGATGTACAGTTAAATTTCGGTGTTGCATATTTCAAAATATATATTTACACTCGACATAAGCTCAAATACTTTAAAAAAAAACTTAATATACAATCATGTTCACTCGATTTACACACACATTTTATCGCGAATTTTATAGTTATTTAATCATTTCAAAAGGTTACACAGCAACGAATTGCATAAAAATATTGCTTATTAACGCCCAGAAAGTCAGTTGTTTTAGCTTGCTGCTACTACTACTACTGCTTCTGTATTTATTTTTACAGGATAATATTTTCGGCAATGTCATTCTTCCTTTTGGTCCTCCTAACAAATATGTAATACTATTTGTAGGTATTAAAAGTGAACAAAATGGTCATCACTTATATATATATGATGATGAAAATGATTCAAAATATATTAAGCACACGAGGTGTATGTTAGAAAAATGTTTGTGCGGATATCATTTTTAAGGTATAGCCCCTGTAATGGTTCCGCTACGTTTCGGACCTCATAACCTTTCACGGAGATAACCAAGGTTTCTTAATGTTTAATTAGGGTGCTTGGTTTTCTTGGTAGAGGTTAAGTGGTCCATGACGTAGCGGCGTTTGTCAATCTTACAGGGCATAAACCTTCAGCAATTTATATTAAGAATAAATAAATATGATGATGAAATACGAATAAATAATTAAAAATATCTTAATGGAAAACAGTAAAGAATATGAAAATGTGAAAGGTATCAAAATTGCAAAATACAGAGGACAAGACTGCGCTGGTGTTTCCAGGTCCAGTTTTCAGTGTCACGTGATTGTCTATGTTCCAAAATTTGAAAATAACGATTGTTTCTCTACTCACGAATATATTGTTGCCTCTTTTTATAGGGTTCCCCAGGCGTGGACGGCGAGGTTGGACAGACAGGACAGCCCGGCCCCCCTGGAGATAGCGGCGCCCCAGGTGCACCGGGTCTGACAGGAGCCCCTGGATTCCAGGTAGAGACTGTCTATTTCAAGATAGAAGAATATATATTTAACGTCGGATAAACATTTAATAGATAACATTAGCTACAACAGCTAATATACGACAAACACAAGTATATGAATAACATATAAAAAAAGTAGTTGAAACAGAAGTATACCATGTAGCATATATTTAAACACCGCATATATAGACAGATATATACTACTATATCAACTGATACCATATAAATAGAACATGTAAAAAAATAGACTAACTTCTTTAGTAAGTGCATTTAAAACAAATAGAACAAAAACGAAACGAAAACAATATCGAAATTTTTTATATGGTCTAATTAAAAATATATTTTTTTAATGAATGAACGAAATATTAGAAGAAATACATAAAACGAAAGAATACGTTTCCTTTTTTCGTGTAATAGGTACTCCTGAAATTTGGATTTAACCCCCCCCTTTCATATAATTCACACCTCGACCAAAATTATCACCTGACTAGAGAATATATACGTAAATGCTAGAATTTGTAAAATTGTCAAATAACGTTACTACACGGGATTTTACAGAGGATGAAATGAATATTGTCTAGAATTGAATCGGAGCTGAATTTGGTCGAATATTTACCTGTAAAACCATATCGAATTAGGTATCCCTTGCCTATTTTGCTTACCTGTAGTTCTTAATAGTGTAATATTTTGTTAGTATCTTTAAAAGATGTAAAGCATAATTTAACAATTTCAAGACTGATTCAAATGGTTGGAATCGACCCCGGACCTGGTCGTTGTCGTTTCTCGCGAATTAAATATAGAACTTAAATAGATCCATGTTGCCGTTATTGATGAATGTAAGAAGCATAGCGTTTCTGTAATGACTGGCTTATATGATTGACAGGGCGAGCCTGGAGAGAGAGGACCCGATGGAGCTCCAGGTGCTCCAGGATTCCAGGTAAGAAACTCTGGTGCCTAACATTATATGAGAATGATTTTGTTTGGTGAAAGTGTAAGAAGTAAATGATGACCTTGTGTGTATGTGAAGGGTGTGTGGTTAAGTGTGATGATTGGGTGTGGTTAAGTGTGACACATGTATGATGGTGGGGTGGGGTCAGTTGTGATTGTGGGGCATTTGTGTGATGGTGGGGTGGGGTCAATTGTGATTGTGGGGCATTTGTGTGATGGTGGGGTGGGGTCAATTGTGATTGTGGGGCATTGATAAGTGTGAGGATTGGGTGTGGTTAAGTGTTAGGGTGTTTATTTGTGGTTAAGAGAAAATGAGGTAGTTTTTGTAATATTGCAAAACGATATATTATGTCTTAATATTTATTTCGTAGTTTATGTATCATTTCTATAATCAACTAAATGTCTAAATTATTGTAAATTTACGAAATAATATATATTATTTGAAATTACGTAAAAATTTAATTCAAATTCAAAAGTAGGGAACATAAGCTTCGTTTATTGGTTTGTTTGTTTGTTCTAATTGCAAGTCTAACTCAAAGATTATAAAAAAAAATGCTGTTGTGGTAATATCGTGTATAAGCAAGAACAATGTGGAGAAAATAAAAAATCAGTGATTATTATGATTTTCAAATACATTTTTTCAGGGCCCACCAGGTATGCAAGGACCCCCTGGGGAGTCTGGCAAGCCAGGAGAGGTCGGACGCGCTGGAGAACCTGGTCGTCCCGGCAGATCCGGGTCCCCCGTGAGTTCATCTTCACTGTTTGTTTTATATTTGGGGGTTATAAAATGTATTTTCACTATTACATAGTGTATATACCGGTCAGGACGAAAATATTCCAGGGCAATGAATATCTTTTTCTTCCCAACAATTGTATCCAGGAATGATGAAGCGGATAACACTGATAATGAAGATGACTGTGATGATAGTGATATTAAGTGACATGATGAATATATTAAGTACATGTAGGTAATAAAATAGGGTGGTGATACTTTCCCCACTACTACTACTACTACTACTACAACAACAAATACTACTGATAATAACCATCAAAATATAATAATAACAACTACTACAATAAAAACTACAACAACAACGATTATGATGATGATAATGATGACGATGATGATAATGGAATTATTAATTTGATGATGATGATGATTATGATTATGATGATGATTATGATATATGAAATTGATGATAGTGATGATAATGATGATGATGATGAAATTGATGATGATGATGATGATGATGATGATGATGATGATGATGATGTCATACACAGGGAGAGCGTGGATACCCCGGAGAACAAGGACCCCCCGGCGAGCTCGGAGAGCCCGGCGAACCCGGTGTCACAGGACCATCCGGTCGACCAGGTGACCGAGTAAGTACATAACGGTCAAGTCCCAGTACAGACTTTGAAAACATGTGGTGATGACGGAGCAGACGAAAAGAACTGAAAATAACATAAGAAATAAACTACGTAACAGTTAAAGTGTTATTATTTAAGTTTAAAATTATCCTTGAATATTGATTATCAAAGTGTGTTTTCCTTTTTTTCTAGATTTAAAAAATGTTTAATGTTATTATCACATATACGAATAACAGGGTTAAACGACATGTATGTGATTTTCTAAATCTAGAATGTATAAATTAAATTATTTAAGTAAAGAAATATATGAAGTTTAGTCATTCACAATCAACATGTTAATCATTTCCACATGCTTATATTAATTTTGATACTTATGCTAATGTCTTTATAAATATTTTCTCTAATAGGGACCCCCAGGAGAGTCCGGTCCACAGGGAGAAACTGGATCTACAGGATTAACCGTATGTATTAAGCAGTATTTCATAAGCACGTGTAATTTTTAATTCCTGAAAAACGATTTTATGAACATGTTCATATTATCCGAGAATATTAAGCGCAAATTAATACTTAACTATTTACCTAAAGAATATTCATATAAAATTGATGACTTGACTGCTCTGTTTTTCCATGCATCAAAACGAATCTATATGAAAGAAAGGGTTAAACTAACTGTATTTGTCTTAGAGATTAATATTTGGGTATTTTAGTAGAGAAAAAAAAGTGATAAAATCCGCCCCTAGGTATATAAGTATCAATTTGCGCTAGGTGTAATTGGAGGAATTTGAGCCAGAAATGATAATTACAGAAGAATTATATTGAAAATATGGTCAGGAATGATTTCAATTTATAAGTAGAATTAAAACCCCAAAATAGCAACAACAGCAAACAACAACGATAAAACTCGATGAATTTAATAAACGCATGCTGCGTCCAATCACATGATACATAACACCAACATATGCTTACAGTATGAACCTGTATTTAGCGGTCAGTTTCGATATTACTAGACTAGCATTTTGTTATATATGTTTAACCTTAATTAGCGACCACCTCTGTTAAGCGGTCACTTTCTCTTGTTCCCTTGACTGACCGCTTAAGACAGGGTTGACTGTATATCCGGCCGGAATGTTTGTCGAAGATAGCTGGAAACTACTTAAAGCAAGGTCCATAATCATCTGCTTGTCGAACCTTTGTACACAGCATTTCATTGGTTAAACCATTATGAATAATTATTTTATGGCGGTCTGCCGTGACGTCACGTTAATTGACGTATATACCAGTTATAAGCTATGTAAGTACAGTGTACAACAATGCAACGGGTTGGACTATTTCCGTTGCAGGGACCTAACGGGCCACGCGGACCAGCAGGGCCAGTGGGAGGCAAGGGACAACTCGTAAGTATTTCATATAATAAAATTTCGCGATGGCTTTAATTTTGCAATCCCCGCTCTTCGTATATAAAAGCCTGATGTAAGGAAGTAAAAAGACCCTGTATTCATCGGAAATTCATACGTATATTTCAAATACGGAATGTTGACAGAAAATCAATTTTCAATGTATTAGACATCGCTTGCTGAGTTTTCTTTAAAATAAAAAGCAAACTTTGATTAATTCAATGAATATCATTAACATTATAATGGATGCAATAATTTTGAATTACTTTTTAATATCATTTTTAGGAAACACAAACTTTGGTAATATTTTCAGTATAATTTGATTCGTGTTTTAGTGTCATGGTAAAATATATGGTGGCTTTGAATTTCATTGTAAATGATTTGATGGGGGTATATAAATTGATGCTACAACTCTCACTTCTTTGAATTTGCATGTGTCTTTTGTATTACATGACAATACTCATCGATGTAAATTAAAATGTTTCTGATAAAAATCGTACAATTCTCTGTAGGGAGACCCTGGTCTGACAGGAGAAGATGGTCGCCCCGGACGACCGGGTATGCCAGGACGAATTGGTCCACCAGGTCCAGCCGGACCGGCGGGGCCGGTTCCGCCCAAGGGAGAGAGGGGAGACCCCGGTTCAACCGGACAACCAGGAGCTTCAGGAAAACCAGGCGAGCGTGGTCCTCAGGGACCCCCCGGGGAAGTGGGCCCACAGGGAATGATTGTAAGTCTATACTGTTTTAAAATACTCAACTTAATTATTTGTTGTATATAACTATTTTGTTAACGTCTCTACTCAAGTATTTGTTACAACTGCTTAGATAATAATAATAATAAAGAAAAAAACCTCTCCTCTTCTACTCTTTTTTTTGTAAAACACTACTTAAGTATTGACGTATGTAACTAGTTTATATAAAACTCTTCTCTAGTATCGTTACATATAGCTGTTTTAAAAAACAAATTGCATAAATATCTTTTATACTCGTTTATAACGGGGTATTCCCACTTAGCCAACTTTTTATATTTTGGTACTGAAAAGGTGTTAAATGCGTTCGGTGTCATACTAAAAAAAATTACTTTTACGTTTTAACATGGAAATAATTTTGTCAATATACTAGTTATATATGAACATACAAATATAAGCAAGTTGATAAATATAATTAAGTGATACATTTTATTGATTTTCAAACAATGTAATCAATTTTTCTTTTCAAACTTACCCACCTTCCGGTCTTTGATATATGTAAGTGTATGTGTTTAAACTGTACACACTAACATACCTTTTTTTTTAAAAAGTAAATAATCGTTTATTGATCTTTTTATCAAATTTAAATTTGCATTATTTCAAGCAATATATTCACCTTGACCATTATGCTGATCTGCCTGATGACAGTACTATTGACTGCTTGATTTATAAACACAATCGTTATTGCACTTTAAAACTATGTGTGTCCTATTTATTTATTTTGTTTATTTATTTATTTATTTATTTATTTATTTATTTATTTATTTATAACACTCTACTGAACATTTGTTTTATATAACACTCTACACAAATACACAGTGTATATAACTGTTTTATATAACACCCTACTCTACAATCAATGTTTTAACCATTTCATTGACATTGATACTAGGGTACCCCAGGAAACAACGGACCCCAAGGAGGCCAGGGTGAACCCGGCTTGAAAGGAGAACAAGGAGAGCAGGGCGAAGCCGGGGATCCAGGCAAAGCTGGACTTACGGTAACTAAGTTCTATATATAGAAACATTTGAGACTACCGTAACGTTGTTTTTTAATATGAAATTCATTTATGTTGTCAGAAAATGGGTTTTGAGATAATGTAATTTGTGTTTATATTATGCATATGCTCACACTGATTTGCATACTATGTATCAGATAACCAATTAATGCATTATTCGGATCCTGTCTTCAGGGACCACGTGGGGTGAGCGGTGCTAAGGGAGTCCGTGGAGATCGCGGTCCTCAGGGTGTTCCTGGTCAGGGTGGATCCACCGGTCGCCCAGGTGCCCAGGGTCGCCCCGGTAACCAGGGAGACATGGGCCCAGCGGGACCTGCCGGAGAAGACGGAATCAAGGTGAGCAAATAGTGTTGCTTATTATGATTGCATCATTATTTACAAATGTAATTCGAGAATCGATTACCCTGATAAAATGTCTAATATAGGGTTTATACGTAGTCCGGACACAAACTCAATTGAATGCATCCCATGGAGTTAAAAATATGAAGACCGTCTCTGGTGGCTGAGTTGTTATAGCGCCCGCCTATGGAGTGGGGGTCGTGGGTTCAGTCCCCGTCCGCGATATACAAAAGTCGTTAAATTGGTAATGGTAGCTACCTGCTTGGCGCAAAGTATGTAAACAAGGGAGTTTCGGGATTGATTGATACTTTGACTGGGTGTGGTATCATGCCACATGTCTACGGCGTGATATTGCAGTTTGGCAGCACTATATATATCTCATGTAGACATAGTCTCCATATGACTGCAAAACTGTGTCTGAATAACAAAACATTCACGTAGACAAACTCAACATGTACAGA
This sequence comes from Solen grandis, assembly GCA_021229015.1. Classification (NCBI taxonomy): domain Eukaryota; kingdom Metazoa; phylum Mollusca; class Bivalvia; order Adapedonta; family Solenidae; genus Solen; species Solen grandis. The sequence continues at coordinate 35,918,148 of CM037788.1, read as the reverse complement.
AATCTTATCCGTTTTATTATTCTATATATAACCGCTTCTGTTTTTAATTTTCATATATTTTCAATATTTAACATTCTTTTTAAAAGCATGTGAAGAAGTTATTGTATTACATTGTACATGTAGTTTGCATTCTATGTTCAAATAACTCACAAATAGTCTGTTTCTATGACTACAGGGAGCTCGTGGTCAGCCTGGATCAATGGGTCAGTCGGGTGATGACGGACGACCCGGTTTGCCAGGAAACCCCGGACAAAAGGGGTCCAGAGGAGAATCCGGAGAGGCCGTAAGTAGGAATGATCCAGTTGCATTTCTGCCGAAAATAGTTCGATCTAACAAAGGTTTCCTTGTCAGTTTCAAAGATGAGTATTTGAAAGAGTGAAGGGTTTGTCTTGACTTTCAAAGGCGCTAAATACTGGTCCAACCCAGGAATTGTCGAAATGGACTGGCATAAGTTGTACGAACTTGTTTCCCCAAACGACGTAATATAATAAGATTAAGACAAATTAGTTTAACTAAATATTAGTAGTGCACCTGTTTCTGTTACCATTATAACAATTATAGCATAATTACATGTCTACTGAACTACAAAAATATATAAATATACGAATAAGTGACAGCAAAAAGTCATTTGATGGAAATTTAGCCATCCATCGCTGTACATTGCATACATTGTCGTATACATTGTTATGGTAACACCGTTCCGATTGAATCATAGCGTAGAAAATGAGCATTTTTTTGGCGTAAGCTGTATGAAATGGATTTTGACCTTTTTTTGAACTAATCTAATCTTTTTTTGTTAACAACCGAAGAGTTCAGAAAAGAACTAATTTCATGGGTTTGCATAAATTATTTTCGGATATTCCATCATAAAATGGGAGTTTCAGGATGCATATGTTTCTGCATGATTGTCAATTGGCAAATAACATTTTAATATACCTATTTAAACACCAAAAACATCCAATTGAAAAAATTCAAACATAGAAAACACCCAGTTGAAAAAATAAACACTTGTGAGTCTTTAGAAAACGCAGTTAACCTTGATAGTGGACTCCACCCGCTAAGTCGCAAAAGTTAGCTAACAAGCTATAAATAGCAATAGCATTGGTTTAGTGCTCGTCATCTAAACTAAGGGTCCCGAGATCGAATCCTACTCTCAGAACTTTTTTTATGTTTTGTCCCTACTTTTTGATATTTTGTCCCTTTCTTTCTTTTTTTTTCACTGGCTAATGTATTGCGTCTCCAAAATTAATCTACAAATACATTTCTAGCATTATTTTAAAATCACATACCTTTTAAAACTTGCCAACATTAATACATGTATATCAAATATACTAAATTGTAACATTTTTACTTTCTTTAACTTTCATATCTTTGTTGTTGTTTTTTTCTTACGCCGAATCTATTTTTTAAAGATATTTCATGTTTTAATTTCAAGATATCATTGTTTAGGGTGCACCAGGACCATCTGGACAGCCTGGTCGTCAAGGAGAACGTGGAGAACCTGGACTTCCGGGAGTGATCGGAGAAACCGGACCAATAGGAGAGCAGGGTGCTCGGGTACGTTACGGAAACACACGAAGCTTTTGACATCGAACGTGAAATTCATCCGTGCGCACTCTGATTCTTTTCAATATCCTGAACCTATACTTTATGAATATTAACGAACATATGCATGACTTCATGAATATTTGATGGTATATGAAACAATGGATTAATCTTTTGCAATTTTGTATGAGCAAACAGAATCCCTGACCAGACAGCTCTTTTACAGCAGACTAATTTGGGAGCTGTCTAACTTGGGAGCTTAATTTGGGAGCTGTCTAACTTGGGAGCTGTCTAATTTGAGAGCTGAATTTGGGAGCTGTCTAATTTTGGAGGGAGCTGTCTGATCTGGGTCTCCTCTGTTTGTCAATAGGCCAAGATGAGTCTGTTTGACATAAAGGGTTACATTAAAGTTATTAAATATGAATATTACAATCTTTCTCAGAATAGGTAAATATAAAAGGAATTAGTTGAAAAGATCAGTGAATGGGTGTGGTTTCGATTGTTTTATATGAATGTTCTGTATTCAAACAGGGAGCGCTTGGTGAGCCCGGTCGACCTGGGGATGACGGCATCCCAGGACCCCAGGGCATTACTGGACCCCCAGGACAATTGGGACCCGTCGGAAACACTGGAGATACGGTAAGTAGAAAACAATTTTTGGTCATTTTATCAAGTTTTACTTTGTCTGCGAAAATACACAGAAAAACACCCCATCTGTTGCCACCGAATAAAAGATGGCTATTGTTTAAATTGTTTAGTTTAAAAACAATGTTTTATCAGTTTTTATTCAGCCATGGAATATAGAAAAAATATTTGTATATAAATTACATGTAATGTATTTGTAAAAAAATATACCCTCAAAAGCCACAATATTATTGTTCGCACGTATGTTTGTATCCTACACTTTGGACTCTCTTTTTATTTAACTCCAGGGTCCACCAGGACACGATGGTTTGCAAGGATTTTCAGGACCCCGCGGAGACCGTGGAATGGTTGGAGACCAAGGACCACCCGGGCCCCCCGGACAAACTGGCTTCATGGTAACAAAAACTTGTATTGTCCATTGGTCTTTTCTCAATATACCCCTCTGCGTGTTGTCACTATTCATTGTCAGCGTACTATTTATTTAGTGTTTACGTCTTATTTTTACTTTTGAATGGTGTCTACTTTTTTTAAAGACGGATGTTCTTACTGGTCCGTCTAAATGAAGCTCGCAGACAGATAGGTCAGTGATGTTCTATGGTTTAATGACAATGTATTTATTCTTTTGCATCTACGTAAACCGCCAACATAGTAAAATATCACCCTCAGTATTAAGACGTATACATGTACATATATACATACGAGGATAGGGAGACTTCTTGCAGGCTTTTCGACACTTGTAATTAACTGAGCGTCGCTATGTGACAAAAATACTGTGGTCACGTCGGTAACAACAGCAACGCTCACATGAAAGTGATCACCTAAGAGGTCAACCTGTTTTAAACAGCCAGATATGTAGTTCTTTAAATGAGACACTGTGAAATATTTCCTTCATGAAACGGTCACCTGTGCTGAGCGGTCACGGATTATTGTTTCCCTTGACTTATCACTTAAAACAGGCTTGACTGTATGTTTAGTCCAAACGAGTCAGAACAAAATCAATTTAGATAATTCAATGAAAAATATGTATAAATCCCGATTATACTCATTAATTTGCTCTGCATAAAAATATTTTAGCTTACATATACTTGACTTTATTTTATTTGTTTTAGGGACCAGCCGGTCCAACTGGATCACCAGGACCTAGTGGACCGAGAGGCGAGAGGGTGAGTCCGGAATCTAACTTCATTATAAGTTAACGTTTAACTGTCGACATGGATGCCGTCCGCGCTAATAAATATGTACAATGTAACAACAACCCTAAAATATTGGTCAAACCCAGGAGCCGTAGAAGGATGATAATAAGTTGTGAGACTTTGTTTCCAAATCGATGTTTAATAGATAAATTTAAAGTATTTAATAAGACTTATCCTTACATGAAGTTTGTTATACTAGTATACACGGTCATCGTCGGAAGCCACGGTATATATATATTCCCACATCACTACCGTATATACCGTGGGATTTTCAACTGACAAAAATATTTATCAGCTATTTGCTGGCAGATGAAAGCACGCGTAATATTTTGGGTTCTCTTCTGACATTAATGTTATAAAGGCAAAAGCTGACTTTCAAAATACGAACAACTATATGTAACGCTCTGTTTCATTGGCCGATTGATCCGTGCTCTCTACGCTATAGATCAAATAAACTGTCTAGTTAATAATTCATGAATACAAAGTTTTGTTTATCAAGTCATTTACGATAGATTAATACGCAAAGCGTATTGAGCAAACATAGGATTAGACGATTACTTGACACTTAGGGTAATATTAATGATATATTAAATATTGTGATAGGCTTTTCATACATGGTTTCAATTTACATATATATATATGTATACACATACTATAGTCTATATTGTTATTTGCTTATAATACGAGTTACTACAATTCAGTTTTGTCGATTTTGTAGTCAAGGGATTTCGTGGGTAGATTTTCGTGTTGATTTATGTTGTGGAAAAAAGTTAGGTCTATTGAATAAGCAGTTTTCGATTGGGTCGATACTCATGGATAATCACCGAAAATTAGTGTCCCGCGAAAATAAATGGATTTGCAATACCACAGCTATATTTGCAGCCTTATGCTTTTTTTAGTGATGATAAAGCAGATACCAGCGTTTGGTATCTGCAAGCGAATGAATTTCTATGACTTTTTTATGAATTATATCATATGTATATATTTTTATGTGGAATTAATCATATTCTATTTGCGTATTCCAGGGAGAGAGCGGCCCATCCGGTCCCGCCGGACAGAATGGACCAACCGGACCTCCTGTGAGTTTTACTTGGAGTTCCTTATTAACTCATTAATTCATGAATATGGGATTCATGTTCCAATTCATGACTAGATAAATGTTAATGGTAGATCTATATGAGAGCATGAATGTTTCTTTACCTCACGGACTGTGTAGAAACTGAGCTACAATATCCTTTAGGAACTGTCGGTTCATGCTTCTTGTCTATAGTGTGATATCAAGTTAGACAGCACAATATGATCATCGTATGGACACTTATCAAATTACTTAAATACTCTTATGGTACGTTAAACCCACGCCAACAGAGAAACTTCATGTTGTTGCTTCTGTCTATTTACAGGGCCCACAAGGTATTGAAGGAGTTCCCGGTGAACCTGGCGCTGAAGGACAAATGGTGAGTGTAACGTCATAAAAGGTGAATGACGCAATGCCTAATAAATAAAAGATATAAGACTGATTTCGAATTTGAATATGTTACATATGATGATGATGATGATGATGATGATGATAATATAAGTTACGGTAAATTTCAGAGAGCATAAAAATAATGATAATTGAAAAAAAGAGCGCTGGATCCACGATATGATGGAATATTACTTTCCTTGTAACTTGAAATCAAACATCTGACACAATGCGATCAATATATTTTTCTAATGTAATCATGGTCAAAATATTTTGTTTTTA
>CM037788.1:35862921-35912921 GCA_021229015.1 Solen grandis | reverse complement strand
AAATTATTACTATTTCAACACTCATAATCTAAATACATGTATATATACTTTTCACCGATATTGCATTTTTTGCAAGGCATTGTCAAATTTTCTAAATGCGCAAAGCATTATTGAACTAATCTCGTAATATTTAAAAATATTCTCAAACAAAAAGAGAAAATAATATGCATAGATGAACCATTATACCAGAGAATCGGCAATACCCGGTATAATTCGCTGATATCGGAATGAAATGTTCTATTGGGCTTAAAAATCATTGTAGGAAAATCCTTATTTTTTCAGATATCACGTTGGACATTCTGTTGAATCATCATTTTTTAAAACATTTAATTTTGCTGCGACTTATCAAAGGTAACATTGAATACACATTTTTAAGTTATGCTAAAGACAACATGGCGTTTATCATTTTTAATTACTATTTCATTATTATCTTAGAGGGGGGAGATAAATATAATATTCGTTGGAAAATATACAAACACGAAAGCTAATGGTTTAACAGTCATTCTTTGTTTACTATTAAAGTTGAGGTTGGGGTATCGGGTATCACATAGAACGTATTCAAATAATTCTGCACGATTTCTAGGTCAATGACCTCAATGAAAATCTGAAACATCAACGCCTTTGTTGTTTTTACCGGTCGACAACTGGCCAAGAAGTAGTATGTATATAACAAAAGGTGAATGCGGTGTTTCTCTGGCCAGTCTTCATAACATCTTTGATAATTTCAGCATTCAGTGAGAGAAAATTTGGCTAGCCAGGCTTCGGCCACTGCTGATATTTAAGCACAAAAAAAAAAACAGACAAGGAGCTTATATTCTTGTAAACAACTTTTTATGACCAGTTCGTGCTGAAAAACTGATCTTCATTTTTAAGGGGGTTAATTTAAATTCGATATTGTTTTCATACATCTTTACCAAAATAAAAGAATTCAGGAAGTGTGAATAAATGGACAAAAAAGTGGGGAAAAGGTGAAACGAAGGTCTAATTAGTGACTATGCAGATAAGAAACTGTTTTGTAAGTTATATAAAATATACTGTGATTACGATGCCAGATTACAGCCTTATTCCCCCAAATATTTTCCATGAAACAATGTTCTCTCGGATGTACGAGCCTTGCGATTTAACGATTTTTTACCCCACTTCGGTCCTTGGATTGTACTGTATAACAGTCAGTCAGAGAAGAACAACTCTGTAGTATATAGTAAAGATACAACTTTGAATAAAAAATCACTACTAGTACTTGTTTTAAGTAACACCATTATAGATTAATTACATATAATCTGCGTCAGTGTCACTATTTGAACATGAGGCATTCTAATGGAAAATGTATAACCACCAATAGGAAAACATGACTCTACCTAAAATCCTTTTGGTTTTGGAAGTCCCAGGCCGAAGCGTGGCAGACGACGTCTTTGCCTTCCGGGCGTTCCAACATGGAGTTATCCCAGAATTCCTGTCGCATAGGTTCTAGTCCAAGGGAGGTAAAGAAATCTTCAGCCATCTCGAAAAGCTTGCGCGTATTAAACCCCTTTGTGAAAGCAAAACCAGGTTAACAATTTGTATTCTTTTTTGTCATTTTAAATATTGTTTAGATAGAGAAAAGATGGTTATGATGATATAGGGGATAGATTTATATGTTATTTCTAGGATCGCATTTTTTCAAGCATTGTCAAAGAAAACAATATTTTCAGGAGTTATGGATGCAATGAAAATGTGTATTTTATTTGACTACAAGTGAACGAAAATGAACAAACTATTCTATTATTTCATGCAAACGCTTTAGTAACTATTTTTTGGTGTTTTTCTCTTGTATGGAGGGAATCGAGGATACAACGTGAAAGCTAGCACTAATTTTCTGATTATTACGGACATACTTAGACAATACGACGGTGGCTAAATACAAGATACAAGAGAGTCCGGGTGCGACACCCTATCTCATTTGACCCCTTGAATCTTTCAAATACCCGGTGTTGTATAGTACCTATACACGGGAGACAAATCCTGGGTAGAACCAGTACTGGGTATTCCGAGCTCCCATAGCAACCCCATTTTGCTTTAAAATAAACATGCAGGTAATAATTATCAAAATAAACATGAAAACATCTTATCTTCTACGATGAAAGATATGATAATCATTCATCTTAACACGAAAAGCATGGAACAAAATAGCGTTTTATAACAATAAATCATAACATGTATATCGCAATCGTTCATTCAGTATTTCATGTTTTCTACATCAGCATATCGAGGGCTGACCACGAAACTCTTACAACACTTACTCCTATTTCTATTTGCACTTAAAATAGTGTTTGGGCAGTAAAGCAATTGCCTTAAACATAGATACAATAAACTTAAAAGCAAACGAAAAAAAAAAGACTTTTACAATACATTATGTATGTTCATGTTAGGTTAATAAAAGGATGGTGTATTGTAAACCTATAGTGTGTGTGTGTGTGTGTGTGTGTGTGTGTGTGTGTGTGTGACTCGATGATATATCAGGTTAAGCATTATGAAAGTTTACTCTACATGTATTCTTCATTTATAAAAGTAACCAAAGAATAAAAAGAAATCAACTTCATTGTGGACGATTTTTTATTAGATGTTCAAAACCCTCAACAACAAAAATAACAAAAATCGAAAAAAATCAATTTATGAAACCCTTACCTTATTTACAAGTGTTTGTGTGACGTCAACGCTCTGTTTGTTTTTAAATGGAATGACATCTTTGTATATATTTTCCCACGACTGGCCCCACATATTCCCTGATAATAAAATTATGTGTATTAATGTACTATGTACTAACATGTTTATCAAATTAAACTTGAGCTGATATTTTGGGATTTTATTACTTTTCTAAGTAACATCTATATATTATTTTATTCAAATTTTCATGTCGTTTGTATTTATACGGGGAAAATCATTTTTTTACAGTTTAAACTGTAATTTTTACACTTTTTTTTCTGTAAATTTTACAGTTTAAACTGTAAAATCAACACTTTTTTTCTGTAAAATCAAACTTTTTTCTGTAAATTTTACAGTTTAATCTATAATTTTACAGATTAAACTGTAAAATTCATACTTTTTTCTGTAAATTTTACAGTTTTAACTGTAAATTTTACATTTTAATCTGTAAAATTCACACTTTTTCTGTAAATTTTACAGTTTAATCTGTAAATTTTGCACATTAATCTGTTTAAATAATGGCTGTCGGTCGTGCTGATAAAATAGCACAACTAGAGCTTTCTTTCTTTCTTTCTTTCTTTATGTGATAAAAGACCGTTTGCTCAGTTCTGCCAGTGGTGATGTTTTATGACATGGACATCCTCAAAATAACTACTTTTGCGGTTATCTTAAGTGGGTACCGGTGCATACAATATATACCTGCAACATATACCTACACTAAATACCTACAACACATAACTACAACATATACCTATTAAAATACCTACAACATATACCTACAATATATAACTAAAACATATACATATTACAATACTACAATATATACCTACAACATATACCTCCAATATATACATACAATACATACCTACAACATATACCTACAATATAAAACTATAACATATACCTACAATATATACCTACAACATATACCTACAATATATACATACAATACATACCTACAACATGTACCTTCCATATATACTTACAACATATACCTACAATATATACCTACAACATATACCTCCAATATATACATACAATACATATCTACAACATGTACCTACTATATATAACTATTACATATACCTTCAATATATACATACAATACATACCTACAACATATACCTACAATATAAAACTATAACATATACCTACAATATATACATACAATACATGCTTACAACATGTACCTACAATATATAACTATTACATATACCTACAATATATACATACAATACATACCTACAACATATACCTACAATATATATCTATTACATATACCTACAATATATACATACAATACATACCTACAACATATACCTACAATTTAAAACTATTACATATACCTATTACATACTACAATACTTAACTACAGCATAAGATTATAATTTTACATACAAATAACTACATACAACACATACCTACATCATATATGTACAATATATACCAACACATCAAATATATATCTAAATACAAAAACATACAATATATACATACAACATAGATGTATAATTTATACAGGAAAAAAAGAAAAAAAGAAACAAGTTTTACAAAAAAGTATGTGTAAATTTTACAGAAAAAGTGTGAATTTTACAGATTAAAGTGTAAAATTAAAAGATTAAAGTGTAAAATTTACAGTTTAAACTGTAAAATTTACAGAAAAAGGTGTGAATTTTATGGATAAATATGTAAATTTTACAGAAAAAAGTGTGAATTTTACAGAAAAAAATTACGTAAAATTTACAGAAAAAAGTGTTTTTAAAATTTACAGAAAAAAGTGTAAAATTTACAGTTAAAAGTGTCAAAAATAAAAAAAAAACGCATCAATAGGCACTAATACACTTCCGTAATTTTAAATGATTAAAAAACGCTGTACATATGAAATCGTGTAACTTTTTACAACAAAATTAATTACAGTGTGTATAATAAAATAGCAATGAATATACGACAATATTAAAAAATCTTGTCTATCGTTGCTATCAAAAACAGACGTGATGTAGTGATTGTATCGCGATACTGATTTTCATCACAAGTATGTTGTTGCGACTTCAAGCTAATTACAGATGGGTGCAAAGAGGCAGCCGGGTAGAACCACCAACCAAGAGCTGGAAGGTTTCTTTTTATGATATAAATGGAAGTGCAGTAGGACGTTAAACTCAATCAAACCAATAAAGAAACTCACCTAAAAGATGTGCCGGTATATGTCCGCTGTCCGGGAACTTATCCTCGCCGTATATTCGGATAAGCTCATTTCGGATATATGTATGTAGGTTCTCATACAGTGGTTTCAGCTGCTCCATCAACTGCCTGACGTCAGTCTCGAATGTACTGGTCTCATAGTAGTTCTTCCAGTGCTCAGCAGTGTCTTTGTAACCTAGGTGATAAATTTTGTACGACATGTATTGTTTATTATTTATTTATTGACCAAGTGCATAATTAAGAAGCATTTTTTACGTAATTAAAAAACAAAACAAAAAAAACAAGTGGGGACATTTTAACTTCTCCTCTCCATTTGACAGGAAGGTAGTGGAATCGATCATCGGCTGCGACATACTACAGTCGATAAAATAATATTGGATTAGCTCCCTTGCTTTGCGCACAGCATATAAGGTACTGCTTATAAAACTGTATGTGGCAGCATGTCACTTGTCAACAGCGTGATATTGCCGTGTGGTAGCATATTGACCCTATATAGCTGAAATACTGGATATAGGACGTTAAAACCAAACTAATCAGAGCATATAGCATGTATGTACACCTATACCTTACCGTATAGCGATTTATTTCTGCGAATACATTTATTTCTGCGATTTTGGGGGATGGAACAAAAATCGCAAAAATAAAAAAAGAAACGTGGAAATTTACCACACAACATTACCTAATTCTTTCACAGCGTTATTGCTGAGTTCCACAAAATCTGCGTACAAGTTCTTCATCTTTTTCCCAGTAGCATTTCTCCAGCCTGTCCAGGCATCAAGAAGTTCCACATAGTCACGTGAGTTCGCCATTATTTCTGTAAGCCTGTAATTTATATGATTTAATCATGTGACTTCGTTTGTTTCTGTTGTTATAACCATCACGTAAACTGCAATACTATACGTTTTATAATGATGTGATATAAGCAACATTAACTAATATTCTTCCATTTCTATATGTAACTTAGAATGTAAAATAACTGCTTTTGTTTTAATTAAAGCAATCATGTATTGTTACGAGTATAACACTTTCTTTCAAAATGTGTGGTTTATCGATATTAAATATCGATTATTTGTAGGGGTTTTTTTGTTTTATTGTTGTTTTTGTTTCTTCATTTCATCATTTTTTGCCTACACTTTACAAAATTAATATTTTTTTATTGTAAATTTTAAATTAAATTTCGTAAATCGAAAAAACAAATCGTGATTACGAAATTTAACTATAGTCCTATTTTCTTATACAATTCCACTTTTTTGTATCTTCCTTTTTATCTAATTAATGAATTATTTTCTTTCGTTTATTAACTTCATCCAAATAACTTTTCTCCCAGTTGGATAAAAGGTATGGTGTCCAGTTCGGGCCACTTAAATCTTCGAATATTAAACGCGGTAATTATCGTGGATTGTTAAGTCTCGCATGCAGATGTTTTACATTTTTTGGATGTGCGACAACGCAATAATTACCATATTTTCGCAGTTGGAGGGGCTATGATAAATACAGCCCGAACAGGACACCGTACAAAGGCTCTATATTCTAGAACATACCTGGCTCCAAATTCAGGCACTTTTGTTCAGTAAAACACACTTGACCTTTACTGTATATGGACATCATTGATGTTTCCTTCTCATTTAGCTGTTGAAACATACCAAAACAAAACATGATATAGGGGATAGTTTGGTAAATACATTATAACAAAAAAAATAACACTGATAATGGTAGAATGGTTCCTCGCTGACACCAAGGTGTAAAATATAAGTACATGTATATAAGTCTGAAAACAGCTGTATTCTAACTGAACGATGTTTTGAAAGACATTTGTTTGTCGATACTTAGAGATAAAGTGGTATCTCTTTTTAATGATTTGAATAATTGTGGTTGCGTGATGTAGGTACACTACATCAAAATAACAACTTGGTATCTCCGATGACGCAATATATATATATATATGAGGACATCAATATAACTGCACGATCCGCAGATTCATCGGATTTCCACTCATGGGTAAGCCATCTGAACTATGGCTGAGGTGATTTCACCAAAGGTACCCGGTACGTTGCTTTAACTTAAAAACTGCCCATTTAATAAAATAAACAACCTTATATATACATGTAATAAGAAGATAAGTATTGTTTTTCCATTGAGAACGTACATCCTGTCGTTTCAATTGCAGAAACTCCTTTTAAAATTGGTAGATTTTCGTAAATGTGGTCTTATTATGCGTGGAAGGGATGAATAAAGACATGCAAGTACAAAAACAGTCCCTTGCCTTAAGGAATCGTCCTAAAAAATTAACGAATTCAAAAGGTTGTTGTTGTGTAAATGGTCAGTTTTTCGGTCAAAGCATCATCTAGGGTACCTTTGGATTTCATCAGCTACGTTTGTAAAAACGGGAGGCGACGGGACTGGACTAGACGAAACGTGATTTCTTCATGTTGCTTTATATTCAAGAATATCTCCACGTCTCTTTACATCTAAATCGACCGTATATTCGGTAATGATAACGAAATATATACCATGGGTTTCGACGATGGCATAAACTTTGATATTTAGGTCATAGTAGCTTTGGAATGTTATATTTCTTGGTATCGTATTACAATTATGCAACTAAAGTACACAATGTATTATACGTTGACATAATAAGTAAGACACTTTAAAACGAATTTAAACTCATGTATGCATATTACTTGATAATTTTACCCACTCTAACGTCATTAGAGATTTTTTTCAAATTACTGCCTCTGATTTGAAAAAAAATGACTAATTTGAACTTCTTTTCAATCAGTTATTGACAATCACTGAAATCGAAATAAAACTGGAAACTGCACTTTTCATTTTATAAGCCACTTATTTTGAAAATACTTTAATATGTCTCACGCTGAAGTTAACTACCATTTTTAGAACGTCGAATTGCACTCGGTGCATTCTGGTACAATAATACACGCGGTCTCTAAATCTCCAAAAGCCACAGTAACTTGAAACTTGCTCAATTTCAGCCATATCGCAAGTAAACAATATAGATTTTTGTCGTTTGGCAAGAGGTATGGTCACGTGGTAACTCAGTGTGGAAGTGATTGGTGTGGATCCAATCCAGTGCGCCGGAGTTTGACGATCTCTGATTTACAAAGTATTCCGAAGACAGGCGAAGTTAAAAAATTGAATTTTACCGTATCCAGCTGGTTTTGGTCCTTCAGAGCACTGGTTCCAATGTTGCCCATCAGTCTCAGCAGCCTTTTAGTATTCTCATCTTTGTAGTTCTTCCAGTCAAACATTGACACATTTCTTGCAACAGCCTTCTCATAGTTGGATATCTTAGTTGCCGCCTCCAGCTGTAATATTATATATACAAATGTCACAGGAGCTTATTTAAATGATTGTTTCTTATATGTAAATGGTTTAGGTTTGATCGTTTGTGATGCACCCGGAACTTTCTACTTGTTTAAGCTACTTGACTGATAGAATAGCAGTCCGGCGTCAATAGAGACAATTTTCCCCGAATTTGTTCAACTTACAGGCAATGATATATGATGATTTGAGAGAAGTATGCCATGCATGTGATATATTCAAGACAGATCCTTCTGCGAACTGAGACTGAATAAAGATTCATTAACGGATTCGTATAATATTCGCCGATTACGTCACTCCGCGTCACGCGCGTGTATTCTATGTATGCATATTGTGTTGAACTCAAACAGCTGGATTGTACCTAACTTTGATTGAAAATAAGTACTATTCATTTGATGCTGAACATGTATGAGAAATATACACATTTAAACGTTATTTTCAGCGATTGCTTGAAACTTTTCTTGGTGTAAGATTTCAAAAAAGAAATTCGTTCATTAAATTATTTTTATTTTATTATTATTGTTATATCGCGGTTTACTGAGTCTAATTCATATGATAAAAAGTGTCACTTCATTTTAAATTGTACAAAACGAGTTGGCGAGCTTAATAACATTTTTATGAACTCGTTTAGTAAAATTGAATATGAAATAGCAATTCATATCCTATATGGCATTTAATATTACATTTAATTTATTGCAAGCCTTTACTTACCATTGCATTTTCGGTTTGGTTTGATATATCAGTCTCGTAGTTCCATTCAACAGTGTTTCTTTCATAATACATTTGCATAGCCTCGTTTTCATACTGGTCCAACCACTGTTTTAATTCGTCGCCTTCTGTCATGTGACTACACTCATCTGTCCAATCGCGTTCTTCGACAGGTATTTGTTGTTCCAGCCAATCAGAGAGTGGCTTGAAATATTCTATTAATGGTCTCACTTCCATTTTTGAGGTTCCTGTTAGTTTTTGCATTGCTTCAGGCCATGGAACGGATGAGCCCAACTTCAGCATGTCCCTATTAAAAAATGATACTTAATGTCCTTTTAATATTTAGCTTAAAATCTACAACAGCAAAATATACTTATGCATATTTCATAAGTTTAAAGCCTTAAATGATGCTCAATTGACCTAAAATGCTTAATTAAGTAATTAACATAATGAAACATCTATCGAAAGTATAAAGACCCTGAATCCCTCCCTCACACGCCGAATCCTTAATTGTTCAGACAGGGAACTATATGTTAATATAGAGAAAAACCTGGAGCGTGTTCTGAAACATGCTGTGCAGTAAAATCACGGATGCCTCGGATTTAGAGGGTTTTTTCACCCGAATTTCGTGGACCTTTGCTATAATTTTAACAAATATTTATTAGCGAAATAGAAGACATATACAGAAATTTCACGAACTTCGGAAACACCCCTCATATGTTGAATTTGTATTGACGTTGTTGTTGGATAAATATAGAAAAGAAATCTACAATATGCGTTTTTCTGATGGAATCCTTTGCTTAAATACGCATTTCTCGAAGTCATTTGGAGATGAAATTCTCATAGAGGCTTTAACGATGTTGGTGCATTCGGATTTAGCTCAAACAATTTTAAAGCAGTGGGACTTTAAAATGAAGGTGTCATTTAAGAAAAAGGTATATTAGATGTCTCGGATGTTTCTTCTTTGATATTCAGGAACAATTCTGCTTAAACCGAATGTAAACTGAGACAATGTCATTCTACATTTGCAGTTTCATAACTTAAAAGGAAAAGACCTTCTTGGCGTGATACTGCGGTGTGGCAGGCCAGCTCTATATCTGTTTCAATTAGACATAGTCTCAAAATGACTGCAATACTGTCGGTGGGACGTTATACCCAACAAACAAACAAAAAACCTAGACATAAAATACTATTGAATCAAAACATCATATCATAATGTATGTCAAATGTAGATTATTGAATCAAAGTTTCAGTTCAAAGTTGAGGCTATTTGAAATATCACCGTGCTCGTATACTGAATCAGTGATTTAAACACCGATTTTATGCCAGAGAGACTCACCCAAGTAATTTCCCCGCCTCTTTAGACTGGTATATATCACAGTTATGTAGTGGTCCTGTCTGGCCAGCGGCCTTACATAGAGTCTCGTGAAATTGGAACTGGATCACGAAACTGACGAAATACCTGTCAAACAGAAGTGATAAGAGTTTAACTTTTGTCTCCACAAGGAACGGTTGTTGTTGTTGTCATCTTCGTCGTCGTCATCATTATCATTATCATTGTATAACTCAAATAATTTCAAACGACAACCCCCCTGACAGCTCCTGCAAACGGCCAGTATCCTACCGGAGTAGGCCAGCTAATCAGGATTGGTTTTAACAACGTTTAATAATATTTTAACCCGGATATTACTATAAAAAGTTGAAATACTGATATCAGTATCTTAACAGTGTCAGATAAAAAAGAGACATGATTGGGAGAAATAATAGATGACTCCAATGTAAAGAAACATGCTATCGGTACCAATAGATGAATCCAATGTTAAGAAACACGACATAAATCACGATTGAAGAATCCAATGTAAAGAAACGTGATATAAGTGGCAATAGGTTAACCAAGGGTAAAGGAATATGCTAAAAGTACCAAAAGTTTAGTCCAATGTTAATAAAACACGCTATAGTAGCCAATGGAGAATCCAATGTTAAGAAACGTGATTTAGTAACTATTTAAGAATCCAAATTAAAGAAATGTGATATTAGTAACGATTGCAGAATCAAATGTAAATAAAAGTAACATAAGTAACGTTTGAATAAACCAATGTAAATAAATATCATATACGAAACAATAGATGAATCCAATGTAAACAACGTGGTATAAGTAACAAAAGATGAATCCGGTGTAAAGAAACATGACAAAAGTAACGGCTAGCGATTCAAATGTAAATAAAAGTAAATAAATATAAGTAACGATTGAAGATCCCAATGTAAAGAAACATAAACATAATACAAGTAACAATCAATGAACCCAATGTAAAAAAAATTTAAAACCCAAATGATATTGTAACAACTGAAGTACCCAATGTAAATGAGTGTGGCACATTAGTAACAACTGAAGTATCCAATGTAAAGGAGCGTGATATTAGTAACAACTGACGTATCCAATGCAAAGGAACGTGATATTAGTAACAACTGAAGTACCCAATGTAAAGGAACGTGATATTAGTAACAACTGAAGTATCCAATGTAAAGGAACGTGGCATATTAGTAACAACTGAAGTATCCAATGTAAAGGAGCATGATATTAGTAACAACTGAAGTATCCAATGTAAAGGAACGTGATATTAGTAACAACTGAAGTATCCAATGTAAAGGAACGTGATATAAGTAACAACTGAAGTATCCAATGTAAAGGAGCATGATATTAGTAACAACTGAAGTATCCAATGTAAAGGAGCATGATATTAGTAACAAATGAAGTATCCAATGTTAAGGAGCGTGATATTAGTAACAACTGAAGTATCCAATGTTAAGGAGCACGATATTAGTAACAACTGAAGTATCCAATGTAAAGGAGCATGATATTAGTAACAACTGAAGTATCCAATGTAAAGGAGCGGATATTAGTAACAACTGAAGTATCCAATGTAAAGGAGCGTGATATTAGTAACAACTGAAGTATCCAATGTAAAGGAGCGTGATATTAGTAACAACTGAAGTATCCAATGTAAAGGAACGTGATATTAGTAAAAACTGAAGTATCCAATGTAAAGAAACGTGATATTAGTAACAACTGAAGTATCCAATGTAAAGGAGCGTGATATTAGTAACAACTGAAGTATCCAATGTAAAGGAGCATGATATTAGTAACAACTGAAGTATCCAATGTAAAGGAGCATGATATTAGTAACAACTGAAGTATCCAATGTAAAGGAGCATGATATTAGTAACAACTGAAGTATCCAATATAAAGGAGCGTGATATTAGTAACAACTGAAGTATCCAATGTAAAGGAGCGTGATATTAGTAACAACTGAAGTATTCAATGTAAAGGAACGTGATATTAGTAACAACTGAAGTATTCAATGTAAAGGAGCGTGATATAAGAACAAATGAGTATAAATAAAAAAATGTGAATTAATACAAAAAAAACAAGTGAATAATTCATTGTAATGAATTAGATTGTTATTATCACTTTTATTAATCATAACAACGTGTTGGAATATCTACATTTATTAAAGAGACTCAATTATTAAACAATATGCATATGTGTTCGGAATATATAACGCATTATATCCCATTAAGGTTACCTAATATATGGGACATTAGCAGGAATGTGGTATTTTGCCCCGGGGTCAAAGTCATTTCAAATTCTTTGGGGGCCTTTTTCCAAAAAAAAATTTTTTAATTGTTTCAATTAAGTGAAAAATCAGTCTTTTTTAACTGAGAGTCATTCTGCTTTAACATTCCTGAATTTGGGTTACAAGTGTCTACAATGTCTAAAATGGTAGATATTCGTTTATTTTATCAGGTTAATTAGTTGCTTGGCTTGAGAATATAAAACTTAATAGAATAAAGGATTTTATTTCGTTAACCTACCTGAGGTCCCACCACTTCTCGTTGTATTTTTCTGGCGGGGTCTCCCCGCTAAACACGCTCCAACGCCATTGGTCTATCAGGTACCCGAAGGGCAGAAACGCGATTTTTTCCAGAGCCATCTTCATTAAGAAGTTAATATCGCTTTCTACAAAAACAAGAAAAATCAGTCATACACTGGTGCCTTAAAAAAGAAAAATTCTTCTTCATTTGACTCAAGATCATGTCACGGGTTGATTATTATAAAACTAACTACACTGAAATAACGGCTATAGCAAGGAGCGGATTTTCGAGCATCATGCAAAATTTGAGATATATCCCCAGTCCCTTTGATGAGAAAAAGACGAGGATGGTAAACTCTTGATATTCCGACTTTTGCCATTGTCCGAATAATTCATATTTCCAAATTAGTTTTCGGAATTTTCGGAATTTTACTCTTCGTGTATTGAATTCAAACTGATTTAAGAGAATATACGCAGCGTTTAGAAAGCAAATATTTAAAAAATACAATATGGAAGAAACATTATCTGGTAATTGAAAAACAAATCATCTAAATTAATGAAATCCTTTGCGAATACGATCAGTTTCAAGGTCATGGCGTAGCTTGCACATACCGCTTTTGAATTCTCAGTGCTCAAAGTGTATAAAAAGATACTCTAACATATCAAAAGAATAAAGATGACCATGATTGGCGCTTTCTATCTCTGTATGCTAAGAGTCTAAACCATGCATGGATCAAGAAAGGTGAAACCGGTTGCATCCCACTCACACACAGAATCGTTAAACCATTTTTTCTATCTAATCTTACTCCAGGGGGGTTTTCTATTACCGTCCTACTACTAATTAGAAAAGAAAGACCGAATTGAATAACACTGGCTTAGACCCCCTCGAGCTTGAAAGCTGGATCCGTGCATGGTATGGCTGGGATACGAACCTTTTGTGTTCTGAGGGGTCGGAAGCAGCCCTATTGTGTGGAGATGTTTTGGCGTGGATACAGACAATCCCATCACGTCTCCGATAGCCTCATGGAATCCTGTCAATATTATTAACATCAAAATCATCACCATCAACAACAAAAATAACCACAACATCATCATAGTCAACATCATCACTGTCATCATTTTCTCCATCATCGTCGTCGTCATTATAACAATACACATCATAATCATTTCGCCAACCTCAGAAAGGAAAGGCGGTCGTTTATTGGCGTCATAATTTCCGTCCGTACGTCCATATCTTGCCTCAACAATTTTGATCTTTATATTTTGTGGCGGCGTATATTGTGGCGGCACCGGCACCCTTGTGTTACATTTGTTCTTCTTGACTGTCATTTTTATGTAAATACCTTATCGTTGTGATCATTATCATCATCATCATCATCATATTATTTGTATAGCCTGTTAACAAAGCTACATTCGTCTTTCTTGACCAAGTGACAATTCAATACATATCTTGTCGGCGTATCAATCATCATCGTCATCATCATCATATGTATATCTGGTTATATATGTCACAAGTTTGTTACAATTGTTATTCTTGACTAAGTGTCATTTTTATATAAAAAAAAAAACTTGCCGTTGTTATATTATCATCAACATCACCATATTCATCACCATTTGAAAAGCTGTTTTTTTTTTAACTAATTAACATTTTAATTTATATCCTGTTGTAATTTTGATTAGCCTGTTAAATACATTACCAGTGATTTTCTTTGACTGATTTTACTGCCCTATAGGGCAGTTTCCCCTCTGCAAAAATTTCAATTTTTCCCCTTATTGACATTAAATTTTTTCCCTTTAAAACAGTTTTTTCCCTCAGAGAACTTACTTATCACTGCAAAATGTATGTTTTCAAATTGTCTTTTTTTTTCATTCATTTTAATATGATAATGGCCATGTACGCAACATTTACTTGGGTAGATAATCATAACCATTCTTAAATTTCCCCTTTTTAGGGTTCGTCGCGCTTATTTTTCCCCTCTTACAGGGGTGGGGGTAGTGGGAAAAAATCACTGATTATATTTGTTTTTTTTGACAAATTGAAACTTCTAATATATATCTTGATGTGGTAATCCTTCTCCTCTTCCTCATCATCATCATCATCATTATCATCACCATCATCATCATCATCATCATTTGTTTATTTTACTATATATTTCATCTTGTTCTTTTTTGATTAAATGGTATTCTTTAAGTATATATTCAAAATACAGGGAATGGTCATAAAGTATTTTATTTTTGTACAATACTCCGTTTTTTTGTAGGGAATTCATAAAGTTTGCTAACGTTGATTTTTTTCTACATATATAAACAGTCTTTAAATGAAGTTTCACTTCACAACGTGAAAATCATTGTTAAACACATGAAATTTGCTTAGATTTTGCTTGTTACGTAGTTTTGTTTTTTAATTACTAATTACATGTATGTAATCCAAATCATGGACGATGTTCAGTATCTATTACAGGTTTTGACACCACCTGTCTTGACATTTCTTCCTGAAAAAAGGGTTTATATAGTTCTTAACAAATTATCAAATATCTTATTTCTAAAATAATTAACCTAATGCTTAACATCATTGTTTTACTTCTGATCTCTCTTTTCTCTCCTATTGATCTTCCCTACACTCAGAACTTGTTGGTGTTCACAGGGTGCAAGGTCGAAATACAGTTACCACTATCAGCAGCTGGCGTGTTAATCATCCAGGTTATACTTTTACCCAATGGTCAGCACTTATTTCATACTAAGTCTTCTTGTACTACCCATTATGCTTCAAAGAAATTCAGACTCCCCTACAGAAAATCTTGGTTATGTATGTTGATTTTGTTGTATGTACAGTGGGATATTTTTGCACTTTCTAGACTTAAATTTATTCTTATGCATAATGATGAACAAATATATACATCAGCTAAAAATTGTAAACCTGTCAAAAACTACCCTGTATCAAAAGTGCATCTCTCCAATATAAAATTTTCTGTGTATTTGATCTCTGGTATCATGTGCACCAACGCGTTAGGTGTTTTACTGTTGTTGCTATCTGGTGATGTTCACCCGAATCCTGGACCAGTTAATTCATCTAATAGTTCATCAACTAACAATTCTACAGATGATTTGAATCTCTTATCACATCACTTGTCCCTTGTTCATTACAATATACAGAGTCTAATCAAAAAGGTAGATATTCTCCACACTGAACTCTCCAATTTTGACATTATATGTTTCTCTGAAACTTGGCTGACTGATCGAATAAAGAACTAAAGATATCCATTTTCCATCTTTCAAACCACCGGAAAGAAAGGACCGGATCACTGATAGACATGGTGGTGTGGCCATCTATATAAAGGACATCATCTTCGTCGACCCGATCTTGAGATAAACAGATTAGAAAATATCTGGATTGAAGTTATTCCCCACTCTAAACGCATTCTTATTGGTGTATTTTATAGACCACCAAACTCAAATGTAGATTACGATTCAGCGATTGAGGACTCCATACATCTTGCAATTGATACTGGTATTGACGATATTGTTGTTACAGGCGATTTTAACAGAAATATGCTTTGTCATGTTGTTTCTCGCAAGCTTGTCTCATTGTACACGAGACTTGGTCTCTCTCAATGTATAACCTCCCCCACCCATTTCACTGAAAGCAGTTCATCACTTATTGACTTGATGATTGCTAAAAACCCAGCCAACCTTCTTTACTGTCATGTTGGTGACCCATGTCTTCATCAAGAAGTTCGATTTCACTGCCCTATTGTTGCCTTCTTTAAATTCCAAAAAACACGTACCTCATTAATATCACGCTTAGTGTGGCTATATGATCAATGTGACTTCATATCTCTGCGCACTACTATTTCAAACACAAACTGAGAAGAATGCTTTGATCCCGATGTTAACAAGTATGCTCAGAATTTCACCGCCAAATTATTAGAACTCATGAAACAATACATTCCTTCCAAAGTAGTGAAAATACGTCCAAATGATCCTCCGTGGCTAACCACATCAATAAAATCTAAGATTAGAAAACGTAGACGTCTCTTCCGTAGAGCCAGATCATCTAACTCTCCCTACCATTGGTAAAAATTTAGACTTATTCGAAATGAAGTAACTGACCTGATCCGAAAAGCTAAGACCAATCACATTTCGAAAGTTGCCGACACTCTAAAATCTGAATCAATCTCTTCCAAACTATGGTGGTCTCTACTGAAAAAAATTCTTAATATTAATGAAACTGATACCTTACCTCCTTTGAAAGATGGAAATACAGTTTACTCAGACAATAAAATTAAAGCTGACTTATTAAATGTTTTCTTCTCGTCTCAAACTGTTATAAATGATAATACAAGAATAGTACCTCCACTTGATCACTCAAACTTGAATTGTGTATTGTCATCTTTTGCTGTCTCTCCAAGTGATATCTTACCAATTCTTCAGGGCCTTAACATTTCAAAAGCCACTGGGCCTGATGGTGTTAGTAACCGGGTTCTTAAAGAAACTGCTCCTGAACTGTCGATAACGCTTTGTTCTTTGTTTAATCACAGTATATCAATTGGTGTATTTCCTGAAACATGGAAATTAGCTCATGTCTGTCCAGTTTTCAAAGCTGGTGACCCCTCTCTTGTATCTAACTATCGTCCAATCTCTCTTTTGTGCACTCTTAGTAAAGTCCTTGAAAGGCTAGTCTTTAAACATTTGTTCAATCACTTTAGAGATAACTCAGTATTATCCCCTTTTCAGTCTGGTTTCATTCCTGGTGATAGTACTACTAATCAACTTGTTTACTTATACGATACATTTTGTAAAGCACTTGATTCAGGCCAAGAAGTAAGAGTTGTCTTTTGTGATGTGTCGAAAGTGGCATGAAGGTCTTTTGCACAAACTTGAAGCTTTTGGTGTTCGTGGTACAATTCTTAATTGGTTCCGTAGTTATCTTTTAAACAGGAAACAAAGAGTTGTCCTCCCAAGGGTTTATCATGAGTGGCGATACTTAAAGCAGATGTTCCTCAAGGTTCTATTCTTGGTACTATTCTGTTTTTACTATACATAAATGACATAACGTCTCATATTCGAACTAACATTCGCCTCTTCGCTGATGACACTTCTCTGTTTGTAATAGTAAATAATCCTGTTTGTAATGCCGAAAAGTTAAATTCTGATTTAAAAAGTATAACTGAATGGGCAGACAAGTGGTTAGTAAAATTTAATCGCCTTAAAACAGAGTCACTACTTATTAGCCGAAAGCTTAATAAACCTTTTCACCCACCGTTGTACATGGAAAACCATCTAATTAAAGAAGTAACCGAACATAAACATCTTGGAATCATTCTGTCTAATGACTGTAAATGGCATTCACATATGGATTATATTTCAAATAAAGCTTGGAGTAGAATACATATAATGAGACGATTAAAATATACTCCTGACAGAAAGAGTCTAAATAATATACATATCATTCATTCACCCTATTCTTGAATATTGTGACATTATTTGGAATAACTGTTCTCAATATGAAAAAGATCAACTCGAAAGTATTTAGCTTGAAGCCACTCGAAATGTTACAGGCGCCAGTAAACTTATTTCAAAAACTCATTTGTACACTGAAACCGGTTGGGAAATATTAGGAACTAGACGTCGTCAGCATGCATTATTTCTAATATATAAAATGAAGAATAACCTCTCACCTTCCTATTTATCTAACATGCTTTTTGTTTCACCTGAAAATGACCACAACCTTAGAAATAGCAATGCAATACCACTCCCACGATGTAGAACGGCCCTGTATTTGAACTCTTTCCTTCCTTTTAGTATTAGTCAATGGAACACGTTAGACCCGTCATTGCAGACCTCAAGATCGCTCCAATCATTCAAATATAAAATCAAGCCCACAGTGACAAAGTTACCCCAGTATTATTTCCATGGTGATAGAAGATCTCAAGTACTTCTTCTCCGTATCCGCACAGAAAGTAGTTCACTAAAATATGACCTCTTCCGGAAAAACATAGTTGATTCACCCTTGTGTAGCTGTGGCGAAATTGAAAACGCTAGGCATTATTTCTTTCATTGTAGCAACTACCGTCACATTCGCCAGTCACTTCTCGACACTATCTCTCTGTACTGCCAACCATCCTTGGAGGTTATTCTTAAAGGAAATCCCTTGTTCGAAAATCGAACAAATATTGCAATATTTGAAGCTGTCTATCTTTATATCAGACTATCCAAGCGTTTTGACTCTTGAATTCGGCCTTCATTTTACCCTCTAAATACCAACAATCTTTCTCTGACAATCCTTTACTTACCATTTACCAAGTACTACTTAAATCACTTTTACTTATCATTCTTGATACCACCCTATTAATGTACCATGTTCAATTATTTGTAACATCTCCAATATTTCTGTTAAATTTATTTTCCAGGATAAGAACTACAATAAGCTTTTAGATTTCAGTTCAAATCCTTTTTGTGTATCTTTGTAACTTGAAATATCACTTATTTTGTAACATGTCATTTACAAATAAAATATGTTTAAACTAAAAAGGAAAACGCCATAAATTCATAGGCAGATGATTTTCGCCGATTGTGCAATCTTCGGTTTATCACTCTTTATCACAACCATCAAAATAGTCCTTTTTACTGACTAACGCTTCACTGATATATTCATTTTATTTCCGTTATTTTTACGTTTCCTATATGGAATACCGAGTGGAAATAAATTACAAGCATATGTTATAATAAAGATATATTTCAATGGTTAATTTAAATATCAAAGTAAATCGGCACTAAATATCTTCTATGTGATTTGAATTACTAGAATATGCAAAAGGCAAAGTATTCAAAATAAATCCACTTATATGAATCAATATTATCACGTGACACATGTAACGCAATAAGCCACTTAGATGACAGCAGATTGAACAGATGCCTCCTGACCATCAGGACTTGTTGTTGTTGTTGTTGTTGTTGTTGTTGTTGTTGTTGTTGTTGTTGTTGTTGTTGTTGTTGTTGTTGTTGTTGTTGTTGTTGTTGTTGTTGTTTAATTTGATCGATTTTCTGCCGTAGTCAAATATTGGCCAAAAAAAAATTGACCAAAAATTTAAATTAATCAGAGATGAGTTAGAGATTGCCAAATCAGAGATGAGTTTGAGATTGAGAAATGAGAAATACGAGTTGCGAATGACCTATTAGGAGGAGTTAAAGCATCACCAGCATGTTGCACATCTGGATGAAAGTATGTTAAGAATTGTCTACCGGACCGGTCAGTCGAATTTAAGTCCTCGAAAGCGAGGGTCATGCTAAAACAAGAGGCAGGTTAAACTTAAAAGTGGAAGTGGCCTACCCGGGTTAGCCCCATCCCTGAAGACAACCGGCTGGTCCTTATACTGCAGGAAATACTGTATGTGTCCCATTTCGTGGTGAATAACGATCAGCTCCTCCATGTTGACTTCTGTACACATCTTGATCCTGGACAGTCAAGGTGTAAATAGTATAAAACTGGGTAAAAATATGATGCTGGACAGTAACATACGTGTAAATATTATGATTGTGGAAGTCACACGCGTGTAAAAATTATTTTCCTGACAGTCAAATACGCGAAAATTTTATGATTGTAGAAACCACATACGTGTAAATGTTATGATCCCGGACAGTCAGTCAAATGTAAATATCACGCTGGACAATCACAAACGTGTAAATATAATGGCCGCGGAAGTCACATACGTGTAAAAATTATGTCCCTGGACAATCACATGCGTGTAACTATTATGATCCTACACAATCGCATTTGTATAAATTATGACCACGAACAGCGCGTACGTGAAACTACAATGATCTTGGAAAGTCACATAATCACATACATTTAAATTAATTCTGGACAAATATTTACTGTAATATTTATTATCACACATACATGTATAAAAAATATGATTAGTTACAACCACATATGTGTTAATATTATGATCGCGGACAGTGTAGAAAACCGTCCTGTTCATGGGAGAACAGGGTTAGATTTCTATATAGCGACATGCGATAGTCACTTTAACAATGGTACTTGTATATATATCCATTGCTTGGCACTCTGCAAATAAGGGTTGTTTTACGACTTGTTGGCCCGGTGTCAGCATATTTTTATCACTTAGTATGATGGAATTTCCTTTGTCTATGGCGTAATATCACATGAGCCAAGCAAACAACCATTTGTACATATAACGCCACCCAGAATAAACAATGATTCAATGAATATGATAATTCAAACAATAACATTTACACAAACACATACATAAAATCAACATGTCAACCGACAAACTCGAAAGAATACAAACCGGAAGTCCTTCTGGTTGTAGAAATCCCAAGCAGAGGCATGGCATACCATGACAACACCCTCGGGGTTCACCATGATGGTTTTGTTCCAGAACTCCTCTGGCATGGGCAGCAGCCCCAGGGACGTGAAAAATTCTTCGGCTGTCTTGAACATCTTCCAAACCGTGTAGCCCTGATGCAAGACAGTACGGTTGAATAAAGGGGACATGAAATATATATATTTTTATTATATACCTATGTATGATACTACGCATTTTAATCTGTTTCCAACAGCAAAAATACAAAAACTTGTATCACGGTCCCAACGTTTTCCAAACATGTATCACATCTCTACCTTGCGTAAACATATTTCTACGTGCATAGAATGGAACTACTTTTATATGACGTCACTGCACAATATGGATGTCCCTGATTTGAAAACGAAAGCGATTTTCAAACTGCATATTATTACGCTATGTGTATAACTCGACCGGATTACTTCATTGTACTGTAACCTTGATAAAAAAATAGTTCCTTTGTTCTTTGTTGTTTAATGGTAAAAAGTGAACCATTTGTTTGAAAATAAATGCAAATTTCAGAATCTATATGTTTATATCATTTGAAGTGAAAAGTAGGTATATAATAAAGGGATCATTAAAATCGTAGATTGGTCCGAACAGTGTCTTCAGCATTCGTGATACACAGATTTACGGGAAATCACGAGAGCTTTAAAATCACGAGAACTTTAGCTCAAATGATTTTTCATATATCTGTGTATCATTCATGCTGATAACATTGTTGGGATCAATCTACGATAGTAACAATCCGTTTATATCACGTATGCGCCCTCGATAACTATCGCGATCGCATGCAGTAGTTATCGCATTCGCACGCAAGTTATCGCGATCGCACGAGATATAAAAGAATATCTTCCATGTCCCTTTTATGTCTCCGTAAGACAGACATGTAACTAGAGGATATCACTGAAGGTGATTTATACCACCGTTCAAAGGTCACATCACATATTCCGATGTGATTATTATAACTCATTTTCTATTTTTAGCAACTTTGACCTTGATCTTGACCCAAACATCCTCAAAATATCAAGTGTGTTTTAAATGACATTGAAGAACTAGGTTCTGCTTGAGAAAATGACATAGAAATCCATGATAATTCGATAGGCACACACAATTTACAAGTGAAGCTAGGATATTAAAGAAAAATAATGTTGCAATTGGACTATTCTGAGTTACTGTGTTACTGTTACGGTTTCACTAACAGTCATTAATCAAAACGTTAGACAGATTTTAATAATTATTAATGGTGGCTTGAGCCATGTTTATACAATTTCATTTCAATTTACATTAAGGTCAGGCGTTCAATGATAAACGATTAGAAAATGGGGATTATTAAACCCTAAAAATATGTACATGATACATTGTTAGATGATTTACAGGCATTTGAAGAAAAAAACTTCTGTTCTTTGGCAGCAGGTTTTTAAAATGCATTAAAGTAGAATCAGTCATGCCTAAATACCTGTTTCTGCATTTCCGGTGTCACATCAATTTGTTCAGCGTCCTCATATGGTTTGACTAAATCATATATATTGTTCCACTGTTGTGCCCACATGTTCCCTGTTTTGTAAATGAAAAAAGAATTAAAGACTATAAACTGAACAAAAACTGTGTTACACATATGTTGACCATAGACTTATCAATTTGAACTAGCAGAGCAAATGTTGAAACAAAGACCTATAATAGTTTTATGGTTAATAGGTCTTTAGTTGAAATGAGCTCCTTATACGAAAATCACTGCATTTCTTTCCTATATTCGAAATAAAGATAAAGAGACTATTTCACATATCTTCCACTGAAAGCCA
Organism: Solen grandis; assembly: GCA_021229015.1. Taxonomy (NCBI): domain Eukaryota; kingdom Metazoa; phylum Mollusca; class Bivalvia; order Adapedonta; family Solenidae; genus Solen; species Solen grandis. The sequence goes on along the minus strand of CM037788.1, from coordinate 35,889,953 downwards.
AAAGGGCTCACCAACATATATAAAAAATAGGTTGATGACCCATTCTGGCTTGCAATGGACTGTGTATGTATATATCAAGAAGGCACTGCGTATGGCATATATAAATCTACAAATATAATTTTAACACCTGTTATTAATTAACAATGTAAATATGTTATTTACACTGTAAAAAAATAAATACCGTCAATATTCATAATCATTTTAAATTGAATTCCTTGAATAATAATTAAGCAGTTTGATGGAGAAGTCCGAAGAACAATCTCGAAATATCGCTATCTCATTGCAATTTATGTATAATCACGGTACCTAATAAATGTGCGGGTATATGACCAGAGCGCGGGAAATTCTCAGCACCGTATTCCCGCTTCAGTTGTTTCTTGACGTATGCGTGTAGTAGCTTATACAAAGGCTTTAACTCCTCCAGTAAATTCTGCAGGTCGCTTTTGAATGTCTCGGTTTCGTACACGTCTCTCCAATATTCACCAGTGTCCGCGTAGTCTAATTGTGGAAAAGGGGAGATAATAATTATGGTTGATAATGAAGATACATGTACATATCTACACGTATATCGAATTTGGACAAAATATAAGTTACATGAAGTCCTGTAAATGCTTTTTATGTACTGATCTCATAGAAAACATATCTATATTATTTGCACTAAAAAAGGAAAAACACTTACAGACTTAGTAGATTCAGAAAAATACTTTTTTTACATCTATTGAGATTGTTCGTGGGGTTATTTTATACTGACTGTCTAACCCAATTATTGACCTACTTAACAGACCAATCAAACTGGCCCCGAATACTATCATATTATTGTTAAATATTGTGAAACAGTGCAAGAAATAACCAAGGTAAAAGATAATTGTTCTGAGTAATTGAGTGAATGGATTTATGCAATGAAGCGCAAAGAAGACTTTGTGACAAATTTAAGCGCTTATAAATACCATACAATTCTTTGGTAGTGTTATCAACAATATATATATTAATGAGTTAGTCTTTAATTTTTTGCGTAATAAACCGTGTGTAGAATAGTGATACCGTAAATACAAAAAAAGTCACTTTGTGTTTTTTTTGAGTTGTGTAGAGAATAAGGAGTGAGATACCACTCAATAAATCAAGTGTCTCGTTTAATACTTTATACTTACCAAGCTGCTTTACAGCTTTGTTACTAAGTTCCACAAACTTGGCATAATCTTCTTTCATCAGATTTCCAGAAGTTTCCCGCCACTTAACCCATGCCTCCTTCAGCTGGCTGATATTTCGGGAGTTTGCCAAAATTTCAGTCAAACCTTAAATGACAATTAATTATAACCTGCCTTTATGTCTGATCATTGGATTTATTAGTAAACTTAAAGTTAAATACTTGTACCAAAGAAGCTCGCCGGTACGTTTTTCTAAAAATGTTACTAAATTGTGCATATAAATTTGTTTTACACCTGGTTTAATATCCGTTTTATGGGTTCTAAACTTTTTTATTAGTACATAAATATCAATCGAAGAAAAAAGTTCTTATGCCCTTTACTAATCCATCTCAAATCTTCCTGGGTTGGACTAGTATTTGCTCCTAAATGGGGTGCGAACCCAACACATTCGGATTCGCAGTTATGAATGTAACCATGGGACAAATATTTACTACATGTATAGGACAATATATTTCACCCATATCTGTGCTATTCATTTGTATGTGAATTTGGCAATTACATACGTTTGCTTGTTTATTGGGTTGAACGTCCCACCGAAATAACTTCAGTAATTTGGAGACTATGTCTGCTTAAAACAGATACAAGGCTGCCACACTGCAGTAGCACGCCGTAGACAAGTGGCATGATACCAGACCCAGTCACATTATCCCGGCTCCTGGGCAAATCAGTCCTGGATTTACAATTAATCACATATGTTTAAACTAGTATACTGATTTAAATTGTGTACAAAGTTTACCAGGTTCGAGTGAGATGGTTTCACCGTCAGACATGTTCACCGTGGCCTTCCCGTAGATACCTTCTATGTGAGCTTGGAGGTCAGCCATCTGCATTGTAAGAAACGGTTCATTTACTTGTACCGATAACATCACGTGTAGTGTATTCCAAGATAAAGTTCAAACACATTGCAACTACTATAAAATCATCGGTTTTCGCTGACATAACATTTCGGTTAATTTCTATATAAAGAAATTAGGTGGGTTCATACATTCTTGGAACCAGGTTCTAGAAAGATCCAATTGGCGCCGGTCTAATTAATGAATAGATTTATTGGGGGTAGAGATTCGTTGATAAAGCCATAAGTTAACAAAATATTGTCACAATCGAAAACCATGATTCTTTCAGTATGCCAATCTCGACTATTATTAAATTCAATTTCTTAAATATGCCAATACCTTACGCCTTTTATTAACTTATTCATCAAAACCTGCATTAAGCAACAACTCTGTTTTGAGCAGCAGTCAGGTAGACAAGATAAGCTCAATTTAGAGGACAGCTTGCCTTATCCACTATTTGCCTTACCGCCGCTAATGAATGGTTCGACTACTTCTAACCTCTTTAAGTTGTTCTTTATCCTCAAGAGCATTTGTCCCGATGTTTGTGATCATCCTGAACTGCCGCTGTACCGACCTATCCGTGTACTGTTTCCAGGGGAAATAGTTCGCTTTCTTATACATCTCCTTGTCAAAATCAGACTTCTCTAATCCTGTTTGAACCTGAAAACATATCAAGTTTTAAAAAAATGCATATTTATACAAAACTTCCTGCAGGAATAAAACATAATGTCAAAAATCTACGCATGGATTTGAGTCTGTTGTTGTAAACAGATCATTACAACTTCTAAATACTAAACCCTCTCGACGCTTCCGTGAGTGAACCAGTGTTTTTCGCCCGGAAAGGCCATGAAAATTCCTTGCTAAAAATGAGGGCAAAACTAAAGTTCAGAAAACTTAATCTGAATTTGATAATTACAGTGTAAATGTAAACTTGACCATGTAGATAATGAACTACACATGGTGAGCTGTCATTTAAAACGAATATTTTTAATCTTTCCTGCTACATTTAGATAATCCTTATATTATTCTTTTTTCGGTGAAGCCGTCTTACCTCATTTCTGACCAACTTTAGAATGATGACGTTAGTCAGTGTCAAATGAATATCCCCGTCAACACCGATTATCTTTTTAAAAATATATTTCTTGTTTTATTATACTGAGGTCACAAGTCTGGCCAATATTATTGTGCCCTATGTAATATTTTCTAGGAGTTATTATATCTGCAATGCCCTATCATTTGGATAATCTCAACCATTTTTTCCAGATACACATCAATAGGCATTTTCCGGAACTCAGGTTAGAAAACTTTTTCCATGTAGGTACAAACAAGGTGTTCATGCACTGCTGCTGAAAAGCATGAAAATCAACAATAATTCTATTAATACTCTTTGTAGACATTGTTACTCTTTGTAGACATCTACATGTAACTGGGAAAACTAACTGTATTTGTTATTCCGGAGTATAGTTAGTCTATTCCAAAGGAAATGATTTAATAAAATTTCCTTTTGAAAGAAAGCTTGCCTAGTTTACTATTAGAAGGTCTATCCAAAGCATCTGTTGCTTAACCACTAACTGTTTTTGTTCAAGTCTTGGCCCCAGTATATTAACCAAGTACCATCGAATGGATTTACCGGTAAAATTTGAGGTAAGCTTTCCAGAATTTTAGCACATGCTTGCAAGTGTTGTTAAATACTTTATGTCATATGTGAAAAGATTCCATCAATAGTTTTATACATTTTGGTAACTGCATCTTCTTAACCGATCTTTGAAGGTCAATATAATTATTGAGCTAATAATCGCAATTGCTAACTAGTGTTAGCTAACGGCCGCCTTCACTGAAAGCCCGGCAGTTTGTTCCTCCAGACAATTCCTTTTAACTTTAGGAAACCCGCTAATGACGTAAACACAAACAGATAATCTCGGCTATCTACCCGAAATGTTACGAGAGTGATGATAAGGGAATCACAAAATGAAGGAATATAACGACTAGCGGCCGTGGACGCAAACCAAACTTTCGTCACCACGATGACAAACCTTATACAAAACTGCTACCAATTACACGAAGACAATACTGTTTAGGGAGCAACATCATGAGGAACGATCTTTTTACAGCACAAATCTTTTGATCCTCCATACGACGGACCCTGTGGGCACTCTGACGTCACTAGCGATTCTTCATTACACAGAAGATTCCGGAGAAAGGCGAATTACACGAATGATACCTGATTGTTTCTGAGCGCGAAAAAATAGTATTTACATGCATTGGGTTCGACATACAGACTTGAAAATGGCTTAGCAGGAATAGTAGTTCCGTTAAGTCAACTTTTATATATCAGACCATCGTCGAAAACCCACGGTATATATTCCGTCATCACTTCTGTATATACCGTGGGATTTTTCGTTTTCATGAATATTTATCAGCTACTTGCTGACCAATGAAATCACGCAAAGAATTTTGAATACACTTTGTTGAAATTTACAAAAGAAAAGGCTGACTCATTGTTCCTGCAAGATAAACCGCTACGCTTAGGCGATGAGCGTAACGTCACTTCTACATGGTAGAACGAATCCCGCGACGTTTCATAGGTCAAATGATCCCTGCTGTCGCCGTTCTGTCTCTGCCACAATTCCAATGAAATGCCTAATTAATAATCCATGAGGACGAAGAAGTTTCCCATGGTCGATTAAGAGGCAAAACGGCTGAATCTACCTGATCAAAACCAAATAAAGCGGACAAAGTTAATGGCCCTTTTTTCACACAATCTGATAACTATGAACATACCCGAAGCTTGTATTTGCACAAAATTTCAGCTCTATTTCTGAGCAAAATCTGCCGGGTGAAGGTTTATTTGTGAATATAGCACCCCAGAACGCACAGCATGCACCTTTTTTTATAATATTTTATGTTAGGTATTCCCCCGGGACACCAAGGGCTATCTACGCCACATCGTCAAATACCCCCAGATGACTTATCCTGTTTTACTACATGACATCATGATGATCTATCGATCGGCCGTGGGTATTCGACGATGCCTACATGTACGTCACTGTCATAGATGCAATCACAATAAATGAAGCATCTGCAATGTGTCCTACCATGACTTGCATATTATGGTCCGTGATGTTGGAGCCGTAGTTCCACTGGGCGACCACGGTTCGATGCACAATATCCGAGGCTTTCCGATCATAATCCTGAAGGAACCCGCGGGCTATAGGTTCTTCCGCGTCATTCTGAACAACGGGACATTCGGAACCCCATACGTCGGTCGTACCTTAAGATATAAAAAATGCGACATTAAAATATAAATTAAAATATATATTTCTGTAATTTTCGACTTCCATCATTAAATTGTGATCATTGTCCATCAAGTGATCATGGAAATGTTATAATTAATGCAAGCCTTTAAAGACTTGGAGCAAAATAGCCTATAATACCAATTCATTGGTAGCTTGCATCTTTTGAACATTTAAAGGATTATGTTTTAATGATGGATGGATTACTTTAAAGGACATGATGAAAATGTGATGATAGTGAAAGATATATGCATAATGTAGAGAGTTTGCTTTTGTTGCAAGCATGCTAGAAGGCTTCTTCGCGAGAACAATCCGAATGACCCTAACTAGATTCGAACCCACAGAAATGAAGAGCTGGTGATGTTTAACAAACGACTTTATCAAAATGGAGCCCCACCATTAAATACATGTATTGACATTATTGCATACTGTATGGTGGCATATTTCTACCAGCCACTTACCCACTTAGCAATGTCGAAACTTTTCTGAAAGATTACCACATATTCAGTAAGTATCTGGTAAGTAGAAAACTTTCGTTTTATCTTTTTGGGTATCTTATCAGTACAACCATTCTTTTACTTAAGATAACTGGATATCGTGCTTTTTTCTGCAGATTAGTCAATTAAATTATGTGGATAACAAGCATTTTTTTCACATAGGTATCTGGAAAAAAGCATGATAACCAGTTAATTTAAGTGAATATGTGGTTGCCAGTAGTGGGCACTAACAGACAGATTTGTCTAATTTTTGTCTAGATTTTTTCTAATTACAGGTAAAAATAAATAAATAAATAAATAAATAAACTTATCGACTGGAAACGTCGCAAGATTGCCTGGGTCATCCGGGGACTACATTACCGTTATTTTGTTCCACGAGCCAGTTCAGGAGAGGTTGAAAGTATTCGAGTATTGGCTTGGTGCTCATCTTTCTGGACCCCGTCATGTTAAACATGATATCTTCCCAGGGGCTAGATGACCCTGCTTTCAACAAGTCCCTGAAGGGCAAAAAGGTGAAATCACGAATCATGATGTAACATAAAAACTAGAAAATGTGTCGCTTATTAAGAAATGAGTTTAGTCGATATTTTTGCTGCTTTATTTTAAAGTACTCTTGACTTCATGATATTATATTGAAAGTTAATTTAAAAAATCATAATATTTTTTCTGCGTGTTTTTGAACACTCCACGTACATGTCTGTGATGCAGATATAGTAATTTTATACGCTCCATTATAACGTGGATGCCGAAAGATATAAGCCGCAAACCAGTTTACAACGAAGATTCAGCACAATATGTTCCATTATAACACGAATTCAGATAGAACACGGTTAGAATCGAGTCCGCGTTGTATATACACGACGATGTATAGTTGCTCGCATAACACATTGGATATAAGCACACACGTGAGTGATTTCTGGTCAATACTTGTTTGCTAATACAATTTCAACATTTATATGTTTCCCTATTATGCAAATAAAATTATACATGTACTTCTTTCACAGATTTTATTCAAAGATCAGTCCATGTGCATGTGAATAAAATAGACATTTTTTCTGGATGATTTTCTTATAAATCTCTCTTTTATTCAGACGCCTGAAGGAAAAACGCATGAGCATGAGGTACTAAACAAGGGCTCGAATGGTTCCCTGTTGTTTACCGTAGTTTGTCTCCTGCCTCCTTAGACTGGTAGATGTCACACTGGTACAGGGGACCAGTCTGGTTCGCGGCCTCACACAGCGCCTTGTGGAACTGGAATTGGATCACGAAACTCACGAAGTACCTGCAAAGTTGCAAAAATATTATTGTTGTTTTTTAATTCCAAATATGCATAACCAGGAACAACACTTCGATAGCACCGCGCTTAATCACAATCACTATTACAACATCTAATGGTTTTTCAGCCAAAACGCTGACCTGTAGCAGATTTTTTTCTCTCTTACTTTTTGTTTAAATATCTTTCTAATTTATCTATCTTATTTTTTTCTTTATGCATACTTTCCAACCAATCTTTATCCATCTTACCATCCACCTGAATCAACTGTTTCTTTACATCAGCAATGTTTAATTCTGTTCCTTACCTGATGTACGGAGTGTTTCCAGGGATGTGGTATTTTGCCCCGGGATCGAAGTCGTCAGCTGATCTTTCTACTGGCGGCGAAACACCCTGGTAAAGGCACCTGATATGCAAGCGGTAGAGTTTAAGGGAAGTAACCAGTGGATAACAGGTTAAATAGTCCAACTAGAGTTATGCTCTTATGTTGTGGTTTTGCTTTATTTCTTTGAATTGTTGTTGTTGTTGTTATTTGGTGTTTGTGTGGAGCTTGTTGTTGTTGTTTGTAAGTTTTGTTAGAAAGATATGGATTTTTCTTTTTGTCTAGACGAATATATTACATTATAAAGGTCTAAAATTTAGTGATCAGAACAGAAAAAAGAGTGAAAAAAAGAAAATAAAAGAAATAAATTATGCTAGTATATAAAGTCTTTCAACTTATTTACTGCTGAATATTAAAAAATGTAACTTAAATAAGGAAATACATATAACGCCATTTTTTCATTGTACTGCTGAATATTTATAAATATGTAAATGAGGGGATGTGACCTTAGCCTCCACCATTCTTCATTGTAGGTTTGGGGCGTGGTATCTCCCCGGAATACACTCCACCTCCACTGGTCAATGAGGTACCCGAATGGCAGGAAAGACACTTTATCCAGGGCTTGTCGCATCAGATAGTTGATATCGGCCTCTGTAATTCAAATGTTTATTTCGCCGATTTACAAATTAAATAACATTAGATAGAATTATAATGAATTAACAAAATATTATGGTTATGTCGGTCTGTTTTCAATAAGATATGAAATTGATTATAATGCTATTCATCAACAAGTAATGATAATAATTGTGTCAGATAAGTTTTAAAAATCATGATGTCTTATCTTGATATCTATTAAATAATTATGAAAATCAGGACTGTACTATCAATTTATTTCTGATGGAAAGCGGTTATTTTATAACTGACACTAAAATAATAAAGATTAACATTAATTAAAGTTAAACATTTGCTTGTTTATTATGGGTTTTCTTGTTGGGCAAAGAAGAAAAATGCAATTGAAAAAATATAATCATCAGAATTTAGTTAAAGCATGTTTATTTTACGTCGATTGGGAAACATGTTTGTATAACTTATACTAATTTCTCTCGGCGGTTCCTGGGTTGGAACAGTACTGTGCGCCTGGGAAGGTCATGAAGGTCATCAAATATCCTTGAATGTAGCATTACCATAATTATCATAAACTCTGTTTTGCAATATATTAAGCACCCAGGCATAGTTTATTTGACATATAGGACAGCGTGTGACGTACAGGAGCCGGACCTGGTGGTTGTGATAACAGTTATTTCCGCTGGACGAGAATCTGTTATTGCCCTCCTGGTCTTAAATGGATTTTGTTGTACTAGAAAGAGAAAGAGGCTGATAGATGGAAAGAGAGGTGATATGATATTGGATACCTAACATTTTAGCTTGTTTCTGTTTGTTTGTTGGGTTTAACGTCCTACCAGTAGTATTTCAATCATTCGGAGAATATATCTATGTGCTGATACCTATGTGATGCTTCAATGTAGTATAACGCAAAAGAAATGTAGCATGATACCGCACCCTGTCAAGTTATCCTGAAACTAACCTGTTTTAAGATGAACGCCTAGCAAGGAACTACCAGTACACTCTTAAACGACTTTGGTATAATACAGATGTGGAACAAACCCACATCTTCCCACTCACATGGCAGACGCTCTAACCCTCGGCCACCACAGACGGTTTACATGTTTCCACTTCTTGTGATGCAGACATCTTTTTATAAATTACGACCTTACTCTTAAACATCAATATGACCAATGCAAAGCGGACTCACATCATGTGTGCAAGAATAACCATTAATCACCTCGCAATGGCTGAACCCTTTGATTGTACTGTAACACCTGCTATGTTTATATTAACTTAAGTTTAGTTGATTACCATCTGCAGCTTGTGCGGTGCACTTCCTTCAGTGTTGCATTTTATTTATATGAAGCAAAAAGAAACATCTTAAAAAAAGATATTCGGCAGTATGCTTAGCTAATAGTGTATATTGGTGAGGAAAATCAGATGGAATTGAGATTTTCGGGATATTTTTATATCTTAGGTTGAAAGGGAAAAAAGTACCATGGAAAAAAATGACCTTTATTGAAAATATGGTATTGGAATTGTTAACTGACCAAACTTAATTTAGGATCAATATCAATATATAAGTTATAGGCGTTTTATTGTAAAGGCGCCATGGTAAAATGTTTAGTTTTTTAGTTGTGTGTGACGTAGTCACTCACAACTATAGTACCTACATTCTGAGGGTCCGTTTTATATTTAAAACCGAATAACCTCTTAATTTGTATGAATGATCGAACGATTGAACAAAAACCCAGGTATGCTGAGATTCAGCCAGACTATTGAAAACTCAGTTTTGAGTAAAAAAATAAATATTTACGGGACACAAAAATTGTATGTAGCATGAAAGCACAAAAGAACTATTTTCTCTATGATGTTGCGTAACTTTCACTTCACCATGTGGAGGAGTATAGTTTCGTATAGTGGCTCGTGCCTGAATATTTGGATGGTGGGCGTGCAGATTTCGGTTATTTAGTTGTGTTACAACGGTCCACTTCCGATATAAATCCGCGTAACTTACTATTAATCACATCAAGATATCTCAGATACATCAGAGATACCTCCAGGGTTTATTTGTTGCTCTATAGATGGCTTATACCTGTATATCTGCTATCCAGTGTTACTAAGGACACGACTAGTATGGAGCCACTGATTTGCTTCTATAAACAGAAACTGTGCCGTCGCTGGTAGTACAAATCAAAGCGCTGATAGTGCTAAGAGAACATTATAGTTGCATTTCTTTTGTTTGTCACAGTAAATTTCATAAACGGGGGTCAAATTTTCGCGCAATTCCAATAACCCCACTTTTACGCTGCGTTAACATGGTCATTATAAGAAATTAAAGATGAACGTACCATTTGTTTTAACAACCTGTTAGTGATAAGTCCTTCGCCACTCTTACTCTCCCTATTTCTATAGCCTACAATGAATTATCGTTTATCATTTTAATATAAGTTTGATATTTGGCAAAAACTAAGTTATCCTGCATATTTGTAGCTCGTTAAACCATCTTCCACTTGAGACACACACAACTTCAGTGCCTTCAGCGCTTAAATTATTATGTGAAACTTTTACAGAAGTAAATATTTGCGAAAATGTTAGGCACTAGCCGTTAGATCGTATTTAATTCAGCAAACAATCTGTTTCTTATATTTTACACATAATTTTCATGCCCAGTTACATTTGTGAAAAGTAAATAAACAAGTCTGGCCCATTGGCCAATAAGAACACTGCCTTGAACAAAAAAGTGTGCTCAGAAATAAATTTCTGATCATTTCTGATTGGTTGAAATCCGGTGAAAACTTTTGGTTAACAGCAAAAGCATGCAGCTTCCATTGAAAAAAATACTAGTGTGAAGGGCGAAATGGTTTAATGGTAGGAATCACTGACAACGGGAGTTCAAACTACGCTTAAAATAAGTCTGCATTAAGTATAGCTTCAGATCAATGTCTTAAGGGTTTTTTTATCGATTGTTCATTAATTCATTAATTTGTGCATTCGTTAATTCATTTATTTATTCTTTCTCTAATTTGATTATTAACTCCATGACTCAGTCCTTCATTACTTTATTTTTCATTCATTCATTCGTTTATTCAGTAAGCCAGTCAATCAGTCCTTCATTGATTTCTTTATACATATACTGACATTAACTGTACATATATTAACATTCACACAGTTATCTTTTCAGCAGAATTCATATGCTTAAATACTCGGCTTATTACGCCTACCTTTATTTTCTTCCAATGTGTCTAACAGACCAATTGCATGTAGATGTTTGGGGGTGGACACTGAGAGTGCCAGGACGTCGCCTATAGCCTCGTGAAATCCTGAAGAATAAATTGTCATTATGTTAGTGAAGTTGAAGTCTGCACTCACAAAAAAGTTAAAGCAGCTTGTTTACAGATGGTCATTGACTAAGAATATGACTTAAAACTAACGTTTCTGTTTGTTTACCTTCTATCATTAATACAAACTATATTTAGAAATATAAAACCAATGTTTAGAATTTCAGTTTCCGTGTGCCGTCACATGACTGATCGCATTCATTATTTGCGCATGCGCAAACTCCACAGGTAAAAAATGTTACGATTCAAGATTTCAAGATTCAAGATTTTTTTACGTGGTATCTTAACACGCGTATTCTATATTTAAAAGTAGCGTTTTCCGTTCAATATGATTTACACTTGGCGAGTTTATTTGTAAGAAAGCATTGTCTTCACCAACATTAATGAGAGAGAGAGAGAGAGAGAGAGAGAGAGAGAGAGTAATTTCATCTATGAACGAGCTGCTTTATAGAGGAGTAATTAAAAAGACACGTTCATTTTGGAACAAATATTTCTATATGTTTACTGTAATAAAATGATTAGTTAATACATTTGTTTGAACGCCACACCAACCCTCCCCCAGAAGTAATTCCATAATATATAAACTTTCTCTACAAGCGACAAATGACATGATGCCACACAACTTTATATAATCCTGCCTATCGGGCCATACCTTTATCAGTCAAGGGAGATAATTTACCAGTACCATTTTTAACGTTTTTGGTATGACATCGGTTGTTAGTTAAACAGAGAGAGAGCGAATGGCAACGTTATGTTCAAAACTAGTATTGTGAAAGAAGTACAATTTCCGCATATATGTGCTGTCGCAGAAGTTTCCGGACTTAGGCGAAATTGCACGAATGACGTGCAGATGGGCACCACGTAACCTACCGGGGTTGGCTCCCGTCCTGTAGACGTACGGTTGGTTCTGGTACTGCAGGTAGTACTGGATGTGGCCCATCTCGTGGTGCACCGTGATCAGATCGTCCATCGTGATGTCCGTGCACATCTTTATCCTACCGGTAACCAGCAGATGATTTAGAGGTTGTGTGTGGATAGTACATGGGTTTGTTTTGTACATGGGGTCAAACGTCCCACCAATTGTATTTTAGTCATTTGGAGACGATGTCAACTTGAGACAGATGTAGTGCTGCTACACTGCAGTATGTAGACTGTAAACATGTGGCATGATACCACACTCAGTCACATTATTCTGAGACCAGGCCAAACAGCCCTGGAACAACCCTTATATAATAAACGTCAAGCAAGGGAGCTATACTAGTATCGTAAGTGGGCAGAGGTGCGTTGCATGGCCGAAACGTTTCAAAGATTTTAAATTAAAATATGGTTAAGTTCAGATTAAATCATTTATTTTACACTGACTGGGAAATGTTTCTTACAATTTATATTAATCCCTCTCGACGGTTCCCTGTGTTTCTAAGCCTGGGAGAACCATAAGAAATGCTTTTCTCTCAAGGAAGTTGAACCGCAGTCACGTACGCTACCTGGCTCGAATTCCACCAACACAACTAAGCGCTTTTTTAAACTGGCTAGAAACGCATTCCACAATTCCTGTTTTACGGAATGTTTAAATATATGACTCAGCTGACACGAATTGTAATCGTGATATCTAACAATACTTGTAAAGTATTGAAACATTTGGGTATTTTTATTCGAGAAACAAGAATAATCATCTTCGCCCTTAAGTATTTAAGTATTACTTAGCGCTAAGAAGTGTTGGTGGAATTTGACCCAGTAGCACAGGATTATATTGAACACCTCTCTTACAGCAATATATACCGGAAGTGTTACTCACTATCTTTGAATTTCGAATGAATATGTTGATGGGTCGGGAAAAAAACTGACCTTATAAATAACGTACCTTGTGTCGTTTCCATGGCTAAAGTCCCATGCAGATGCATGGCAGACGACATCTCTGTCGTCTGGTTTTACAATCATTGAAAAGTTCCAGAACTCTTCCGACATTGGACGAAGACCAAGGGATACAAAGAAGGACTCAGCTGTCTTGAACATTTTCAGTGCTGTCCAGTTCTAGAAAGATCAAATCGAAGAAAAACTTATAAACCTTGATAATAACCAATAAAGTAATAACTACCTTTATATAAATTTACTCACAACATTACAATTAATAACTACAGGATGTTATGACAAAAGTCAAAAGCTGGTCAAAGGTCAAGGTCAAGGTCACACGATCATTTGCATAATTTAAAGCTATATCCACTTACACAACTGTCCAAATATTGTAGCAATCCAATGAAGGACATAGAAGTTATAGCAGATTCAAAAAAGGTTAACCTGAGCGGACTCCCACCGGTTTGTACCTTATATGTTGACTATAGTCTGAAAGTAATCTATCCCTGGACGTTTACATAAAAAACATGCATAGTTTCTGTTCCTCATTGTATAGGAAAGCATGATTGCTTCTTATTTTAGTGTCCACTACAATATGTATTTTCCACAGGAGCTTGAAGTTCTATTTATAAATAAGCGGTTAAGCAAAAAAAAAAGGCCCCGTTATAATAGAAAAAAAAAGGAATGCTACGCCATTTCGCCACCAAACACACGTTGACCTACATTTTACGAACGATATAATGAACGATAACAATCTAGCGAGCTTACTCGATTAAGAAAACTAAATTGTACCAACCACAACCGGTGATATTTTAAATCACGCCATTCTACAAGAACAATTTATTTTCCTGAGCAGTCAGATTGTCCTGTGATATTTTCTTATCGGTAAACATGTTTTAAGTTTGAGGTCTCGAATTTCTCAATCTTTTATAAAAACATGTTAGCCTTAAAAGCAATGACGTGTCATAATGCAAGGAAAAACAGCTCCGATACTCTTCAGTACACAACCACAACGTCCCGCGAAAGGTCGTCCCAAGTCGACCTTTACGTCATGAATATAAATTAGAAAAATGATAACCAATCAGAATGCGCGTTTCAAAACGATTTGAATTGAAAATTGAAATTTCCGTTCCCTGCCGTTACTAATATTAACAAAGTACGTAAAACCCAATCATTTTAAAGCGGACGATCTCATTGGCTAATCAAAGGTCAATCTGAGTTGGCCATCTGTGCGATGTAAGCAGGGTATGATTTTAATGAGGTTGACCAAAAATAACGTTACATGTAGTAATACTTAGATTTTAAGGACCACACGGCTATAACGAGTAACAGGACAACAAAAACAAAATGTGTCCATATTACGAAGCTATTGCACTAACATAACCGGATTTCGAAAAAATGTGAGACCGGATGTCGGGACAACTAAATATGTGACTTGGTCCAACTAGATTCCATGGAACTGTAATTATCAGGTGACCTAGCTCGAAATCCACCAACAATTATTAGCAATAAATGATACCTAAACTTTTACTGAATGTTGTAACCCATTCCAACATTTATGCTTTTTTATGAATTATAAAACTGAATTTCTGAGTTGGTATAAATATCAAACTGATTACCAACACTGTTTGCTATGATATGAAATACTAAGACAATTATTTTAGGAACACAAGTACATATATAATGAAAAAGGACCGCGCGTTTTGCTTAACGATAAATATGGTTGATTGATTTGGCACCAAGAGTAGTTTTTCTGTATGATAACAAGAAATATCTTTAAAAACGATATTCGACATCATGGTTAGGTACTAGCATACCTTGAGCAGCAAGCAGTCTGTATCTCTGATTTTGTAAACAATTGTCGTGTCCAGTCACATTTTTAAAAAGTAAATAAACCAGCCTGGGCCATTAACCAAGGAGAACACTGCCTTTAAGCAGGTGCGCTTAGAAATGCGTTTTAGACCGTCTTATTTAAATGAAAGAGATGAGTGTGCATACGTGAGCATGCTCACGCGTATGTCATCGTGAACATAAACTTGTTATTATTGTCCTGACATGTGACTCCTTAAAACGATGAATTCCAAGTACTTGACGACAAAGGTAACCTGTTTTCAAAATGTGTCCTGTTTACATAATTAACTTGTCCTTGGATATGGCAGTATGGGATTCGTACGTTCCCAAATAACACCGGTATGGCCTTGCTAAATCTTCGAAAAGTGTTTACATTAAAACTGTAACCCAACTGTTTATAAAAACATGCGCAAAACCAGAAATCACGTGATATTTGGGATCATTGGTTGCCCGGAAAGCTTGATATTTATCTTTAAGGATTGTTCTATCCTGGATCGTATTTTAGAGCAAAATATGATTCATTCTTACAGTTATAAACAGATAGAATAGCATGATTAATTATTTCATTGCATTGATAGTAAAATGATGAAAAGATGTTAATGTGTTTCGCGACACTCGATCCTGAAAGACTTTATTTATTATCCTTGGCACTTGTAATATTAACAATTATACTGTTTCAGCTATCTGCGCACATTCAGTTAATAATGCATTAATTATTCTGAGTCACGCACACTGTTTTTTATATCACATGGGTGGCACATAAGTTTCAGCAATACAAACATGATAATGGATAAACCGAACTGTTTCTACAAACTGCGTTGTTTGTCAGCTATGAAAGAATAAATGGGAATAAAATTTCCTTTTGAAAGGAAGGCTATTAGCCGGTCTAACTATAGCATCCGTATATTTTTAATCTAAGACACGAAGTTTGAATTAAGCTTTCACGAATCGAAGCAGAGAACAAGAAAAAGCTGTCAGTTTCTGATTGGTTTTTTGTTCCTTCCCACAATTCATGTTAAATTTGGGAAACTCATATTATAACGTTTACAAAACGGATAACCACGGCTGGCCAAATGCAACATGTCCGAAAAGTTACGAAAATGAAAATGGCTACCATAAAGGAATTAAAAATCCCAAAGAATAAATATTCTGTATAACGAACGATAACTCGAACTCAAGAGGTCTGCATGCTTTTGAAAAGCCAATACCTCAAATGATTTCCGATCTCTCGACAGCACTTCCCTGTGAGGCTAAGCGTTCTAATTTTACCATGGTTTGTATGTACCATCCTGACTCTGGATCCAAGGTGTCGAGCCCGATATCCGCTGTATATTCAAGAAATTTCATGGTGCAAAGTATTGATCAAACGGGATAAAACCTGTGTTCAAGATGGCCAAGTACATGAATCCATATAATCGGTGACGGTGACTTTGGCCTCATGTTAGTAAATGGACTTTTTTCAACCCCCCCCCCCCCCCCCCCAAATAAAGATGATGTTCAAATATAACAATACAATTTACATAATGCATGTCTATACTTATTATTACACGCATGTCATTATCATAATAAGGGTATCACCACCATACGTCATGAAATATGTTAGTTACATTCCTTTAAACACTCAGACGTCATCAGCGATTCTCTTCGATAATCATACGGAGAATTCCGAAGATTTGCGTACTAACACTGTGGCACTTCATACTCGTATCTATAGACCATTTCGCCAGAGATCGGCACTACCCGGTATAATACGCCAAACCTTGGCTAGGGAAAACTCTCAAATGTATGTTTATTTTCCAAAAACTATGTGTGGAATTTTACATCAGCATGTAGATTTGGTGTTCGGGAAGTGATCGTTGATTTACGTAGGTTAGCGTCTTATTTCGAAGTGAAATGGTCTATTCTGGAGTTCATGACATATGGTGGTGCCAAAGACGGATGCGACCAAAGAACTTACATTTTCTTTCATCACTGGCGTGACGTCAACGCTCTCCTTCCCCTGATAGGGCTCCATTATGTCGTACAGGTTAACCCACGACTGTGCCCACATATTCCCTGAAAATACCCATATAGTTAACAATTATTGTTTTTTCTTCTTGTTTATGTTGTTGTTACGTTCTTTGTTGGCGGATAAGCGCACGCGAGTGTGTTTCTATATTTTGATTTTTGCTAATTATGCAACGCAAAATTAGTTCATGCCCAATTATATTTACCTATATATACTTATATACAAATTTCAATCCGTCTATTATCATTATTAATTTTATCCGTCTGAAAGCATTTTAACCTTTTTCATTTACATGCAGCATGTTTGTTTTTGTTTTGTTTTGTTTTTGTGTAAATATGTGTGTGTGGGGGGGGGTGAATGTTTCGGGTCAAGGTAAGGGTTCGGGTTTGGGTTTCCGCTTGTATTTCGCGCTTATGTTTGGTTTGGTTTTTGGACTGTATGTACATACAAATGTATACCTCGAAAAATACACCTCGCTGTTACAACGTTCTACATGCAGATCGATGTACAAACCGTAAAAGTGAGGTATGATAGTAATACATATCGTATAAATATAGTAATCTGTAAAGAAAGATATACCGTGATGATAATTCATAATCTCACTATATTTATTCTTTGTGTTTTCTGCAGTTGTGCATATAGTGAATAATTATACATATAAATGCCTCTATTTGGTACATATCGACAGCTTACCACGAATCAGTTTTAAGGTAAAGTCCCTGTGATGGTTCCGCAACATTTCGGGCCTCATGACCTTTCACGGGGATAACCAGGTTTCCTGATGTTTCATTAGGGGACCTTGGTTATCTTGGTAGAGGTTAAGTGGTCCAAGACGTAGCGGAACCATTACAGAGATTTCACTTAAAGTGGAAAATTGAAGAGAGTCTTGGTCAATCCATTTCATATTCATTAGAATTACAACAAACATTTTAATTATAAAGTTTTTATATGTTCATTGATGTAAGGAAAGGTCCCTACAACCCAATCCGTACTTATAATGCGTATCCTTTCCTTTCTAACTCTCGTGTTTACAGGCATTTTTTAATCCGTATATTTTTAATAATCAAAGTGTCCGATCATGATCTATATTCTTTAGCGTGTTTATTATTCTTCCTCGGTAACACTTGTCCTTTTTCAGTAAACTAAAAAAAACAACCTAAGCAATCATAATGTAAATCTTCGTAATGCGCCAATAATATTGACATCCTACCAACCTAATGAAATTTCATTACCTTCTCTTTATCAAAAGATGCAGTGGCCAATCATATGGACGGATTTTGACACACCCCTAGCTTTATCGGTGTTCTTGCCATTCAATGGCAATGTTCAATGTTCATTCAATGGAAGACAGTAGCCACGGTTTACGGGGTTATTGCATGTGCATAAATGAAATGACATTACTTGTCCGCGAATGTCTTCAACACCCCTCACACAAACATTTTCTCTTATCAAAGAGAAGATGGGGAAAGGGGTTGAGTTTTAATATCTTGTTTTAATGGTTGTAAAAAAAAATGTACCTAGCAAATGAGCTGGAATATGACCCGTCTCCGGGAAGCTTGTGTCGTTGTACTGCTGCATTAGTTTCCGTCTAACGTAGGTATGTAGGTTATTGTAGAGAGGCTTGAGTTTCTCAAGAAGTTGTTTGATGTCATCTTCAAACGTGTCACTTTCATAGTACGATCTCCAGTATTCTCCTGTATCGTTGTAGCCGTTATCTGGAACAAGTATATTTTAGTTCATAGTTGCCTTTAACTACGCGATAAAGGCACGAGGGCGGAGCTCGAGTGACTGTGTCGTGTAGTTAAAGACAACTATGAACAAAGCTACATGTATTTAGAACATGGCATTTTTCTTCCACTAGCGACAAAACTTCACAAAAGTGTGAGTTATATGGTTTCATAGTCCACACTAAAGTGTTGGACTACGTATTATAGTCCACGGTGACTTTGAACATATACTAGCACCTGATTGGACGAGAGGAAAATGCCATGTGCTAAAGATGTATAGGGCAGTTAGTAGTTTTTTCTGGCGATTGTTGTACAACAATCACAATAAAGAGTGCATACAGCTTTTTTGTCAGCTTATCGATTGCTTAATGCTAACCAAATTTCTGCCAAATAGTTCCAGCAAGTTCTCAGCAAAGACATGAGATAGGAAACTCCTGTAAAAGCCAGTGGAAAATGTTTAGGCACACAGCTGATCATTGAATATTGCAAACTTTCGGGGAAAAAAATGGAAATATCACAAAGGAAAATGTAATCATTTAAAAAAATAATAATCATTTCTCTACTGTAAGGATTTATTTTCAGTTTGATTTATTTCAAGAATTCTTTTAAATTATGACTTAAAATTCAACCGGTGTATCAGAAAAACAACACATTTATATAGTTAATCAACATGCTGGTACTTTTCTATTTTTCATGAAATATATTTATTTCTTGTCTTCTTTGTATACATAACGTATCATGGTGGTAATGTAATGTCTTCTTGTAAGATGCAAATTACTTTTACAAAAAAGATATTTGAAAACGTGACTTTGCGAGAATTGGAAAATTTGTTACGTGCTTTTTTGAGATTTAGACTGGTTGCCAATCTTTGTTTAATAACTATTTGTTCGCAGATACGTAGGTGTACACTTGATTGTCAATATTATTGGTTGCAGCGGATAGAAACTTAGATTTGACGCTAATCGAATAAATATTTTTATTTCATTATCCGAATTATCCGAATTGTTGCTGCCACAGTATTTATATAGGCGGAGAAAGGCACCGAGTGCCAAGAGACTGGATAAGAATAACTAATAATTTGTTTTCCTATATCTAATACGTTTATAAAACCAAATAAAGGTGTGTCATTTCTGTTTATATATATATAATTATATAATTAATTATAATTATATAATATATTTTATCATCTCAGTTTTCTAAAAATAAGGAATGCTCACGAAATAAGGAATAAAACGTTTTCAGGAATTCTATTGTCAAAACGGTACAGGAAGTTATAAAATGATTACCGTGTATTTGCAAATATGATATGGAATAGATTTTGGCGTGTGTTGCCAGATGTCATTCAATTTCAATGCTTAAAATTTATTTCTTTTTACATGAATTGGGACACAAGTTATTAAAACTTTCACCATTCCCTGTCAGCGGTTCCTTTACTCAACGCATGGGAAGATAATAAAAAAATTATCTTTTAAACATGTTCGAACCCACAGCCTTAGTATCCGTAGTTTTGTGTGCTACCGCAGAATCACTGAGCTGGTTAATTTATCATAAGCCACGAAATGTCATTATTACATATAGGATAGAGTCTATTAAGACATTTCAAGAGCTTCTGTTGCCACACATTTAGGGTGACTTCTAAAGCATGATTTATAGCACCATTTTAAAAGTCGGTCGTGTTCTAGCGATTTATATCTTGAACTGATTTATGTAAGAGGGAAAATGATCAATAAAAGACTGATCAAAGACGCTGGGAAACAATATAATGAATCCTGTATATAAAGAAGTGCTAAGATTGTCAATTTCAAATAAAGAAGCAAGTGAAACAGCCTACCGTCGTTTCTTAAGTGTTTATCAAAAGGGTATTTTATATAAAAGGCGTGATGGTATATATTGAAAAGTGAAGGCAAATAATCTGTCAGTGATTCAAGTTATTTTTTATAAACCATCATAGGCAAAATAAAAAAAAAATGATATAAGCATATATGTAAAAACTCGTATTATTTTCCTATGTGTATTTTGCTAATCACAGCTATCGCCATCTACATTAATTTAATCCATCCATCATTAAACTGTGATCATGGTATACCAATTTATCATGGCATTTTTATAGAAAAAGCAAGCCTTTATAGACTTAGAGCAAACTAACTTATAACTCCAAGTCACTGGATGATACGTCTGCACTGAAGTGTTTTTAAGCTTTTGAAGGCCCGTGATTATAATTAAATGATGGGTGGATTACTTTAATATGAATATCAGAGTACTGAGAGAGATCTCCGCTAACTATCATGATCATGTCGCTTACTGCTGATTTCGTATCTCCCTGATCTACTGACCTGCCTTATTTTTTATCATTACCGCGTGAAACCCGCTGTGGTCCGACGTCATCATCAAAGTCTTTCATTTTCGCGAGGATAAGATTTGTAGAAATCACGCCAATTTTGCTGTCTTATACAATGAATTATCGAGTTTTATCCTAAATCCTCATTTCTTTTAATAACGTGAAGTCGAAATCATGTCAAGTTGACCTAAATTCATGATACTGGGGGCGTTTTCGGATCTACAGACGAAAAACTAAAATTGTTTTGTTTTTCGAAAGACCAGAGGCAGGTCAAGAAATTCGACAGGGGCACAAGTGGGAGGGAGGATTCCATTGTCGGAACCCATGTTCGCTTGCTTCTTCATTGACAGTGATACTTCAATATGTGGCAGCACTATATATGTCTCAAGAAGACATGGTCTCCAAATGACTGAAATACTGTCGGTGGGACATTAAACCTAACAAACAAACATGTTTGCTTTATAAATTCAATGATGAGTAACGTGGCGTGGTTTTCATTTTTTTTCCATTTGAAAATCCAACGGTATAATTATACGGTAGTGATAACATATAAAGCGTTGGTTCCGACGATGTGGGAGGGGGTCGGGGTCTGGCACCAAGGAAACTAAGATTAAGGTCGCTGTGTGGTTCAATGAGATTTTTGTTAAATGTATTTCCCTAACAATAACAGTTCGATATACATGTTTATGTGATGCAAGTGTTGTATTTTGCTATAGTGCTTAACGTTCAGGCATGATAAATTGTTTCCCACAAACCAGGTGAAGGGGTAGGGGTGGTGCACAGACCGCTGATATATGATTAAAGGTCTCTGGCAGCCGTTTCATGAAACTTAAAATTATCGCTCAAATAGTTTTACAAATGCCACAAATACAATAACGGTGGGATAAAAAAAAATATGAATGTAATACAGAAAAAAAATGCAATTATTCAAGGAGCAAACCGAATATATAAAATCCTCAAATATCCTAAAAACTTCAAGAGCATAAATAGATATCAAGTTTTATGAGGCTACCTTGAAACTGCGTGGCTTTATTTGGATTATGCAAATATTGCTTTTGTCAAGATACACAATATATCGTTTGATTGAAGATACCGATAAGGGCAAATGCTTTCATCTCCAAGACATTTCTTACGAAGTAGGACAGTCGGTTTTTAATAAAGCTTAAACATACCGCATAACTCAGAGTATGCCGAAATGCATAAAACGTCATCAAACACGAGGGATGATAAGGGACATACAGAAGATATGGCCTCTTGTTAACTTTTTTTCAAAATTTGAAAGAAAATGTTCAAATTGATTGGAATACAGCTGTCGTTCTAAAGAATATTTCATTCATGTATTTGTTGGTTTGTTGCGGGCCCCAAAAGGGGGTTGGGCGCTATATTTAATACGACCTGTCGAGGCTGTATATGGAGAATTTTAGACTGTTTCTACATCGTTAAAATGGTGTTCTTTTAACACGATAATTCGGGACACAGTCTTTGGTTACATCCATTATTTGTTGATTTTATGTCCGTTACAACCAATCCTTCCCTATGATTTCAATTTGCAAATAAAAAATTAATCCTTCTATTTAAACATGAAAAACTAAACGATTTCTGTTTGCAAATATAATAACGCTTTAATCTTTCTATTTAAAGAAGAAAAACTAAACACCTTCGAGTCAATCGCAACAGAGCGGGCGTTTATTTTTTAGAAAGAGCGTGAATTCGTGTAAAGAAATAAAACTGCGTCTCACTATGTGTGATTTCACTGTGGTGCAGTTGGAAAGGCGTCGGCCCAGAAAACCAAAGGTCATGAGTGCGATCCACACTCATTTATTTTTCACCAGGTAGCATAATAATAGTTCCTAAATTTATTATGTATCAACAAATACGTTTTTAGTACAGTACAGGCCATAAAGTAGTTTAACTTTTAGACACAGAAAACTTCCCGTATTGCTTAAATTGTCCTACATTTAGCAGTCATTTCATAAATATTTTATAAATAGAAGTCGGCTGATCCATAGCTTTAAAATTTGACTGCCTGTCTATTGTTTTTGTATTTATGTTTTAAAACTACTTATTGCATATTTTAAATGTAACATTTTAATAAATAAAATATAAAATAAAATTTGCAATTAGTTTTTATATATACGCGGATCTTTTTCTTTTGAAAGAAATAACTTATTATTTGAAGTTTTGTACGATATATAGTTCTGAAATTGCAAATAAAATATTTAGTTGATATTCCTGAAAGTATTGATGAATCAAGTTAGTTCAAAGCATCGATCCTTTATAGAGCTTTCTTTGCACCTATAGATCTTCTTCACCAATAAGACTGGTAAAATGACAAAGACCATGAACAGTTTGTATGACGTCCAAAGCTTTCGAAAGCTGCGCTAAAGAAAATTTGGAAATATATCTACATGTCTGTCGGCTTTGCTTCAGGGCCCCGCTGTGGTACTCTGTATCACAATTCTTCTTTGTATCAGTCGACAGTCTGGGGAATGATTATCCGTGCATCTCGTGCACCATGTGTAGCACCTTCCTATTCAGACCGAAAACTTAGTAGGGGGGTATCTTACTGTTGTGGTGGTACTGGATGTCTTAAAAAGGCTTGGACAGAACCTGTTGTAAAATGTATGTGAAGTTTACTAACCTCGTATGGCCTCATTAGAGAGCTCGACAAACTCCTCGTACAGTTGTTTCATTTCCCCCTTGGAGACTTCTCGCCATCTCTTCCATACAAACGCTAGTTTGTCGTAGTCTCGGTCCACCGCCAGCATCCTCGTCAACCCTGCAAGTAGTATCCAAATGGTTGGTTGGTTGAATGCTTGGTTGGTTGGTTCGCGAATTCGTTCGTTGTGTGCGTGCGTGGTTTGTTATGTGTTGTTTGTTTATTTCTTGGCATGACCAAAATGTTCCGCATACAGTAATCTACACTCTACATCAAACAATACTACACTTAATAAATCATAGAATATATATATTTGTTATTCCCTCCAAGCAATCGGTACATGTTGTACATGCATGACGGTATGCGTGAGTATGAACATGAGGAAATCTATGAAAATTACACACACAAAAAAATGGATGGGTAATCAAACTTACAACTTTGTTATTTGAGATATGGTTGTACTTGTAAATCTACAGTTACAGCTCTGTTTCCTGACACCCGACAAGTTAAGCTACTTTTAGCCCAAATGGGACACTATTTGTTCCGTTAGATACCGCCAATACAGGATTGACCTATGGTTATGGATATAGATTAAAAAAAACTAGTACATGAACATGTGAATCTGTCATCAGCTATTTCAAGAAACGTTTAGATGTTGTCTTCTCACAAAACGAGCGTCATCTTGATCATAAACTATAGATATGAACAAGAAAATTTCTTCATCAGAAAAAAAATATATATATGAGCACATAATATTATGTGTTTCATGTGAGGAAGCCTTCCAGCTGGCTTGCGGTAGGTCGGTGGTTCTACCCGGATGCCTCCGTGAATTCGGGGTCTTCCTCCACCTGTAATTAGCTGGGCGTCGCTTTATGACTGAAATACTGTCGAAGCGACGGTAAACTCAAATAGTCAAGTCAAGTCAATAGTTTCGATGAAATAAAAAATGTACGTGCAAATGGAATCAGATATCATGAGACATACATCTACAGTATCATATACAGTATACTGATAACACACGGCGAGTCTTTGGTGTCAATATACAGGTACCTGGTTCGAGAAATAGGCAGTCATAGTCGGGCGGCACCCCACACACCTTGCCTTTGCCGTATATCCCTTCCATCTTGGACAAAACAGTACTCAGCTGCAACATAAAAACATTTAAAAACATAACGGGAAAGTTAGTAATGTCAATGGAACAGGGTTGAATTCCCCCAACAATTCTTAGCGCTACTTAAACCTTAAATACTTAAGGGCGAATTTCATAACTCTTGATTCTCTAATAAAAATACCCAAATGTTTACTTTCTTATCAATTATTGGTAGTTATTAAAAAATTTAAGTTTTACTTAACGCTCAGAATTGTTGGTGAATTCAACCCAGGTAATATTATGGAAATCATGTTCCCTCTCAGGATTCCTTGGTGATATTCTAAGACAATCGCTAATGACGTCATAGTGGTATAGGGAAATTATGTTACATCTCAGGATTCCTCGGTGATATTCAAAGAAAATCGCTAATGACGTCATAGTGGTATAGGGAAATTATGTTACATCTATCGCTAATGACGTCATAGTGGTATAGGGAAATTATGTTACATCTCAGGATTCCTCGGTGATATTCAAAGAAAATCGCTAATGACGTCATAGTGGTATAGGGAAATCATGTTACATCTTCGGATTTCTCCGTGATATTCAAAGAAAATCGCTAATGACGTAATGACGTCATCGTGTGTGGTATAGTGTGTGCTTATTAATAGTGGTGGGCCACTTATCGCTGCATCGGCGATTAATCGAAAGACAACATAAGGTCACCGTGCTATTAGTGAGTATTTTTTCCTTTGATGCATGGGAGTGGTTTATTCATGACATTCACACATGTAGAACGTTTTCAATTATTGATTCTGTAGCCGATTCCCACTTATTAAAGCTACACTGAAGACAAGACTCACCATTACAGTTTTTCACATTTACATTTTTATTTTTTTTAAGATCATCTTACCCGTTTATACCACTGTAAGCAGGAAATCATATATACACATTTTCTCTATACTTAACCATTTATTCATTCAAGTTTGATAACCTTTTCTGTTTTACACTTTTGATGGATCTGATAAAAAGGTCAGATAGCTACGCCGAAATTAAAGACATTCTGGTGTTCTAGGGCAGTGTATTTAATATAATGACACGTGACCTATTTAACAATGAGATAAAAGTGTCAAGGGTAACAAATTACATTCTCTGTTGTCTAAACCGTGACACATTTTTGGTCTTAACCAATCCTTACCTCATGCATAAGTTTCTAATTCGTAAGCGTCTTTACAGGTATAAGACAATTAAAAATCGTCATAGTGATCTTGGCCCTCGTAGATGACATTGGGTCAAGGTAAAGTTACATTATCTAGTCTCAATAAAACTTTGTGTCAGGTTTGTCGAGGTGCTATAAAATGAAACAATAGCACCAGGGCAATAACAGCAGCGCAGTGCCTTTTCATATTCATCTTTTTATCATTGCCATGTGTTGCCAAGGAAACAATCTACGATACTAATATGCACCCTAAATCTATAAGATATTGTCCTCAGTTTGACCAGGCTTTCCAGAAATCCAACACTATGTAAAAATGAAGTTTCATGTTTGGAAGCCTACTGGCACTAGAACCGCAGGATTTCGCCGGGTGTATCCTACTTAACATATCTAAGAAATTGTGTCGTTTCATTTTTACGACCCTTTTGATCTCTAAAATAAATCTTTTGAATATATAGAAGAACATTGATGGGTTGGGTCGCAATAGAAAAATAAACACAAAAAAATGCCTTAGAATATGTATGATAACTGTGTAACTTTGGCATGTTTGAATGAAATTCGGCTCTATACGATCAAATCATGCTGCTCTACTACCATGGTAAGCGGCTAAATGTACTCCTCATATTTATGGAGGATTGAAATAAAGTTCGGTCACGAAAACTGATTTTGGTTCGATTCCCGCTCGACCAAGATTCTATCTTGAACTTTCTTCAACAAATATGTTGATGTGACCGTGTAAATGGTATCCTATAAATTGTTCGAATATAAAAATATAAGTACAAACAAAGTGATCTAAAGGATAAAAAAAATAAAATATGGAAAAAAATTAACATGATGTCACACCGCCTCAAAGTGAATATGCATAAGGGTTTAACCAACAAAAAGCTGTCCAAATACATATGCACCTTGATTTAAATGTTTAGCT
>CM037788.1:35840771-35855414 GCA_021229015.1 Solen grandis | reverse complement strand
AAAAAGTAGGTCATGAGGTCAAATCTTAGAAAAACCTTGTTAACACTCTAGAGGCCACATTTTGGCCATATCTTCATGAAACTTGGTCGGAATATCTGTTTCCATAAAATTTTGGACAAGCTTGAAAGTGGGTCATGTGGGGTCAAAAATTACGTCAATATGAAAAATCCAACATATGTTGCTCATTTATAATCAGGTGAGCGATTCAGGGCCATCATGGCCCTCTTGTTATATATTATAGAGCTTTCTATGTCTGGGTTTGTTATGTTGAGTTTACTGTTTACAGAATTATTGTCATTTTTCAGGATCCTTTTAATAAAAATTCTCAGGAAGTTTTATTTACATTTGTTTTTGTTTTTTTTAACTTTGGTGCACTTCCTTGCAACATTTAGCTGTTTAATATTTTCTCCAGAGGGCTGTTTGCTTATCATTTAGGCTGCCTTTATGTTTGAAAATGGTAATATTAGTTTAATGTAGTATTTTTATTTCACAATGAAAGAATTCATTAAATTTCATTTTTAGCTTGTCTGATTTTTGAAGTATAAAAAATACGAGCTATTGTCATAACTCCGGCATCTGTGTTGTCGTCATCGTTGTCTGTTGTCATCGTCCGGAATCTTAATGTTGGCCAATTTTTCTCTACTATTCAATATACAACTTTCATTTTTGGTATGCATATTCATCTTGACAACACCTATCCAGACATATGCAAATATTTCACCTATTAACCTTGACCTTTGACCTAATTTTTCTGTAAGTTCGAAAACTTTAAAATGCCTGTTATTTCAGATGTGAATTCCTTGTAGCAAGACCTTTCCATCAATGTTACACTATTGACCTTGAACTTTGACCATTGACCTGTTTTTGGGTGTTTTTTTAATTATGTTACAAAAACACGTTAATGTTGGCCATAGCTTCTCAACTATTTAAAATAAAACTTTCATTTTTGGTATGCCTATTCATCTTGACAAGACCTGTCCAGACATATGCAAATATTTTACCTATTGACATTGACCATTGTCCTAATTTTTCTGTAACTTTTGAAAACTTTAAAATGTCTGTTATTTCAGAACCGTTGTCAACAGGGCACTGATATATTACATGTGAATTCCTTGTTGCAAGACCTTTCCATTAATGTTATATTTTTGGACTTTTGACCTTGACCTTTGAACTTTGACCTTTTTTTTTTTAAATATTTAACAAAAAAAAATGTTAATGTTGGCCATAACTTCTCAACTATTCAAATTGACTTTTTTTTTTGCATTCACTAAATCATTATTAATGCAAATACTGGCAGCCCATACACAGTCTACCGGCGTGGGACCCCCCAATGATACAAAGTAACAATTCAAAACACATTTTATAACAAAATTTCACAATTCAAGAGACAAAATATTGATATCATAAAATAAGAAAAGGTATGTAACTCTCCGTTCAAAATCTATAGGAAAACTGACATGGTCGTATTCTGAGCTTCGTATCTGACACAATTTTCAGCCGATTTCAAATATGCCGGGCTTGTTCAACGCAGAAACAATAGGTCTTTTCGTTGTCGAGTTGATTTTCTGTTTTATATAAACTACAAAGACAATATGAGTCACGAAACTGAATGGAAACTGTACTCGGACACGATGTGACCGAAGCAATGCATATCACAGTCTATGCTTTTTCAACGGCAACTTCACAGAAATAAAATATTTCCAACAAATACCCATATAAAACAATAAATTATGTATTTATTTAATTCTCACAAGTTATGCTTTTTTCTAGAAGTCGCTAGTATCGATGCATTCTGCCTTCATTCCACTGTTGCATTTTGTTATGACTGGCGGCTACCATATTGAATTGGTTATCGGCTTTTGTGATAATTACAATATGACATTGGGGAACCAGTGATTATGGTAGCCGTCAGTCATAACAAAATGCATATGGTGCTCTTGTTTTTTTCAGGAGGGACACCAAAAGGAAAGAAACCAAAGCCAAAGGCTCCTGCACCAGGTACCACATGTTTATATGATTGGAATAGAAAATTGATCTTGTCAGTTTGATCTAAACCTTCAACAAGTTCATCATGCAATTGAACCACTTTTCTTCTTTTATTTATGTTATCTATGTTTGCCATTTTCAACCTTGAAATCTCAAGTCAGCTACTTGAATGGCAAAGTTTGATGGTTCATAAGTATATGAATACAGTAGAGTCCTTCACCAACCATGGTGTATGAAGTACATTGGTACTGTTAGTGGTCATTGACATCCTTCACCGACCACAGTGTATGAACTGCATTCGTACTGTTCAAAGTGGTCAGTGAAGTCCTTCACCAACCACGGTGTATGAACTACATTGTCTAGTGGATCTCTTCCAAGTTTGTTCAAATCATGACCCTGGGGTCAAATTTGGCCCCGTCATAGAGGTCACCTGATTTTACATAGGCTAATATAGGAAAGAACTTGAAAAATCTTCTTCTCAAAAACCAGAAGGCCTTGAGTTTAGATATTTGGTGTGTAGCATTGTCTAGTGGATCTCTACCAAGTTTGTTCAAATCATGACCCTGGGGTCAAAATTAGCCCTGCCCCAGGGGTTACTTGATTTAACATAAACTGACCTAATAGAGCATTGCGTTTGGAGGGGTACACCAGTTTGTATATATCATATTGGTTGAAAAGCGACGGTCCTTCAATCTCCACTTTATACCAGAGCATTGTGTTTTGGGTAATGTGGAAGTAGTGTCTCTGAAGCATTGCGTTTCATTGGCATGAAAGATAGGGTGACTGTTTGGAAGCAATATCATATTCGGTTTTAGACCAACGATTTATCTTGTAGGTCTTATACAAGTTAAGGCATAGATAATATAGGTTTAGACCGGCTGAGGTGTAGCTCATATAAGGTTTTATAACTAGGTTTTGGACAAGGTGTCTTGAGACATAATAGTTGAGACTCAGGAACAGTTTCACTTATTTGGCTTATGGTATATTGGCTGAGGTATGGACAAGCTGCATCACTGGCTTGGGATCATAGTAGTTAGGACTTTGTTTGGTGTTCGGGTCCCAAAGCCACGAAGTTCATTGTTAGTTTTATTTGTATATAGTTTCCAGCACAAGACATTGTCACCTCATTGCACACCTGTTAAACACATTGTTCAGGAATATAGGGTCCTAACATTAGGCTTAGAACCAACATCCTGACATAGTGGTCAGTGATGTACTTCACCAATCACAGTCTATGAACTACATTGGCACTGTTAGTGGTCAGTGATGTACTTCACCAATCATGGTGTATGAACTACATTGACACTGTTAGTGGTCAGTGATGTACTTCACCAATCACAGTCTATGAACTACATTGACACTGTTAGTGGTCAGTGATGTACTTCACCAATCACAGTCTATGAACTACATTGACACTGTTAGTGGTCAGTGATGTACTTCACCAATCATGGTGTATGAACTACATTGACACTGTTAGTGGTCAGTGATGTACTTCACCAATCATGGTGTATGAACTACATTGACACTGTTAGTGGTCAGTGATGTACTTCACCAATCATGGTGTATGAACTACATTGACACTGTTAGTGGTCAGTGATGTACTTCACCAATCATGGTGTATGAACTACATTGACACTGTTAGTGGTCAGTGATGTACTTCACCAATCACGGTCTATGAACTACATTGGCACTGTTAGTGGTCAGTGATGTACTTCACCAATCATGGTGTATGAACTACATTGACACTGTTAGTGGTCAGTGAAGTACTTCACCAATCATGGTGTATGAACTACATTGACACTGTTAGTGGTCAGTGATGTACTTCACCAATCATGGTGTATGAACTACATTGACACTGTTAGTGGTCAGTGATGTACTTCACCAATCATGGTGTATGAACTACATTGACACTGTTAGTGGTCAGTGATGTACTTCACCAATCACAGTCTATGAACTACATTGGCACTGTTAGTGGTCAGTGATGTACTTCACCAATCATGGTCTATGAACTACATTGACACTGTTAGTGGTCAGTGATGTACTTCACCAATCATGGTATATGAACTACATTGACACTGTTAGTGGTCAGTGAAGTACTTCACCAATCATGGTGTATGAACTACATTGACACTGTTAGTGGTCAGTGATGTACTTCACCAATCATGGTGTATGAACTACATTGACACTGTTAGTGGTCAGTGATGTACTTCACCAATCATGGTGTATGAACTACATTGACACTGTTAGTGGTCAGTGAAGTCCGTCACCGACCTTGGTGTATGAACTAAATTTGCACTGTTCAAAGTGGTCAGTGGAGTCCTTCACCGACCAGTGTCTATGAACTACATTTGCACTATAAGTGGTCAGTGACGTCCTTCACTGACCACTTTGAACTATGCCAATGTAGTTAATACTCAAAAGAATCATTAAAATTTGCCATTCAATCCTTATATTTACATTTTTTGTTTCATTATTGTGACGAACATTTAAAACATTTATGTTTAATGCTACCGTTGATAAAATGCAATCTATACATGTACATGAAGTTTGGCAGAACAGCCTCAACAATAACATTATTCGAAATAAACAAAAAATAATGTTTTAAAATGACATCATGACTAGAAATATTGAAATGTTACGTCTTATCTATTGCAGTTCATTCGCCTTTAAATAGAATATTGTTGAAAAAATGCATATCAAATGTAAATGTATGTATTTTGAACTGTACATTCTGATGGAGAAGTTAAAGCAATGTCATTTTAATTTTACGCATACATTCCTTTCCCTTGGTTCTTAAACGTGCCTGGTGTATAACACCAATACACACAAAGCTCCTTTACTACTGTCTGAATGAACCAGCGCTGGGCTTTTAGTTGGGCGTGAGACACTTAAATATAATCCTTAAATTTCCATGGTTCAACTGGGATTTGAACTCTGGTCCCCTGGATCAGAAAACATCACGTTACCACTGAGCCACCCCTCACTGTCATCATAATGGAGGCTGAGAATTGTGTGTTGTTATTGTAAAATTCAAATAAAAAAAAAATAGAGTGTTTTGTTTTAAGAACCTATGTTAATCGTTAAGAATTATTAATATTGGTGTTACAGATGCGGATGTATATGAAAATGCTCCTGAGTTTGCTGTTCAGAACAAGAAGAAGGGAAAGAATGCAAGCAAGGATGAGAGTGTGTATGAAGACACCACCGTACCACCACTGATGCCGAAACCAAAACCAAAGGTATACTGTGTAGCATTGTTTTCTGTGACATAAGATGTACTAGTAAAGGGATTGGAATTAAAAAGGAAATAAAAGTACATTCTTCAGCAATTCTTAAGATCATTTGCAAATATTTCTCTTAAAATAAATATGTATACAGAAGTTGGGAGTTATAATGGTAATGAAAGTACATTTTTCAAATTTAGTTTAAACTTATTTATTTTACGTAGACTGGGAAACAAGTTCTTACAACTTATACTAATCCCTCTCGACGGTTCCTGGGTTGGACCAGTACTTAGCGCCTGGGAAGGTCATGAAGAATTCTCGCCCCCAACGGGGTTCGAACCCACAACCTTCGGATCCGTAATCGGATCACTGGATCAGGGCACCCTTATTCAAATCTTAATCATTTACAGGTGTTTTTTTTTATCAAAACCAAAATCAGATTACACAGACTCTTTTATGAATTTTTGCCCACAGGGCTTTATCAGAAATCAGGAAGAAATACAACATCACTACATTATTGCATTTTGACCAAAAACAATGTGGCGTAATGTAGACATACACAGGAAAAGACGTTAACGTCATACGTTATTGCCCCAAAACTTTACAGGAATTTTTATGCAATCAAACAATTTGAATAATCAATTTATAAAGAAAAAATATCAGTTATAGGTCAAACACCATCATAGCTAATTGCTGCAATCACACAGGGAAAAAATATGAAAAAATCAGGGTATTGTAGAGTTACCAGTATGTGTTCTTCTAACCCATATATGGGGGAGAGTCATTGTTTTTGTTAGGGTTGTCTGTCTATCCAGCCGTCCGTCTGTCACAAAATCTTGTGTCATTCATATCTCCCACAATATTTCAGAGATCAGGTCTTGAAAATTTTCATGATGGTATGTCTATATGTTAAATTATGCAATAAGGGTTTTTACTGTGCTATCATCTCCATTCAGCAGACGTTATGGCCCTTTACTTAGATTGTGATAAAAACTGTGTGTCGCTTATATTTCCCAATGTATTTCTGTTTGGGTCTTGAATTTTACAGGAAGGGGTATCAGAATATGAACTTGTGCAAGGAGTTTTAACTCTGGTGTCTCCATTTACAGCTATGTTATGGGCCCATAACTTAGAATGTGCACAAAACTTTGTGTCATGTATATCACTCAGTATTTCAGTTCAAGTTTTGAAATTTTTCAGGATGATATATCTATATTAAAACTTGTGTAATATGGGCTTGTACTCTGGGATCATCCTTTTTACAGCAGAGGTATGGGCCATAAATAAAAATGTGCACAAAACCTTGCCTTGAATATGTATATACATTGTATAGGGGTCTTGAAATTTGTTTGTTTGTTTGTTTGTTGGGTTTAATGTCCCACAACTTTGTCACGGCAAGGCACGAAACCCACAACCTCCCACTCTTAAGGTGGTTGCTCTAACCACTTGGCCACCAGGGATGGTCTCTGAAATTTTATGGAAACGTATATCAGCATATGCCCAATGGGAAGATAAATGTGTTTGCTAAATAAAAAGAATCCCTTAGTTTCATTTTGCTGTTGTGTTAAAGTTGTAATATGTACTGCTTATAATATACATATTTCTATGATGGAAAACTTTTTTTTTATTGTTTTGATACAACAGAAGAACAAAGATGGTCTGGTGTATGCAGATTTGACCTTCAACAAGACGGCAAATGGCAAAGATGCAAAGATCCACGGACTGGAAAATGCAACAACTTACATGGAGGTTGATTTCTCCAAAAAGGCAAAGCCTCTGCCAGAGAGTGATGATGAGTGAGTCTTGAAGTTCAAAAGACTATTATAATGGAGAGTTGGAGGAACCATTTTTATATAAGATTTTTTTTATCTTTTGATTCAGTTTTAATGTTTTATTTCTAAGGAGGACAAATTAACATTTTAAATTTAAAGCAGCTAGCATCACAAACATGTCACATTGATAGTTGAAATGTCACAAAAATTATATTAAAGATGTGAAAATATAAGTAAAAATTGAGAATAGGCGATGTAATTTTTTCAGTGATTGTCCTCCGTATTTTTTTCAGTGATTGTCCTCTGTGTTTTTTTTTAGTGATTGTCCTCCGTATTTAGGAAAGGTGAACAATTATATTTTTTTTAATTTTATAAATTTCCATAATGTGAAGAAAAAGAAACATGCTATATTATTTAGGACAAAAAGTGATTCATACATATTAGATATAGAAGATGAAAAGAAAGTAGTTAATAATTAAAAAACAACAAAGAAGTTTTATTCACTATAACTTATTCTATGTATAACTCTCAAAGCTACTTGTTTATCTATATCTAATTAATCAAGCATGTAAGGAAGAAAAGCTGAAAAAGTATATAGTAGTTTATGAGTCTGGAATAAAAAAATCCTGGTGTTACATAGATTAAAAGTTTAAAACTGTTCTTAAGTGAATCACATGCATAAAATTATCCTTTACTGATTAAATCTGAGAGGCTAAGAATAAATGTAATATTACACCTTTTAGATATACTGTTTAATAATAAGTCAGCTTTTCAAATTTTTGGATGAATAGAGCTTATCTTTAGTGAAGTAAAATGCAATTTTCGTCGTGAGGTTGGCAATCTTGGAGTATTTTTTATATATATTTTGCCAAACAGTGTTAAAGATTTAACATCTTGGTGTTGAGTGGGATTGTATATAAACTGAAGATGATTATTTTTTGCATGCATGCTTTTTACTAATTCATTCCTGGTGCTATGTTTATGTAATATATCTCTTGTTACTGTTATATGATTGAAACTATTTATCTTGTTCATTCACTTAAACATTCCATAATACAATTTTAATAGGTCTTTCTATATAAGTTTTCATATTGTAAACTGGTGCAAATATCTTAAGTAGAAAAATGTATATATGGTGCTGAATCTGTATTTCCAGTGACATTTGTTAATCTTCATTAATCCTCCTTGATAATATAAGCCTAATATAATAAGATTTTTTTTTTAAATTGCTTTGTTGTATATATTTTATATTTCAAAATTGGGAAGAATATATATATGTGTGATCAGCATTCCATATCTTATTTCAGTATCTTTAACTTTTTATAGGGAGAGTTTGTGTTTATCATTATTATGTTAATACCTCTGAAAATAGTGCCTGTTTGAAGTTCAGCATTATGGCATATATGTAGTCTTAAACCCAATTGAGCATACACTGACTGAATTAGCTAATAGGATCGTTGAATGTTCATCAGTCACAGTTGTTTTCTTTACATCCTTATATTTTCATTTCCTAAACAGTCTAGATCAAATTTAGATACATTGCTTGTAGCTACATCTCACAGAAAACAATTATGACTAATATTTGACTAGTATGTGTTTTGGACTAAATATAAAATGTGAGATTTCAATTTCACACTTTAGCTTTTTCATTTAATCAAATATGGGGGCAATGTTAACTTTGATAAGATCTTGGCCAAGTTCAATTGAAGATGATATATTGAAAATTCAATTCAAAATTAGAGACATACTTTACAGAAATTAAAACACAGTGAGAATGCATTTTCAACTGGTCTTTGTTAATGACCCTTTATTTAAAATTATTTTATAATTCACTTTGTTAAGCAACTTCATTTATTAAGATATCTTTATGGAATTTGGAGACAGTATTAACTGCCTTGATCAAATGTTAAAAAAGTGTCCATAAGCTGTGGACCAAGTCAAGTATGGTTTACATTAGTTTCTCTTTCCTGGAATAATGGCCCTTGAATTATAAAAAAGTTGTGTTTTCTGGATGTAAAAATAAACATAGCGATATTGGAATTAAGTTTTTCTCTATCTTAAAGAGTATAGGTACTGATCAGGTAGGTGAAAAAGTCTATTTTTTGTACGTACTTTATATAGGAATATTGGATTCAGATATAAATATCATTCAAATTCATTTAATTCTGTAATCTTGTTATATAAGAGAAAAAAGTTTTATGTAGCTTAGTGTAAATAGTGTTTTGTTTTCATTGTATTAGAAAATTCTATCCTTTGTTGTCTGTGATAATGTGCATAATAGGAAAAAGGTTAAAAAGCTTATCCTAACTGTCCATTCTGCAAACAAATGGTCTCATTTTATGCCATAAACATCAATATAAGTGTAATAATGTCTTCCTTGTCATTTCTGATACTTTTTTAATAATGTTTTCCTTGTTAACTCTGATACTTTTTACTTGTTGCTGCTGTTAATGTAAACTGTATTTAGAGTCATTATTATTGTATTTTTGTTGAACATTTGTAAATCTTATTTTCTGTCAAATACACTTTCATTGGACTGCTCAAAAATACATTAACACATATTTGAGCGAGCAGTTTCTTTGTTTATCCTAACTTGATCAAGGAAATCCCTGACATGATATCACAGTTTACAAAATGTTTAAATATGATTTGAAATGCAATGTATAAGTGTCTCCAAACAAAGTTCATATGTCAAGTCTTGCCTTTTCCTTTTGAAAAGGATACAATACCTGAAAGGTTATTTCAGTAGTCCATTTTTTCTCTACATTTCTTTTGAATCACTCAAAGTGTTTCTACTTTATTCTTATATAAAAGTATGAATTTCACAAACATGCATCACTATGAAAGATGACTTGTACATTCATTGAGTAAAGAAACAATAAATATATACTTAACTTTCATATTGTTCCTTCAGATATTTTCCATTTATTGTTGCATCTTTTCATCTCAGTATATTGCTTTTATATTTATTCTTTTGAATACACAATATAATAAAAATGTTGGCATGTTATTGTAAATAAGACTCCATGCATGTTTTGAATTGTTTAAATGTATTTTTGATATATAAGATTTACATGCTGAAATAGGTTTATATATTTTTGATAAAATTCATATTAAGTTTTAAATAAATCCTGTTTGTTGGATATTTAATCAAGTATTGTTAATGTCAATCAAGTATTGTTAATGTTACCATGGTAATCTAACGTTGCTCATTTTCATCTAACAACCATAGACAGTATTGTTGGACCACTTGACCCATATAGGAAAACTGATAAGGTACTATCATTTTAAATGAGTAAACACTAGGAGAAATTTGATTTTAATACATGAATACATGTACATTAGGAGAAACTTGATTTTAATACATGTATATTATAATGTCAGTCCATTTAGCAGTTTCTAAAGTTTAACTGAATTTTGAATAGTATTGTTTCTGATTTACTGTGTACTTTGTTATGTTTTGGGGGACAAATTTTGATGTCAAGTTGGGGAAACATTCCTATAATCTATATATATTTATATGTAAACTGTTAATGTATCGTAAAGTTTATTAATTGTCGTCATATGATCATCTTTTAAGACACTAATTTGGTCAATTTAAGGTAAGCTATTATACTTTTTTTCCCAATAAAATAACACAAATATATGTATATGATAATAGGAAAAAGTTTAAATGCCAATTCACATTCCTTTAGCACGTCAATACATCCCATTTAAAGGAATTTGTTTTTTTAACTGTCAACCATAATAACATTGTATTCTGAGTAACATAATCTAATTATTTGAACAGTGACTGTTAGCATTAATATACCAATAAGAAAGAAATAATAACTATAAGAATGTGAATCAAATGTCAATGACTTGCAATATATGTTCAGAAAACCGGAAGAGTTTTGACAACTATTGATATGTTGCCTCAGACGATGGTTAGTTTATTTCCTTTGTAAATATTGTCTTTTTAGCTCACCTGAGCATAGCTCAGGGTGAGCTTTTGGGAGACTTGATTGTCCGTCGGCCGTCGTCCGTCCGTCAACAATTTGATGTTTACACACTAGAGGCCACAATTTTGATCCAATCTTCCTCAAACTTGGTCAGAATGTTTGTCTTGATGATATCTTGAACCCTTTCGAAAATGGGTCAGGTTGGATCAAAAAGTAGGTCAGTAGGTCAAATCTTAGAAAAATCTTGTTTACACACTAGAGGCCACAATTTTGATCCAATCTTCCTCAAACTTGGTCAGAATGTTTGTCTTGATGATATCTTGAACCCTTTCGAAAATGGGTCAGGTTGGATCAAAAAGTAGGTCAGTAGGTCAAATCTTAGAAAAATCTTGTTTACACACTAGAGGCCACAATTTTGATCCAATCTTCCTCAAACTTGGTCAGAATGATTGTCTTGATGATATCTTGAACCCTTTCGAAAATGGGTCAGGTTGGACCGAAAAGTAGGTCAATAGGTCAAATCTTAGAAAAATCTTGTTTACACACTAAAGGCCCCAGTTTTGATGCAATCTTCCTCAAACTTGGTCAGATTGTTTGTCATGATGATATCTCGAACCAGTTTGAAAATGGGTGGGGCTGGATAGAAATGTAGGTCAGTAGGTCAAATCTTAGAAAAATCTTGTTTATACTCTGAGGGCAACATTTTTGGTCCAATCATCCTCAAACTTTGGCAGAATGTTTGTCATGATGATATCTTTTGTGGATGGGGTCAGAAAATTCCTGAACATTGTTTCACCTCATCATCTTAATTCTAAAGCAATCTGTTTTGTACAGGCAATGAATGATACTTTTCTCAGGTGAGCGATCTAGGGCCATCTTGGCCCTCTTGTTTATGTTTATCACGTGGAGACTTATATGTAAAATGTATTATTTGTGTTCTTTAGTATTTTGTATTGTGAATATACAATCAAAGATTTAATGAATTACAAACATTTGACTTTGCATTTGTAAAGTACTAAAGACTTCTAAAGCTATTTTCAAAACATGGAAGCTAAGGTATATATATATATATATATATATTTATATATATATATATTTTCAGCACCTCTGTCAATGATTACTTCAGGTGTATATTAAATGAAAGTTTATATTTATAACAATTTTTTTGGCGAATATTAAATTAATTTTATAAAGATTTAGAACCAATTAATTTTTCATGGTCTTTATTACAAAATTTTGACATTATATTTCCTGTCATT
The DNA here is from genome assembly GCA_021229015.1 of Solen grandis. Classification (NCBI taxonomy): domain Eukaryota; kingdom Metazoa; phylum Mollusca; class Bivalvia; order Adapedonta; family Solenidae; genus Solen; species Solen grandis. The sequence goes on along the minus strand of CM037788.1, from coordinate 35,843,232 downwards.
CTTGGCTATATTTTGCTCCAAAAATAGACACTATTGTTTAGTCAGGAAGTCGAGTGGTTAGAAAATTTTGTGCCATATTCCCACAAAAACAGAACAAAGGCTCAATGATGAATTTTAGCTCACCTGAGCACAATGTGCTCGTGGTGAGCTATTAGGATAACCCTGCAACCCTCGTCAACAATTTGCTTTAAACGACATCTCCTCTGAAACCGCTTAACTTTGCAGGGATGATCCTTGGGTGAAACTTCACAAAAGTTGCTAAAATAAACTTGATCCATTTAGAACTCTGGTTGTCATGGCAACAGAAATTTAAAAAAAAATGATTAAAAAATCATCTCCTTCAAAACTACTGGCCAGATTTCAAAATGTTTTAGTATAGATATTCCTTGGATGACCCTCTACCAAGATTGCTAAAATTATTCATATCCGTAAAAGAACATGGCCACCAAGGGCATGGCTAATTAGCCTGATATGTATATAGTGAACAATTCAAATAACATCTTCTCTGAAACTGCTAGACAGAATTAGATTAAACTTGGCAGGGTTGATCCTTGGGGTGAACATTCACAAAAGTTGCTAAAATAAACTTGATCCACCTAGAACTCTGGTTGCCATGGCATCGTAAGGAAAAATATGAAAACTTTAAAAATCATCTCCTCAAAACTTCTGGACAGATTTCAAAATGTTTTAGTACAGATGTTCCTTGATTGACCCTCTACCAAGATTGCTAAAATTATTTTGATCCTTAAAAAAAAAGGCCGTCAGGGGCCGGGCTAATTTGCCTTTTATGTACAAGTATATAGTGAAAACAACATCTCTGAAACTGCTGGACAGAATTAGATTAAGCTTGGCAGGGTTGACCCTTGGGTGAACTTTCACAAAAGTTGCTAAAATAAACTTGATCTACGTAGAACTCTGGTTGCCATGGCAACGGAAGGAAATAAACTATGAAAACTTAATAAATCATCTCCTTTAAAACTACTGGCCAGACTTCAATATGTTTTAGTACAGATGTTCCTTGGATAACCCTATACACAGGTGAGCGTTTTAGGTCCTCTTTGGCCCTCTTGTTTAATCATCTCATTTCATTTTTTTTTATCTTTTTTTTCTCCAGAAAAAAATCTTAAACTATTCAAGGATTTCATATGAAACTTAAAAAAATTGCTTTACATAGTTTTTTTTTTTTAATTATCTCCCTATAATTTTCTGATGATTTTTTAAACAGATTCCAAACTTTGTCGACAATATCAAGTAAAAAGATAAAAAGCAATAATCACACTGATATTTTATATTTCCAAAGAGTAGTACTCAATGTAAATATACATTAGTTCATTAATTTTCTTTATTAAGTGAAATCCAAATATCAGTATATTTTTTCATGCATTTTGCAATATTTTCATTTTTATAAAATCTGAAAACATTTTTGGATGTCTTACAATCTAGACGGAATTATTTTGATATTACTTGTATTTAAAATCAGGAGAAATATAAACTAGTAGAACTGTGTCAAGTTTTAAAAAAGACAAAACCATAAGCTTTGCTCTTCCTAAGAAAAAAATAAAATCAAGATATTGCTATAACCTTGCGTTCAAAGTAGGCATCTTCTGCATTCAAAAACCTTTAGAATGGTTATATTAATTTATTTCTTGTTTAATGACTTCCTAATTCCTACCTTCATTCTTTCATCAAAGGTATATTACATTGATGAATGAACACTTCAATTTGATCTCCAATATCAGCTTTTACATTCCTTGTTACGAGTAATGAGTCTTGACCTTGACTCTTTGTACGACCTGTACCAGACGAACGTTTCCAACCGATTTCGGTGTTTTTCTTTAAATAATGTATTGTCAATTTCGGGGAATGAAACAGACACATTGTTTCTAACAGTGTGTATCAAATCAATTAAATTATTTAGATTAAATAACACCTCCAAATTTGAAATAAAGACAGAGAAATTTATGCACCTTGTTCAAATATTTTGTATTCAAATATACATTTATTCCCTCATAAATGATAGGTCAATGTCATTCAACGTTTCAATTGATTGAAATTAATTCCATTATACAATTCATTTGTTGAATTAGTAGTTTGTAATGTATTTCATGGAATCATCTACGCTATGTGTCATTAGCTTATTTGAGCATATTTTGCTCTAGTTGAGCTATTGTCGATCACCCTACATCTTTCGTCGTCCAAAGTCAACAAATTGTTTTCAGTGATCTTTTTCAATTAATTGGACAGAAATTAAGAAACTTGGAATGGATTATTCTTCCGTTCTTCGCAAAAGTTGCTAAATGAACTTAAGTCTCACACAGAACTGTTGTCAAAAAAGGAACGACTGGTTTTCTACAAAAAAAAATCCATATTTTGCAACAATGATCAGCTCATGATACCACTTAAGTTGGTTGTCATAACAATCAAGAGAGTGTTGTTTGAAAAAGCAAGTAATAATCGACAA
>CM037788.1:35790671-35840671 GCA_021229015.1 Solen grandis | reverse complement strand
ATGATAATTTCAAAGAAATATCAGTCACGTGTTACGACAACGAGACTCGTTTACGGCATTTCCGCTTACGAAACGGTTTGTGGTTATAAACAGAATGTCGTCACGCAATTGGAGAAATTACAATAAAAGAATCCGCGAAAGTGATTCAAAGAACACTAAGTCATTGACTTCTTACTTTAAACAAGAGGGCCAGGATGGCCCTGAATCGCTCACCTGAGTACCATTGCTTCAACTGATGTCAAGGTTTTTAAACAGACAAGGATTCTGATATAACTTAATCTAAAACATTTTACCCCTGACAATACTACACACCAAATATCTAAGCAATGGGCCATATGGTTTCAGAGAAGACTTGGGCGCAGGGTCATTTATCACCGTAGGGCCAAGACTTTGAAAATCTTTGTAATGAACCATTAGATGCTACTACATACCAAAAATCTTAGCTCTAGGCCTTATTGATTCATAGAAGAAGATTTTTTAAGATTTTCCTATTTAACTCTATGTAAAACAAGTGACCCCTGGTGTGGGGTCATTTATCACCATTGGGCTATGATTTGTACAATCTTGGTAGTGGCCCATAAGATGATGCTACATACCAAATATCTAAGCTCTAGGCCTTATGGATTCATAGAAGAAGATTTTTTAAGATTTTCCTATATAACTCTGTGTAAAACAAGTGACCCCTGGTGTGGGGTCATTTATCACCATAGGGCTATGATTTGTACAATCTTGGTAGTGGCCCATAAGATGATGCTTCATACCAAATATCTAAGCTCTAGGCCTTATGCATTCATGGAAGAAGATTTTTTAAGATTTTCCTATATAACTCTATGTAAAACAAGTGACCCCTGGTGCGGGGTCATTTATCACCATAGGGCTATGATTTGTACAATCTTGGTAGTGGCCCATAAGATGATGCTTCATACCAAATATCTAAGCTCTAGGCCTTGCAGTTTTGCAGAAGAAGATTTTCAAAGTTTGCATTTTTAAAATCTATTTTTAGCTCCTGTGACCTAATTATGCAATGGACCAGAACCATTTATACAACTTTAGTAGAGCTTCATCCAAGGAATATTCCTGCAAAATATTTTTCAAATTGGCCAAGCCGTTTAGGAGGAGATGTTGTTTGAAGCAATTGTTGACGCCGGACGCACGCACGGACGGACGCACGGACGCACGGACGACGGACGCCGGACAAAAGGCGATCAGAAAAGCTCACCTTGAGCACGTTGTGCTCATGTGAGCTAAAAAGGAAGAAATGACGAATCGCCGTCAACAAGTCAAGTGTCGACTGATGACACAGCTCAGACTTCCGATGCCACTGCCATCATGCGCATCTCTATGATGCAGGACACTATTCAGTGCTTCGATGATAGTGATTTTGACAATTTGGTGTCTGCTTTCAAGCAAAAGAAAAATCGCACAATGAAGCTTTAAAATGTGTTCATGTTTATTGTGAATGATTGTTATAAATATAATGCCGAGAGTTTTTTTTTACTGAACAATCACCTATACCCTTTTATAGGTTTATTATGTTTAATGATTTTCATCGATTCATTGTAAAAAAATTCCCCAAAACTGTGATTTTTCCCCACAAAAAGGGCTAGGGTACCTTCCCCAAAACTGGAAAAAAGGCCCTGCTTACAATATCTGTTTACATTTTACACGCTCTCTACCGATTTGTATTTTATCTGCGTTGAGAAACTTGTTTTCGGATGAAAGTAGAGGTGATGATTGCACAAGTAATGTGTGATGATTAATGACTATTATGAAATCATCTGACAGCTTCCAAGTATATTTAAAGTATGCCAAGGATCCCCAATATTAACTATTAATATGACCCACTTTAAAAAGACTTGTACGTAATATGGGTTGGTCTGGTGTTTTTAATCACACCACAGTTGAGAAGTCACAATAGGTACAGTCCAATTTGAATTTTTAAACTATTTTGTGAATTAGGTCTCATTTTTCTGTCCTCCAACTCAGGATTGTCCTAGATGTATATAAATAGTACAAAATATTGCAGCAGTTCTTTCAAGTATTCTTTGTAATTAGGTAGGACTTATCTTGGGAAACTGTCACTGGCAAATGACGTGCGTGTGGCCATTTTGAAAGTAAGTTTTTAAATTTTCGAAAGAATGAAAAATAAATTGTTAAACATATCAACGTTATGTCTTCATTGCGAGTAAGTGTATGAAAGAAGACCGATACACATTCATACACACATTCCCTTAACCCTTTCACTCATATAGACTCATTTTGATGCACTCAATAGGTACTACATAAAGCCTGATCTGCAGAAAACCACAGTTAAACCTTACCAAATTTAATTATAAAGTCCTCATTTCCAGACCACTGAGGAGCAGCAAACAGCATAAAACCTAATCAGCCTGCGAGTTACTCGCAGGCTGATCTGGTTTTATGTTGTTCGCATAGGTCTGTTCATGGTTTCCTCTATGAGGGAAAGGGTTAACAATCGCATACGAGGAGCAGACACAGAAAGATTTTTTTATTGAAGTTAATGGGATGCTGAAGAAAAACAAATAAGGGTTTACCCCTATAAAAGTAGACCATATCGGAAGAAAAAAGACGACATCGGGAAAAAAAAAGAGACATCTTCCTCCACCCTATCATCAGTCCTCTGGCTCACGGATGGCCATCATTAAAGGAGTGCATGCTCTCAACTATCAGGTTTTTGAAACTACAAACATCAGCATTAGAATATTTCTGTGGTGAAAGTTCTGTAAATAATTTGTAAATAATAACCTATATAGCTGCTTTACTGGTATGGAATTTGCCTGTGTCTACCCTTTACCTGCAATTAAGTGAATTTGACATTTGCATTCTCAAAATGTCACACCATTTTTATTAACAAGACTCTTTTGATTCCTAAGTGGATCAGAAGGAGAATGGGAATTTAAGAAAGACCATCAATGAGTGACAGAGAAACTACTTGCTAATATTTAATTTGTCTATAAACTAGTTATTTTAAGCCAGTAAATTGAAGGAGTGAAAAAAATATAAGTAAATGGAAATCAAATGGTTAGATCATGTCACAAACGTTGGAGGCTCAACAGCTGACAGAGAAAAAAAGATAATGGCACCTGGGGATAATTAGAAGTTGATTAAACCTCTTGTTTCAGAACAGGAAAGGACAAAACCGACTACTGAGATCCACACAAGACTGGTGAAACTCTGCCAAACCAGGCTTCTAATGTTTAACAAGTGGTGTTCTGGAGAACTAGAAGTGTTGGAGGAAGTTTGAATATGAGTAATGACCCCTAAATTTCACACAAAACTTAATAATAACAGCAATTAAACTCAAGATGTTCAAGGAATAGCTGATGCAAATACCTAAGCTTCATGTACATACAAACTTAAATTTAATTCCAAAGAGGTATCTGGGATAAAAGAAGTCTAGTTGAAAAGCATGCTGTTGAGAGAATTGATTTGACCTACGGACAAGACATTTTTGTCATTTACAGGAAGAACCACTTCTAAATGACGTTCCTGTCTCTAGAGATGCATAAAAATTCACCAAATTCCTTTACATGGTGAGCCCAAAAACATACCAAACAAACGTATGGAAAATAAAAAGGTAATGACACACACAATTTGATTGTGTTCATAATTTTTGAGATTTGTCACTTTTGCTTTGTCATTCTCTACAATTCAATCTCGAATTCTATTTCGCATCCATTTTTTCTTGCAGTTATATTCTTGACATGGCCTGTCACAGACGCTCATTTTCAATACCAAGGTCAAATTTAGAAAAATGCTGTTCCACTTAATAAAAATGACACATATTGACATAGTATGTCAATAAAAGTTGAGATGTACACCGATGTTTATCAGGAACACTGACCTTTGCAAGTTTTCTCTATTTTCTAGATAACTGTTGTATTTAAAATAAGCTTAAATGAAACGTATGTTACTGTCTTCAATTTGTCTTTCAAATCTGAGGACTCCAAACTCTAAGGTTTAAGTCTTAGCGGTTTAACCTATATTTTGACAGTACCCAAACAACAGAAATAAGTTATAATACCTCAAAATTTCATTCATAATGTCCAAATGAATACATTCCACCAAAATAACATTTTTTCCTATTATAAAGAAGAGAACATGGACTTTACAGAAAAAGTCTTATTTATCTTTAAATTTTAATATTTATCTTTAAATTTTAATATTCATCTTTAAATTTTAATATTCATCTTTAAATTTTAATATTTATCTTTAAATTTTAATATTTATCTTTAAATTTTAATATTCATCTTTAAATTTTAATATTTTTCTTACAAATCTATTAATAAGCTCTCCATAGGATTCAAAAACAGTATACCTTGGACCATTTAACTGGATGAATAGCCGAAATAATTAAAAAAAAAACATATTTTTCAGGGAAACGTACGATACCATGTTTATACATGTTTATAAGATGGTCTGATTGTCTATACAATTCTTATATAAAAGTTGTACCCTCCAACTCAAATGTAAGATATTTTATTTCAGTATATATTGTGGTCAGAAACTTACATTACTGAAACGTACAATACCATCTTTAAAAAACTATCCTTTACCGTGGAAATGATTTTTTGAAGATTATTTTGCAGCGGGAATGTTTTAAAAAAGAAATTGCTAGAAAGATTGATGAATTTTTCGGGCATCTATCGGCGATTTATCATCAAAAGTAAGTATAGTCTGACATTTTTCATGCATTTAACAAATAATCATAGTAAAGTATATTGATAATATAAACAAGAGCTGTCCATAAGACAGCGCGCTCAACTTTTCTCAGTTCGCCATTAAAGAAAGGGCAAATCTTTGATGTTATTAGAGGTTGTTGCCCAACCTATTTGCTATTTGTAAATACAGCCAAAAAATATCTAAGTATAAAAGGGTAAAATTGAAAATACACTGCATATAGGATTATGGGCCCTGCCAGTAAAGTTGAGGTAGTGTGGGTAAACAATAAATAAGTATTCCAAGTTATGGTGGAATACCTGTGATAGTATTGAAAATATACAACTTTGTAAAAAAATTAACCATGATTTTGGCTGTTTTCTAAGTATGAAAGGGGCATAATTCAAGAAGTAGTACAGCCAGGGTTATGGGCCTTGCTAGTAAGGCAGAGGTAGTGATGGTGAATAAGTACTTGAAGTTTCAGTCAAATACATGTTATAGTACAACTATGTAAAAAAATTACCATGATTTTGGTTGTTTTCTTAGTATGAAAGTGGCATAACTTAAGAAGTAGTACAGCAAGAGTTATGGGCCTTGTTAGTAAGGTAGAGGTAATGATGGTGAATATGTACTTGAAGTTTCAGTTGAATACCATAGATAGTATTGAAGATATACAACTTTGTAAAAACTTTAACCTTGATTTTGGCTGTTTTGTAAGTATGAAAGGGGCATAACTCCAAAAATAGGGTAGCCAGGGTTGTGGGCCTTAGAAGTAAGGTAGAAGTGATGATGGTGAATAAGTATTTTAAGTTTGGGTGGAATACCTTTGATAGTATTTAAGTTATTGATGTTTGAAAAAAACTTTAACCTTGTGTTGCAACGCCGACGCCGACGCCCGAGTGACAGTATAAGCTCTCATTTTCTTCGAAAAGTCGAGCTAAAAATGCTTGGATATCAGATAACCCTCATTTTGTCATAAGATTTCGTGGTATCTAGATATAGTGACAGTGGATAGTTTCGTTTTCATGGAACGGCTTCTGAAACGTACGTTACCTGAGGTAACATACATTTCACTTTTTTAACATATTGAAATCGCTGTTTAATGCATATGGTTAAATTTAATGACCTTTCTAAGATACAAAACATTCTTTGCGGTAGGTCAGTGGTTCTACCCGGGTACCTCTGTGTACTCGGGGTCTTCCTCCACCTGTAATAAGCTGGACGTCGCTATATGATTGAAATACTATCGCAGCGACGGTAAACCCCAATACAACAACAACAACAAAACATTCTGGGCTGGTTATACCTTTATATACCGTATTTACTCAACTATAAGACGGGTTTTTTGGTGTCTGATCAGGGTTTAAAAGTTGGGGGGTCATCTTATAGGCGGGGTCCACCAGTCTGGTAAAGTTTCCCAAACTTTAGTTGCCGTATGAATGAAGCTTTGTAGCGGTATGCAATTATGCAGCCGTATATTCTTCTCATTTTCAATTGTTAGATAAATATTAGAAATGAACTGCATGATATAAATGACTAAATATTATTGTAAGATTGTTTAATCAAAAGTTTTTTGCACCAATATGAATTTATTGGAAGATTTTAAGCATTTTATCTTTTCTGCAAGCGGTTTCGGGGAAACACATGGTGCTCATTAGAACTGCTTGTTCATAAAATCTTCTCGTGACACCTCGACGTAAATAAAGCATTGAAATACACAAGATTTGTTTAATTTATGCTTTTTTTAATAAGTTAATTAACATTTACAATGAAAAAAAAAATGGTATTGATTAACAATCCAGAAAAATTGGTAAGAAAATCGGTGTAGTTTCACACTAACGGTTCTCACGGGCACCGTCAAAACCCGTACATACCAGACCGTACACAACCGTAACATTACAAGTTCTGAAAATGAAAATGAGTTGTTTTCGAGATTTATTATGAAAATTAATATTAAGGTAATGCATTTAATCAAGTTTGTTTCATTTTTATTTACTCCATCTATGGCATCTTCAATTCTAATTAGACAATTTTCATTTAAAATGTATTATTTACACTTTTAGTTTCATATTTAATAAAATCCTTGATAACAATTTGTTACCAAAAATAGACTAACACAATGGAACCACGTGACCAAAAGATCCCTATTTTTATACTTCAGTGACTAGATTTTACTATATAAATATCCTGATGAAGACTCAGTTTGAGTCGAAACGTCGATCATAATTAAATAAATAAACCACAACCTGCCTTGATCGTTCGTTCCACCTTTCGTTTCTTAGTATTTCTATTGATTTTAAGTTATCAGGGGCCATTACAAAGAATTACTAGACATAAAGGGGTTTAATGGGAGCAGTGATTTAGGTTTGAGCCATCTTTCCAATGATATTATAGACTGTATAACCTTAATTATGTGACTATTATTTGGATGGAAATCTAATTTGCATGCAGTGTCAGGCATTCACTTCTCTTCCACTCTAAACTTAATCTTCATATATATGTAAGTCTTCAACAAGACAGCAGTGTACAATTTTTAGTTTCAATTTATTTGTAGGTGATCCATTGAATGGGAAAGTGTTTGTGAGGCTACAGCTTGGCTGTACTTCCCCCATTGAGAAAACATTCTACTCCTCAACACATGTGCCTGTAAACAAAGACTTGTGTTACTACTGTGGGACAAATGAAAACACATCTATTGACAAGGAGGCACTTGCTACCTACCGTGTCGTCTTGCCCATCTGTGAAACCTGCAAGGCTCAAGGAAGAGTCATTGTTAAAAGACTCCCTAAAAGCAGTGATTCTAATGTCTAAGTCCTGGAGTCATTGAATGTACAGACACACATACTTGCAATGTACTGCTGACATGCTACATTAATATGGTCTAGCTGGAATATTTTGAAATACAACATTCACACCAGATATATAAAATTTATGTCAGGTTTTGAAAATAAAATGTTCATTTTATGTCAGAATGTTGTATTTTTTATATACAGATTATTTTGGGAATATACCAAGTATTTGTTTTATCATGCGGTATGTTCACTTTAGTAGCATCATTTTCCATATAGTGTCAGGGGAAAAAAAAAAAACCTACCTACCTAAAAAAATGTGGGTCTGGTAACTCCAAACAAAGAATTTTTTAAGGTCAGCCTTAATCATAGTTTAAGTCCACAGTCAAGTCACAAGGTACTTATGAGTACTGACACTGCCATGAATAAAAGTGACAGTTTTTGATCTAGAGTTAGAGGAAGTTCCTTACTCTAATTTTAAAAATTCAGTCATATAAATTTGTTATTTGGTAAACACTTTATGTTGAATCTTAAGATAGATAGACCAAAGCAAAATTCATTATAAAGGATCAACAGGCTACCCCTCCCCCCCCCCCCCATCCCAAAGAAAAAAAACTGTGCAACATAATAAAACCTGATCAGCTTGCAAGGAACATTTCCTTTTCACTCCTCGAGTGGTAAAGCTTTTAAACATCAAAACTTTTAAAACTTATTGACTAATATATAACAGTTAAAAATTAAGTATGCATAATATATATAAGAAATGGAGTAAATAAATAGAACACTTTTCAGGGTTTTCCCTGGCACAAAGCCTTCAAATTGCATACATGACCCCCAAATATTTCAAAATTTTAAATTTGGTTGTCCGTGGACAAGTAAAATGAAATGAGATTTCACCACCCCTGCAAAATCTGTCATGTCTGTCTACAAGAAAGAATTAAACTATATACTGGATCGTTAGCAGCCAAGAAATTTATTTGGCAGTTGTGCTAATTATACTGACTGATGTGAACACAAAGTAGAAGAAAGTTAGTAGATGAGAAAATTATTTTTATTTTAATGATAATGATATTATGCATTTCTTTGACTGAATAATGGTAATGCATTACTTTCAAATATATAGTAATGGTAAAATCTGATAATTACTGTGGCAAGTAATGGACCCCATCCCTGGTCATTTGTCCCCCATTTGAAAATAGCAAGGGAAAACCCTGAAGTCTTTTGTACACTTTTCCGGTTTTTCACCCAAATTAAAAAGAAAATTAAACATTTTCCTCAACTCAAATTGCTTATATCTTCCAAATTGAACTTCTTCGAATTATCAAAGGTATTTTTGTTCAAGAACATGCTAATAATAATATAATTCATATACAAATTTTCTACTGTCAATAAATAAGGGATTTTCAAATTTTTGAAATGTTTCATGTTGTGCAGGCCTGAAGGATCAAGTCCATTTTTTGTGTTTTATTATGTTCTATAAAGAATACCAGAAAGAGACAACAAAATGAAGCAGATTTTGCTGATGATTAGTTAAACTTAGTAAATACAATTTATATATATCTAAATAAATAGAACTCTAAATGTACAATTTTTGTCAAAATGATTGAAAACTCGTATTGACAGTATGAAAAAAAAGAAAAAAAGAAAAAGACCTACATAATATCTATCCTATTCTCCATGTTTAGAGCTCGACTAAAAACACTAATACTTAAGTTAACAAATCTATATTACTGATTCTTAACAAATCTATATTACTGATTCAAATGTAAACTGTTAACAACAACAACAAAACGTGCAGCTAAATTAATGTCCAACAATAAGGACAATTGTAATAATGACCTTGATATACCAACATCTTTCAGATCATATAATTTGGCTGCATGTTTCCCCTATCACTAATTAACTCACAAATCATCGTTACTCTCAACGGACACTGACGGTTTCCTGCGCTGGCATGTAGACTTCCGAAGATGGATACAGCTGAGAGGACAACTGATAGTAAGTCATTTCATACTGGCAAGCTGCTGATGAACACATTGGTCTATATGGAATATTGTGCCGATAGGTTCTGCAAATGGGAACTTTGCTTTATAAGTGTCAATTTAGCAGGTAAGTCCTTGCTTGTAGACTTTCTTGATGGAAACTGTCCTAAATTTGATCTAATGCTGACTGAGGGATGAAGCACAATGTGACAATCAAGTGAATGTACACTCACTTTTTTTATGACAACTCTGTAAATTTATGGCAGGTTAGACAATGTGAATCATTATACAGTTTCAATATGCACACAGTTAGTAAGTCAACCATTTTACTGACAAACATATTTCTTCAGAGTCAAAATACAGGTCTGCCTTTCAAAATGGAACTCACACAACAAAGTTCAGCTCTGCAAGGCAATTTCACTCAAAACCCCTTGATAATGTTTGCAGCTGTTGCTTTTATATACGACCATAAGTGGTGGTGTTACTTTTTTCTAAGTTTTAAAACTTATGATATTTATTTATCATATTCATTGAGAAGCAAGTCCTCTTAGATTGGATATATCACACTCAATGGCATGGAGAGTGGTTTGAATGTGGTTTAACATCAGGATGAAACTGGAATACCGTGGGTCTGGACAAACAGCCACAGGATTCTCGTAGGATGTGAATGGAACCGTGATAGCATTGCTCCAGTAACACTATCCAAGCACACAAATCTACTGCTTTCACAATTTTTTTCATTTTCAGTTTGTTGAACAAGATGAAAGAGCTACAATCTAGATGAAAGAGCTACAATCTGATATGCACTGGCCACAAATTTGTAAACCACAATGAATGAGACAGGTAAGACTGTGCTGTCAACTAGTGTTTACTATTTATTTTTTGTGTGCTTTTTTGTTGCACGTCTTGCTCATTTCTTTTTCATTATCATTTCCATTTCCTATTTTATTACAAGATTTCTTTATTCCCTCACTATCGTATACATTCTAAGAAGTCTCCTTTAGCAGCCTGGGGCTGTGATGCTCCTGTATCAGAGAGGTGGTAATCCAGGACATCTCGTACACTGGTCTGGAAAGTTGGTCCGGTTTTCTTCAACTCTTGCTCATGTATGGCTGCCTGCTAGCTGCCACTCTGTAAATCAAAACAAAAAGTGATCCCTATGTGTCATCCCTGCTTACACCCAGTGACAAAGAAAGGGACACAACTACGTCACAATTCATGCAAAGGGTAGGTACTCTTCCTGACTCCCGACACAGGTAAACAATTTCATGTATGAAGTTTGATGGACATCCACTGAGAATTAGTGGAGATAATAGCAACCTAAAAAAACTTAAATAATTTTCCAGGTCCAAATGGGCCATAAACATACAAAAATACTTGGAATAGTTACTGTTCTTGTTTCTACTGGTTGGTCTGATGACAGACGTGTTACATTTGTGGGACATCCAGTCATTAATAGTGCGATAATGGCAATGATAAAGAAAGTCAATAGAGGGCCTTATCTATGAGAGAAAATATATGGCAGAAAGAAAATAAACAAGAAAGGGAAATAACTTGAAAAAGGGTCAATTAAAAGTTACAGTTCTTGCAAACTGCACTACCACTAATATACAAGTACATATATCAACTTCATGTGCAGATCCAGAGGGGGGGACCAGATCTCCCACACACACCCCTGAGATTTGGCTATTATGCCTAAAATAAGCATAAAAGAGGGGGGAAAAGTGTGATGTTCAGAGGTGGCTCCCCTGCCCCCAACCTCCAACGTATGGAGAATTTCATAGTTGGAACTGGACATGGTTAAATTCCTTCATTGGTTTGAGTTATTCTATGCGGACAGACGGGAACAAGTTGCCGACACTATGCTCCCCCGATTTTTTTTTTGATTTTTTTTTTTTTATTTTCATTATCATTTATATAGATCTATTTGTGTTCACTTGATTTGGGGTAATAAACATCATCTCAAATCATTGTTCAGTTAAAAAAGCTTATGTGCTGTCTTTAGCTTGACTATTCGAAGAATATGAAAGCTATTGTAGTCACCCTTGCGTCGGCGTCTGTGTTGAAGCTTTTGGTTAAAGTTTTGCATGCAAGTTACTATCAGCCTTATATCTCAATAACCATTTATGGTATTGACTTGAAAGTTTATGAATATGTTCAGGGGCATCATACAAACAAGGTAGATAACTCTTGACTGAATTTGATATAAATTATGGCCCCTTTTTTACTTAGAAAGTTTAGTTAAGTTTTGCATGCAAGCTACAATCCAGCTTGTATCTTAATAACCATTCATGGTATTGACTTGAAAGTTTATGAATATGTTTTGGGGCATCAGACAACCAAGGTAGATAACTCTTGATGGTGTATATTACAAATTATGTCCCCTTTTTTTAACCTAGAAATTTTGGTTAAAGTTTTGCATGCAAGGTACTTTCATGCTTATATCTCAGAGTCCAGGCATGTGATTGATTTGAAACATCTTTAATATGTTTAGGGGTATCATACTATCAAGGAAGATGACACTTGATGGAAAATATTTATATTTATTTATAACATAGAAATTTTGGTTGAAGCTTTGCATGCAAGGAATTTCATGCTTATATTTCAGTAACCAGGCCTGGGTTTGATTTGAAACCTACTTAATATGTTCAATGGTGTTGTACTATAGTGGCAGATAGTTTTTGACTGAATGCAGATTAGGGCCACTTTTTGACTTTGATTTTTTGGTTAAAGTTTTGCATGCAAGTTACTGTCCAGCTTATATCTCAGTAAATGTTTATGGCATTGTCTAGAAAGTTTGGGACAGGGGCGTGCCTGGGGCTAAATTCAGGATAAGCATGCTCCCCCGGAAAAAATTTTGGTCTGTACCCGGGTTAGGCATCGATTTTTATTGCAGTTTTGGCACTTTTAGATTTTCTGGACGAAGTATACGCACTTGCGTATTTGCGTACGCCTAGGCACGCGCCTGTAGGAGTGTGTTCAGGGGCATCAGAAAGCCAAGAATAACTCTAAGACTGAATTTTATACAATTATAGCCCTTTTCTATCTTGGATACTTGGTCAAAAAGTTTTGCATGCAGTGTTATTATGCTTATGTCTCAGTATGCATGAGGTTCATTTTAGACTTCATAAACCTATTTAGTGGTAGACAATCTATTAGACTATGAAGGTATATCATTTTTGACTTATTATATACAGGATATATGATTGGCAAGAATTGAAGTAAGATTTCATTTGATTTACCTACAGGCATTTTGAATAGTCGAGCGTGCTGTCCTCGGACAGCTCTTGTTAAACGTTCCTACTCAACAAGATGGCATGTTCATTTTGTTCGAGTAGAATCTACGTTCTGTTGCAACATTTGGAGACCCTACTTGGCTTAAAGAATTGCGGATTCATTGGTAACTAAAAAAAGTTGAGGTATGTTGTTTCGCTTACCATAAAAGCAACTGTTGCCAGCATGTTTACTTTGCAATTTCGAGGATGAAAGTTGTGCGTAGCATGTGCAGCGTTTGCGCGGGAATCTGTGACCAGAAAATTCTCGAATATTCCAAAATTGTTATCGTCTACACAATGGGATAGGTGTAAAATTTATGGAAGTGGGTTACGGATTAAATAAGACTTTATAGTGATCAGATATCCATCTATATATTTATTCCCGCTCATTGATATATATGGTTACCAGTCAAAACGGTGCCTGATTGGTCAAAACGGACCCATAAATAAGTCAAAACGGTGCCAATTATGGTCAAAACGGTGCCACTTTGGTTAAGACGGACCCCTGTAAAGTATATTGTATTATATTTAAAGGATGATTAGTTAAGTTCCTTGAAGTTAATATAAATCTGTAAATGCATGAAACTGTTTTAGTGAGATTAAATTATTGATACAAACATCTACTACGGCAGGAAGGATCCACCGTGGGGGCCTTGGCCCCCCAGGTCATACATTTTTCTAGGATATAAAATCCTTTGATTACATCATAGTAGTGTTGTCTAGAGGAAATCCCCATCGTGGGCCCCCATACTGAACCACCCGCGTAACCAACTGACCAGCCAGATTCCTATTGTCTTATGGCCCCTGCTGTGTAGGTAATCCGAATCGGCAGTCGTGCATGACTGTGTGATAAGCATGTGTTTAGGGTACTGCGTAAGCAAATCCAATGACACGTTCACTGATTGAGAGACATTTACATGTCGTCTACCGAGCGATCTTACAATTGGGAAAAATAGGCGATTACCAAATTGCTGTAGCAAAAAAAAATTAAAAAAAAATCTTAGTATTCTGCAGAGTAGATGCTTACCTATCGCTAGCCATACAAATTAAACTTAATCAGAAATAGGTTGTGTTTCTAAATGTCATCAGCTTTACTATTCTTACATAACTTTGTATTTTGTATTATTTTTTTATGAAACTAACTCCTCTAAATATTTTTCCTGCAAGAAATAAATCCAAACAGAACAGTAGGCCGATACATCATCATGTTCACTTTTTTAATATTTACGAATATAATAATCTACATGTATGTGTATTCATGCATGGTCTCTTAATACAGACACCCTGGTGTATTTTAAATTTATAAAAATATGAATAAATCATGAGAGAATTTGACAACTTCAATCTGCCATACGAAATACTAATGCACAGAAAACACAATTTATGCGCGAGATAAAACGGATATTAAAAAAAATATTTTAAATATCAACAGCTTTTATTACTGAATATTTTTTTTATTTTGTCAATGATTTAACATTTAGAATAGAAACTGTACAAAAAATCGACACACAGAAAGGGTCCAAACCTTCTGCAACCGCTCGACCCTAAAACGTGCGCCTGATTTTTTTTTTTTTTTTTTTTATTATCTGGAAAGTCTGTGTGTAAAGACTGCTTCCAGATCGACAAGTAGTCAATCAAGATTACCAAGTTCGAACCTAATACAGCATATACCCGGTATTCCCTTCCACATATTTGACAAAATATGATTTTTATTTTTCTATTTATTTATTTTTTATTACAACTGTAGTAAAAAACTAAAAAAACTATTGCAAAGTAATTATTCAATAACATGGCTTTGCGAAGGTAAAATATAAAATTATATCGCTCAAGGCTCAGTCCCACTTGACTTTTTTTTTTTGCCTCGAGGATGTACTCCCGATGGACACTGATGAGCTTCGGGAGGCGTCGGGAACAGGTTTCGAAAGCGTCGCGAGCTACGTGGAGTCATTGGGAGGCCTCGGGAGAACTTCATTGCTTACATTGAAAACTTTCCTTATATGTTCTCGAAGTTTTATCGGGGAAAACAGGCCGGGGAAATATACGCATAGATTCCCGGAAGCTCCTGGGAAGAATTTACGGAGCTTCCGCGAAATATTTTTTTCCTCCGAGGAATCCCCTAGGCTTCGGTGATGTCTCGAAGGTTCGGCGACCTTTCTCTTGACACATTCCAGATCTTGTAGTAGAATTTCAATATTCGCAAAAATTTCGGCAAGCGCACTCTAAAATTTGTTGCCTTTTTGGTCACCCTTAGACTGAGACGGTCAAAACAGCCATGAGACATTGCTGGGGGCATCCTCATAAACCCCAAAAAGTCTACCCTTGATTTAGGCTCTTAATTTCATCACCAAATTCTCACAATCTTCCCCGAGCCACCTAGGGTGGTTCGATACAACGATACATCCCCTAATCTACGGGGATATTCCCCCGATGATGTTTCAAATATGGTGAAGCCCCGAATTCGTTAGGGCACCTTCCCCAATCATCGGAGAAATTGCCGGGCATCGGGAGCCATCCCCGATAATATAAGGCCATTGTACCATAGCCGAAACATCAGTGAATGTTTCAACGGACCAGTCCCGAAGCTTCTCATGGGACTGCTCCGTCTTTTTGGCTCAAACATCTGATGCCATCGGGAGAAATTCCACAACGCTCTAATGGGGCCTAGGCATTAGATCCAAGTTTTCAATTTAAAAAAAAACAACAACAAACAAACAAAAATAACAAACAAACAAAATTCATTTTTATTCCCAGATACCCTTCAGAATACATTTCCGTCACACTAAAAACATTTTTTCCGGGGGGAGCATGCCCCCGGACCCCCCTAGCACCAACATCACATTCAGATTTATTAAAAATAAATGTAAGAAATTCTTATTATATAAATAACCTTTCTATTTCGTACAGACAAAAGTACACATTTGATTTGTCACACTTAAATTTAATATCGTCTTGCCTTAAACACGTTCTTGGCCAACATTACATAAATTTGTTACATTATTGCAGAATAAACAGTCAGGTATCAATAAAAAAATAAATAGCTTAATTTGTATTTCTTGCAAATTGTAAAAGAGAATCAGCAAAAGATATGATGTGATATGTTTTCACATTTCAAATGATAAATTTACATGTTTTTCTCACGTTTGATGTGTAAAGTATGAATGCATGCCATGATTGCACTATTTATTGTATTCGTATTGCGATAAACATATGTGTTATTGCTAATAAAATCATTGAATTGAATTTAATCAAATTATTTGATTGTTCACACGTTCGTAACCATTCATATATAATGGGTCCGTTTATATGGGGCCGTTTTGACCAATTTGGCACCGTTTCAACTTGGGTCCGTTTTTACTTGGGTCCGTTTTGACTGGATATCATATATATTTAGGCATATTAAAATCAAGTGATTGTCAGGTTCCAAAGGTCTATTTTATTCTTGGAAGTTAAAAGAAGCATAATATTGATATTAATATTATCATAGACATATTCACGCTGCATATGTCTGTGATATTATATCATAAATAAGCAAACCTCAACAGAAAAACTTAAAAAAAGAATGTGTTCATGTAAAAGAATAATAGATTTTCAAACAAAATCATAAGTTATAACCTGGCTAAAAATACCAATAGTGAAATAAGAAAATGAAAAAAAAATACATGATTCAGGCAGGGGATGAAAAGCGCACTTTGATATTTGTTGCTGTTTTGGTCAATTTAGACTGAGACGGTCAAAAAGACTATGGAGCATCGCATGGCGGCATCCTCGTGATCCCAGAAAGTCCTTTCTTGTTTTTATCTCTTAATTCCACCATCAAATTCTACGAGGCACCTAGGATGGTTCGCAAATCCCCTAATCTATGGGGATATTCTCCCGATGATGTTTCAAATTCGGTGAAGCTCCGGAGCACCGCAGAAGGTCCCCCGAAGCTTACCCGAACATTGGGAGCCATCTCCTATATTTCAAGACCATTGTTCGCGGGACATTCCGAGATGCTTTGTGACCATAGCCGAAACATCATTGAACGGACCATCCCGAAGCCTAATCAGTGCCATTTTTCATGGGACTGTCCCGTCTTTTTGGCTCAAACATCGGGAGCCATCGGGCGAAAATTTGTGTATTTCCACACCGTCGTTTTTTCCCCCCCCCCCCCCCCCCCCCAATGGGACATAGGCATTAGATCATTGACCTTCAAATTTAAAAAATATAAATTGTATTTAAAAAAAACAAAAAACTTTTATCCCAAGATACCCTTCAGAATGCATCTCCATCATACTAAAAACAATTGTTTTTTTCTGGACCTTGTTATTATTATTTTTATTTTGCATGTTTGTTTTTTATACATATACGGGACATAATATGACATTAAAAATGTGCTAATGTTGATATGGTTACGATCGTGATAATACAAGTCAAAGTGGATTTACAACATTGGGCTTACTGGAATTGCTTTGAAGTTTGATTGTCATTTATTAAATCACCATGATTGCCTCCCTTCGGCGAAACCGGATTTGCGGCGTGATTAGAAACAGACCAATCTAGATTTGCATGGAGGTTACTGTACGACGGGCGAAAGTTCTGCAATTTTATTCTTCAATCAGCGTGAAACCGCCAACGGCCTTAAAATAAATAACCGAGGTATAGATAGAGGCAATGATCTGACCAATGAAAAGTTGTACAAAGTGCACGTGAACCTTGCTTTGATTTCAATCGGGGACTCTTTATAAACATCGATATGTGTTTCAATAGTTACTTCTGTTCAACAACATTCGAACAAACATTTGGGGCGGGCATATGCCTGTTTTGCTATTTTGTAAGACCTTCGCAAACCCATCATACACATTATCTCACGTTGTTTACCAGTGCGAAGAACGCACGTAAAGTTGCTGTACTAAAGCCGCCTTCTGCGACGGGAGCGTCAGGAGTGCTATTCGTTAGCAGTTTATACCTCACCCTACTTAGTTATGAATGGACGGAGCGAACTCAAAACAGATTGTTTTTCTACACATTTCTAAGTAATGTGATTGAGCCACAAATCTAGGAAGATTAGAATGAGTTATGTGAGCAAATTTGTGCCTTTCAGATGTGATGGACAAAACAATATAACGGGATTTTAAAGGAGGTAAACACAAATGTAATAAAAGCCGAGTAAAGGAGGAAAACACAACTGTCTGCTGAAATTAGATCGAAAAAATTAGGATTTCTTTTTCATTATTAATTATGTCATTAATCATTGTTAATGAATTGTCCAAATATATAGGACTAACTTTGCCACTCAAAGATATCTTATTAATTTCCATAATAACAAAATTACAGATCAATTTTTGTCCACATTTGTGTACCCTTAATTTGTGATCTATCGTTCTACTTTCGGTTTGGCGATATCCCGTAAGGCAGAGGCATGACAACAAGTACCAAAAATAGCATGTGGCGCTGAGCGGCTCATTGATGGGACTAAGATCAATGTGTCTATTTTTCTGCGGGTAGTTTATTTCTGCTATTATGCAGATGAACACAAAACCATAGTTCTAAATTAAGTAAATTACATTTCAGTTGAAAGAAATACAGTACAAATCTCTCACTCTCGCTTTTCATCAATTAAATGATTAATACTGTTCTTCATTTAATATGCAGTGATTTTGTTTCCAGAGTCTGTTTATCGCTAGCAGCAAAACAGTATCAAGACCAAATCTCTGCAACGAATCACGGCTAGCAGACATAATTATTTTAGAATACAGATAAGTATACAAATGTTGAATAAACTATTACTATCTTGTAGAATCATGTGCTTTTTTTTCTTAAATTTACCTTATTGTCATTATTACATATCTACAGGATTCCAGTTATAGAAGTTTGATCCTTGGTCATCAGCTTGGGTTCAGCTTGCCATATTGCACGCTTCTCTCATCTAGCTGTGTCATATTCAGGCCTGGGTGTGAACGTACCCCACAAAGATATGGGGCAGACATGCACATTGCCTTCTGGAGGGTCGAGACCCATAGACCCCGCCCTGCTACAGAGATTTCAGGGGTCTATGGTAGGAGCTGTGGTGGGAGACTGTATAGGGGGTGTATTTGAGAGGACAATGGCAGTGTACATTGGCAGCAAAAAGGTGTTAAATCTCATTGAAGAAATAGAAGCAGGTGAGTATCATTGGGACGGGGTCTAGTATTAGCAAACAGCTCTGTTGGTATAGCGCTCACTCTTTATATGAGAAGTCTGTCCAATAAAAGATGAATAATCACCAAATAATATGAAGCTATCACTGTATAGTTCTTCAATAAGGACCATTCATTTTAGGCTCTCTTGCTCAAAATCTATAAAAACTTGCATCTACGATAAAATTTCCACAATTATTTGATGAACCATAATCAGAGTTTATTAATGGATGAATTACCATAAGTATTAGTGTTAGAATGATATGAGATAAATGTACCTCTTTAATTAAATGAGATAAATGTACCTCTTTAACATAGTGTTAGAATGATATGAGATAAATGTACCTCTTTCACATAGTGTTAGAATGATATGAGATAATTGTACCTCTTTAACATAGTGTTAGAATGATATGAGATAAATGTACCTCTTTAACATAGTGTTAGAATGATATGAGATAAATGTACCTCTTTAACATAGTGTTAGAATGATATGAGATAATTGTACCTCTTTAACATAGTGTTAGAATGATATGAGATAAATGTACCTCTTTAACAGATAAATGTACCTCTTTAGTGTTAGAATGATATGAGTAATTGTACCTCTTTAACATAGTGTTAGAATGATATGAGATAATTGTACCTCTTTAACATAGTGTTAGAATGATATGAGCTAATTGTACCTCTTTAACATAGTGTTAGAATGATATGAGATAAATGTACCTCTTTAACATAGTGTTAGAATGATATGAGATAAATGTACCTCTTTAACATAGTGTTAGAATGATATGAGATAATTGTACCTCTTTCACATAGTGTTAGAATGATATGAGATAATTGTACCTCTTTAACATAGTGTTAGAATGATATGAGATAAATGTACCTCTTTAACATAGTGTTAGAATGATATGAGATAATTGTACCTCTTTAACATTAGTGTTAGAATGATATGAGCTAATTGTACCTCTTTAACATAGTGTTAGAATGATATGAGATAAATGTACCTCTTTAACATAGTGTTAGAATGATATGAGATAAATGTACCTCTTTAACATAGTGTTAAAATGATATGAGATAAATGTACCTCTTTAACATAGTGTTAGAATGATATGAGATAAATGTACCTCTTTAACATGGTGTTAGAATAATATGAGATCAATTACCTCTTTAACATGGTGTTAGAATGATATGAGATAAATGTACCTCTTTAACATAGTGTTAGAATGATATGAGATTAATGTACCTTTTTAACATAGAATATCACATAAATAAGTTAACTTGTAAACTCATAATTATACTATGATATAAATTACACATCATATTCCATGATCATATTCAGATCCAACCAGCCATCCAGAGAAAGAGGGTGAAGAAAGGAGTGCCAAGAAAATAAAAAACCTCTGGACTTTTACAGATGACACGGCCATGGCTCGGAGTGTGGCCAAGTCTTTGATCAAATACAACGGACTTAACACTACAGATATGGCGAAAAGGTTCAAAAGATTTTGATATCATCAGTACAGAGAGTAATAAAGATGTCATTCTTTGTTCCATTTTGTATTGTGTATTTCAAATGCATGATAAGTTGCATTCAGTGTTTGAATGATAGTATTGTTAATTCGGATAAGTTATTAATGGAATAACTTAATTATGGCATTATGTTAATCCTTTTGTAATAAAGTAGACAACATCTATTATTTTAAAGAAAATCATGATAATGTTTTACTTAAGGTCTATTGCTGTACATTTGTGACTGATTCCCCACTAGGGAAAGGATCAGTCTTGACCCATAGAGGAATAAAGTACTGGTTCAACTCAGGAACTATTTAGGAGGTATTGGCCTAATTGTAAGAAACTGTTTCCAAATGGACATAAAAATTTACACAAAAAAATTGCACATGAACAATTTTTCCTCATTTTTCTCTCTGGTACCACAAATGATCAGATTTGCATCATTTAAGTTGTTAGACATGTATATTATATTGTTTTATAAAGTTGAATTGACCAAAATTGAATAAATACAATTGTATAAGATTTATATTCTATTATCAGTGATGTGGCATTAGGATGATAAAATATATTACAAAAAGAATCTCTCCTGCCCAGAAAGTTGGCAAATAACAGGGTACCACAATAATTATTGCTATCTCTGTATTAGGTTTACTTCAGAGTACTTCAAGGAAAAGAAGCGTGGATATGGTCCATTTGTGAGGGACGTGTTTGAGGACCTAAAAGAGAACAACTGTAAGGATGTGTTTGGTCCTGCACGGGAACAGTTTAATGGTGAGGGTTCCTATGGAAACGGAGGGGCAATGAGGATAGGACCAGCAGGACTGTTCACTGTCAAGAAAAACATGGACTTTGACCAGATTAGGGTATGGCCATTTTAAGGGAAAAAAGTTCAAATAAATGAAAAGTGTCTGTAGGAGGGTGTCTCTATGTTTGGTTTTAATTTATGTAAATAAATAGCCCTTCTTAAATATGAAAAAAATATAGCTCAATTTCTTTTTGAAATTTTAGTTCCATTCAAGAACAAATTCTTAGTTAATGCAATCAAGTCAAATACAGTAAAATGGTGATAGACTTAGGACCAGTTTTCCAAGTACAGCGAAACCTCGTTAGTCCGGACACTTTCGTTCCTGAGGAAATTGCCGGATTGATGAATTTTCCGTATTAATAAAACTGCCTATGTCTTTCTTCATTCTCTCTCTCTCTGCTTTGCATGGCGGGCACGGGTATGCTCTGCTGTTCCCTCATCTATATTTAGCCATTTCTCAGCGTTTTTCAAGATATCTCAGATGGTTGACTTTCCAACATCAAGGGAATTCTCCGAAAGTATGGTTTGGCGAATTTCCTGATTTGTTGACTTGGGCTTATCAAGTTTTATCTGACAAATTTTCTTCTTTACAGTGCCTGGTATCTCCACTCGTCGTCTCTTGCTTATTGAGGTAGACATGTTAAGCTATCGACCTTGTAGTATTTGGTTGAAATTAAAATTTAATATGATACCCATCCCCTAAACAAGCATATTTAAATGTTAAAAAAATAAACACCTATGGAAGGTGACTGGATAACTGAAAACAAACATATTCGTGAGTAATAAAACTTTGTTTTAATTAATTAAGCCGAAACAGTTGCAATCAAATTCATCATAATCACAAAAAAGAAATACGAAACCGATCAAAAGAACGCTTAGCTTTATTTGCTAATCTAACAGCTCATCTCTGCGGGTGTGAAAAATTATTACCTCTTTAATCCCTATCTCATGTCTCCTATAATAGCTTGCGGCTACAAATGTCCTTAATCATCCCGCTCGTCAGTGTAATTAGTGTGAAATGCTTGCGAACATGTGTGAACAATCAACAGGTAATGCAACAGTCATGCGCGACAAGTAATCCGAATGATGTCTTGAAATAGATTGCGGGATTACCAGCCTGAACTTGTGCCCGGATTATCGAATCTAATTAGTCCCCTACCGGTGTTCACACCGGAGGGGACTATAGGTTTGCCCTCCGTCTGTCCGTCCGTCCGTCTGTCCGTCCGTCCGTCTGTCCGTCCGTCCGCTCAAATCTGGATCCCGCGATAACTAAGCAAGCTAACTTGATGAAACTTGGTATATGACTAGATGGCAATGTGTAGATTATGCACGTCATTTTATTTTTGTTCTTCGACTAAAATTGTGGTTGCTATGGTAACGGAAATAGTGAAAATATGGCAAAAATGGGATCCCGCGATAACTAAGCAAGCTAGCTTGATGAAACTTGGTATATGACTAGATGGCAATGTGTAGATTATGCACGTCATTTTATTTTTGTTCTTCGACTAAAATTGTTTTTGCTATGGTAACGGAAATAGTGAAAATATGGCAAAAAATGGGATTGATTACCATATTGAGTCAAGGTGGAGCCGGTAGGGGACTTTATGTGTTGCATACAACACCAGTTACTTGTTTTAACATAGAATGGAAGATTGGTTTCCAAAATGGATTTCCGGATCCGGAACGCAAATTTCCGTATTATCGAAGCATTTTTACGTTGCGGAGATCCGTTCCAAGAGAAAACCATCCGGATTGCGAGGTTTCCGGAATAATGGAGCCCGGACTAACGAGGTTTCACTGTATCATGCATTATCCAATGTATATCCAGTCCCTGTGCGAAGAAATGACAAGCTCAAGAAGGGAAATGCCCTATTTCCAAGCGTTGCGATTACTGGAGCATTTAATATACACTCCCTGTGTGGAGAAATAAAAAGCTCACAAAGAAAAATGCTCTATTTCCAAGCCTTGTGATTAACGGAGCATTTTATTTTCCCCATCAGTTCTTGGATTATCTCCATTTTACTGTACCATTTACAATTACTGTGACCCAGACTGTATTTCCAGGACTTCACAGAGGAGATGACCCGCATCACTCACACCCACCACAATGGTATACTAGGTGCCATACTGCAGTGCTATGCTGTTCACATAGCTGCCCAGACAGAGAAGTTAGATATTGACGTGTTCATAGACGCCCTTCTTGAAAAGATACGGCCGTTAGAGGAAGAGATGACAAAGGGAAAACCAGTAAAACAAGTGGAAAAAGATGGGAGGTGAGAGGCTATTAAGGTCTTTGTAAGGAAATGTAAAAAGATTTTTTGCCCAAAGTTTGAACAATTACACTTCCATTTTTATCATTTATTAACCAGCAATGGTGGTTCAGTTATCTATGTTTATTGTTACAAATATCATATAATGATAGCAATAAATTCTGAAAATTGCCAAAGTAAGATATATTATTGCTTCTTATATTGATAACTTTCATAATTCCATCTATGCTCAAATGCTATTAAGTTCTGATATCTGAAAACACAACTCCAGACATTGTTAGGATTTATATATGTGTAACAAAATGCATGCCTTTATTTGCTGAACAAAGAAATTGTACTTGTTAACAACAGTATTACTCCGCAGCAGTATAAAACCAAAGTAACAAAGACCTCTGCAGATGAACTTGCTTTTTGTTTAGACACTTGTATTTAATTTTCTTCATAGATATCATTGCACTCAAGATGAATTATGAAAAATCCCTTGGTGTTCTGTAGATGAGGATACTTTTTGTATGATCATCTGGTTTCTATAGCAGCTGGAAAAGTCCATCATTCATCTTTGGAGGGATATACGTTGAGCATTGCTCTGTCTGTCTGAAAGAACTCCTGAATTTCCAAAACTTTTTAATCATGTGCCAACCTTGATATGGATTTTTATGAAACGTAAAACAAATAATTGTTCATGTATTACTGTAGTGAGATAATATGCAAATAATTGTTCATGTATTACTGTAGTGAGATAATATGCAAATAATTGTTCATGTATTACTGTAGTGAGATAATATGCAAATAATTGTTCATGTATTACTGTAGTGAGATAATATGCATATAGCTGTCGAGGATCATCTCTTTAATTTGTCCCACTTGTAAGGAGAAGAAATATAAATCAAACTTCTTTGAGAAAATCTTGCCCTATAAGTTACACATGAATGATTTATCATGTGATCAATATTCGATAGTAATGTCTTCACATGGATGTACATAAATGTAACCTCAGCGTATATGAATCACTGTAGTGTTTGCATTGAGTCCCAGATTTATCCTCTCGACAGAGGATATGGATTTTAGCAAATTTGCTTTTTTTAGTTTTATGATCGTAATTATTTCACTTGGTGAAATGGAGGCTATTTAAGAATCAAGAATATTGTCCTGTTTTATGTTATTTTAAGTTGAGAAAATGTGGCAGGAATTTAATCACCTTCAGTGGAGCATTAGTTATTTGTTTTTTTTTCTTTACAAGTATTAGAATTGTCCATTGTGAGCAGTTCCAGTGGCCATGTTGTTAGAGCGTCCACTCTGGAATTAGGAGGTTGTGGGTCCCTGATTGTGACATACCAAAGTTGTAAAAAAGAATGGTACTGGTATAGATCCTTGCTTAGCGCTTAGCATATGATGGTAGTTCCAGGACTAGTTGGCCCGATGTCAGGTTAATGTGACTGGGTGTGGTATCATGCCACATGTCTACAAGTTTATACTGTAGTGTGGCAGGATCATATCTGTCTTAAGTAGACATCGTCTCCAAATGAATGAAATCATGTTGGTGGGAAGTTACACCCTACACAACAAACAGATCAATATATATATATTTAGGACAAGACTTGTGACTGTTGTATACAATAGGTTGTTACTGATGGAACGGGAAGGTTCCCATCCCTGTGTTGATGATGAGGACAGTAAAGGAGTACCGGCCACTTACAGCCACAAGCTGGAGTTGGTGAGACAGTTAGTGAAGCAGGAGACAGATCCATCTGCTACTGAGGTGGTAGGAAAACTAGGTAAGATTCTTAATGGTGTCAGGGGTGGTCCATATTTTGAAAGGGATGTGAGGTGGTGGTTCGGGCGGTTTTTTTTTTGTGGGGGTGAGCGGTGTGTCTTTATCAGTGTACAGGTTTGGCTGTTCTACATTAAACTGTTAGAAGTACAGCTATATCGCGGTTCTTGGGGTCCAAGCCCAAATACCGCGATATAGTGGACCGCGTAGTAGGTTTGAGAATGCTATATGTGTCTTTGTGATAGTCGTAAATTCTTGAGAAACCCTAATATAAAGCAATAAACATTATTTTATTTATAAACTTATTTACTTATTTTAAATAATTCCATAATCATGGATTCTGTTTGTTTGGTTTTTTTTGCACTATAATTGCCGATGATTCAGATTCAGAGAGCAGTGTGTACGGTATGGTGATGTGAAGCGGTTACAAAACTCTTCAGCATATCTCATTATAATAAATTATACACCGTTCATTGTTTGTCAAAACAATGTCGGTGTGAAAATTGCCATTCCACTACAATTCATCGCTATTTCAAATTAAGCTGAGGTGAACTTATTATGATGTATCGATATGAGGAGCCCTGTTAATGTTTAAATGAAACAAATTACCAGGTAACTTGATCTATGATATTATCTAACTCCGTGAAAAATTTTTTGGGTTTTTTCCATGGAAAATTATGTTCGCTAGCATAATAAACAAAAATACCATTACAGTGGATTTTAGACAATGTTTGTGTATTTTATCGAGTATCTGCTTGGTATTGAATGTCCATACCAATTAAATGCTGATTACTGTGGTTGGATAATTATACCTACAAACCTGCATTGTTGTCGATCATTAACACTCGATTGCGTAATCATCAACTGTCCCCAAACACAATAGCTTACCACCTGGGGTGTTTAATTGTTATCACTTCCGCGTGTCAGTGCACTAGCATGTTAAATACTGACCGCGAAACTCTTTTAAATACACATATATAAAGAAGGAGATAGATTAGTTTCACGGTAAGCCTATGCAAATAACGCGATATATTTTTGGGGTCCATAGATCAACCGCGATATATTGGTCAACGCGAAATAGCAGTCCGCAATATAGCAGAGCTGTACTGTATATGGTAAAATAAAAAAAAAAATGTACATTTTTTTTTGTGGATAGAAAATTAATTTCAAATGCAATTAAGCATGTTGTCGCAAACTGCTGTATGAAATGCCCACCTGTCTTAGTTAAGGGACAGTTTCTGGTTCTGGCCCACCCAATACATTTTGCTATATAATATACTTTATTTAACAACCACCTTCTTAACACAACCAAAAACTGCCACAGCATTCCATGGTATTTCCTAGCGGCCATTATGAGATGCCTTTTCTGCAGGTTTATTGCTCCTGACTGCATGTTGTGAGCAGATGACTCAGTTACTGATGATCACACTTACTCAGATTAAACGGATTTCATTATCATTGTAAATTGTGACCTTTCATAATTGTGAAAGATCAGGATTTTATAAAGTGGTTTCACATGGTTTATATTTAATGATTGCTGATGAAGAATGTAGAGTATCAAATGATTGAAATACTGTTGAAGGGGTGTTAAATCAAACATGTGACAATTTCTACTTGAAGCAGTTTGTGTTGTAGTCCTGCAAGACTGCAGTACCAGGCTGTAATCATATGGCATTACGGTGTACCAAACTAGTCATATTATCCTGTCTATGTCCACTATCTTATACATGTGTTTGTGTTGTAGTCCTGCAAGACTGCAGTATCAGGCTGTAATCATATGGCATTACGGTGTACCAGACTAGTCATATTATCCTGTCTATGTCCACTATCTTATACATGTGTTTGTGTTGTAGTCCTGCAAGACTACAGTATCAGGCTGTAATCATATGGCATTACGGTGTACCAGACTAGTCATATTATCCTGACTATGTCCACTATCTTATACATGTGTTTGTGTTGTAGTCCTGCAAGACTACAGTATCAGGCTGTAATCATATGGCATTACGGTGTACCAGACTAGTCATATTATCCTGACTATGTCCACTATCTTATACATGTGTTTGTGTTGTAGTCCTGCAAGACTGCAGTATCAGGCTGTAATCATATGGCATTACGGTGTACCAGACTAGTCATATTATCCTGTCATTGTCCACTATCTTATACATGTGTTTGTGTTGTAGTCCTGCAAGACTAGTATCAGGCTGTAATCATATGGCATTACGGTGTACCAGACTAGTCATATTATCCTGACTATGTCCACTATCTTATACATGTGTTTGTGTTGTAGTCCTGCAAGACTATAGTACCAGGCTGTAATCATATGGCATTACGGTGTACCAGTCCCAGTCATATTATCCTGACATGTCCACTATCTTATACATGTGTTTGTGTTGTAGTCCTGCAAGACTCATATCAGGCTGTAATCATATGGCATTATCAGGCTGTAATCATATGGCATTACGGTGTACCAGACTAGTCATATTATCCTGACTATGTCCACTATCTTATACATGTGTTTGTGTTGTAGTCCTGCAAGACTGCATTATCAGGCTGTAATCATATGGCATTACGGTGTACCAGACAGTCATATTATCCTGACATGTCCACTATCTTATACATGTGTTTGTGTTGTAGTCCTCTCAGTACAGGCTGTAATCATATGGCATTACGGTGTACCAGACCCAGTCATATTATCCTGTCATTGTCCACTATCTTATACATGTGTTTGTGTTGTAGTCCTGCAAGACTCATTATCAGGCTGTAATCATATGGCATTACGGTGTACCAGACCCAGTCATATTATCCTGTCATTGTCCACTATCTTATACATGTGTTTGTGTTGTAGTCCTGCAAGACTGCATTATCAGGCTGTAATCATATGGCATTACGGTGTACCAGACCCAGTCATATTATCCTGTCATTGTCCACTATCTTATACATGTGTTTGTGTTGTAGTCCTGCAAGACTACAGTATCAGGCTGTAATCATATGGCATTACGGTGTACCAGACTAGTCATATTATCCTGACTATGTCCACTATCTTATACATGTGTTTGTGTTGTAGTCCTGCAAGACTACAGTATCAGGCTGTAATCATATGGCATTACGGTGTACCAGACTAGTCATATTATCCTGTCATTGTCCACTATCTTATACATGTGTTTGTGTTGTAGTCCTGCAAGACTGCAGTATCAGGCTGTAATCATATGGCATTACGGTGTACCAGACTAGTCATATTATCCTGACTATGTCCACTATCTTATACATGTGTTTGTGTTGTAGTCCTGCAAGACTGCAGTATCAGGCTGTAATCATATGGCATTACGGTGTACCAGACTAGTCATATTATCCTGACTATGTCCACTATCTTATACATGTGTTTGTGTTGTAGTCCTGCAAGACTACAGTATCAGGCTGTAATCATATGGCATTACGGTGTACCAGACTAGTCATATTATCCTGACATTGTCCACTATCTTACACATGTGTTTGTGTTGTAGTCCTGCAAGACTGCAGTATCAGGCTGTAATCATATGGCATTACGGTGTACCAGACTAGTCATATTATCCTGACTATGTCCACTATCTTACACATGTGTTTGTGTTGAACCCCAGGCAAGACGCTACCAGTATCATGTGTAACAACTTACAAAATGGTCTAGAGGCCATTTGGTTTTGTATTGTTCTTAATAATTTCACTGTTACTGGTTCTTGATATTTTCTGGGCGTATGTATAACCATAATGTTCATTTCATTGTTCCAGGGGTGTTCATAGCAGCGTTAGATTCTGTCCCTGTAGCAATCTACTGTGTCTTTCGAGGAATGAAGGAAATAGAAGGACTATCCGTAAGTTTCAACATTTTTTTTTAAATTGATTCTAAAGATTTTACTTCCAGAGGTAAATTGATAAAAGAAAAATACACGAATTTAACAACTCTGAGCGAAATATGTTCAAGGGGAGCTATTTGGCCTTGTGTCATTATTTTTACTCTGAGTGGCATCAACTTTTATTTTAGATAATATCTCTTCTGAAGTATTTTGGTAGAAAGTTATGAAACTTGGCATGGGTCATTAACAAAATTGATTGAAATTTTCTTTTGAAAAAGGACAAACAAATATCTTCCTCTTTATAACCAGTGTTCAGAATTGAATCAATAATCATTTGATGACGAATCACGTCTTCATCATTTGTCTGTCCATCTGTCTGTTAAGGATTGGGATCACCAGGTCAAGTCATGTGACCTGTAAGATATTATTAGACTGATAGTGTTCAGCTGAATCATCTAGTGCTACTAGGACCCTCTTTTTTTTTCCAGGGTCGCAATGCCTTTGAGCGGACGATCATTTATGCCATCTCCCTGGGTGGGGACGTGGATACCGTGGCAACCATGGCCGGGGCTATCGCTGGAGCATACTATGGTCTGGACATTATCCCTACGTTGTGGCAGCAGAGATGTGAGGGGGTGAAGGAAGCCAAGAGAGATGCAGAACTGTTGTATAACCTGTCCAGATACAAGCTACCTGTTGTCTGTTAGTTTCAGATGTGGGTTTGTTTTTAGAAATAATTCACCATTTAGAGAAATCTTATACAAAAGGACTGTTACTATTGTAATGAGTTTCCAATGCAGGATGTGTGATTTACTAATTAGATGAACCAGATGGACTGTGCCTCTAGTCAAATCAGTTTTACTCTTAGATTGTATGTTTCTTCCCAAGTAAAACTGAGATGGATTGTGTTCATTATCAATGCAGTGTTGTGTTCATATTTAATACACTGTTATTTAGTGTTCAGTCTTATGACAGGGATTATTATTCATTTATAAAGAGTTCATATTTAACTGCTGTGAGTTGATACATATTAAAATAAAAAAAGTTTAAAATATATATATTTATTGCAATAGTGTGATATTTGCTAGTCATTATTATCACAGTATCATTACTGGACGTAGACTGAAAGTGCTATTATAAATATGATACATGTACCAATATATAACAAGGCAGCATGTCACACCATCTGCTAAAGTTAACCAGAGTCCTCAATCTGTAGAAGGACAGGTCTAAAGCATCACTGTCTTATTCCAGTCATCTCTACCTAGTGAAGGATCCCCCTGGTGCACTGGTCCATCCATGATACAGTTTAGATGGTTTTGTGTGTATGTGTGTGTAATGAATGAGATGGAATCTTAATGATAAAGAATTGTAATAACACATAATGACAGGGGGACAGTGGCAATGAAGTACTTTAGGTGTGATTCTGTAAACTCAATAAATGAATGTATTCCAGTAATGTAACACACCAAGAATATAGGTAGCATGTTTATACTGTAGCAGTTTACACTGGTTATGTTATTTACTATTGTGGGTAAAATACGTCATAACTAAGACTTATAGACAATAACCAAAACAATCACTAAAATATGGGATTGTAAGTAGAAATTAATTGTCTTGATATTCAGTTGCTATGAAATAACTTTGGTATTTGTTAACAATTTAGTAACTTGAATAACGATATTGACTTTATACTGGCTGTATGTTTAATCTCTGTTATTTGTTGAGTATATATTGGCTTATAAAAATCTTACTGTTGACACAATGTTTTTTGTTGAAGGTTTAATATTTTCATTTAGGATTATTTTTACTATACCTTTTAATTTTGTTCAGTTGTTTTATTAGGAAGACAGTAACACTCAGGGGAGATGAGTCAGGTGTATCATGAAGTCCAACGAATTTCAGTTCATTATAATTACAATATCTTAATTGTCAAACAATTAATTTTAACAGCTTAAACCTTTTACTTCATATTGACTCATTTTGACGCATTGGCAAACAGAGCAGACCCAGATCAGACAGCTCCTATAGGAGCTGTGGTCTCCTCTGTATGCATATACAATATTTTACACAGTCTGCAGAGCAAAGAAAAATCCACTTTTTGATATACCTGTTTTGATTACAAGCTAACGTAACACAGAGTAGTGTTTACTATAGCTTTGACTATTATTATGTACAGGGTATGTGAAGGGCAAGAATTGCAAAACTTTCGGGTCAATGCAAATGCGAAGTTTTCCGGAATTGGGCTTTTCGATGCACACTAACGCGTGTACCCAATTGGTGGGTTCTGTTGTTTTGGAGATAATGCCTTGATCCTCCATTGATTGGAGTTCAGATTTTAATTTGTCCTGAAGTGCAATAGGCACCGTTGGAACAGGACACACTACTGGGTTGGCATTCTTATGTAACTGTATTGAGCATTTACCTTCAAAGGTACCTATTCCCGTAAATACATCACTATATTCGGACACTAATGCATCTTTGGAAATGCTCTTATCAATGGTGTAGGTTAACTGAATTAACCCAAGGTCACATGCTGTTTTAAGATTTACAAGCGCTGGGGCGTTTGCCCGATTTACAATGTAAAATTCGGCATGCGTGTGTCTGTTCTCATAGGAACATTGTACCTCGATTTTTCCCTCCACCCACAGTTGATCATCTGTGTATGCAGTTAGTTTTTCACTGGGGGTAACGGGATTTTGTATGTTAAGTTTTCTGAACACGTGTTTGGGTAGAATATTAACCTGGCTGCCTGTATCAGTCTTAGTAGTTATATTGACTTTCCTAGGTCCAAATGAGAGATAAACGACAGCATTGTCAGGTCAAGAAGAAAAACTTCTGACAGTGTAAACGTAGAATTCCGAGTCACTTGACCAACTGTCATCTTCGACAAAGTGAACATTTTTGTAGTCGTTGTTTGTTTTGCACATTTTTACAAAGTGGTTAAATTTTGAACACTTGTTGCACGTTTGTCCCATTACTGGGCAGTCAGAGTCAGATTTATGTTTCGATTTGCCACACCTTGAACATATTCTTCTCGCATCCGTCTGTTGATGATTCCGTTGGGGCCATGTCCCACGTGTTTTAGCTCTGTGTCCAAGTCCGAGGGGTCCATGTTTCGGGGGTTTTATCGGGTCCTTTCTTGTTTTCCCTCCAACACTCCTGATAAAGTCCAAGTCCTTTTCCGTGGGGTTCATATCATCCATTTGTTTTTTGTTGTACTTGTGAGACTGTGCCGTTTGAATGGCAATCTCTAGGGTTAGTTCTGTCCCCTTTTCTATTAGCTTTTCTCTTACTCTTTCAGATAAGCACCCAAACACTTTTCTGTCGCAAATTATTTTGTCCATTTTTTTCTTTAAAGTCACAGTCATTTTCTCTAATTGTGAGCCTTGAAACAAATTCATCGATTGATTCATCCATTGCATTTCATGGTAGAATTTGTACCGTGCAAATATACGGTTAAGTTTCAGTTGTGCAAAATCTTTAAACTTCTTAAAAGATAATTTCTGTGTTTTTGTTATCATCGCCAGTGGTTTTCCACGATGAATGAATCGTTCTTGTTCTGTCCCCTGCCCACAGGAGAATATACGCGACTTGCTCTTTGCCGCCTTTAGCCTTTATGGGTCCGTCAAACATAAGTTTGCAGTGTCTTTCAAACTTATCCCATGCGTCAGGTAGGTTGGAATTACTCCAGTCCATTTTAGGATATGGTAGTTGGTTTAATTCCATTTTCACTTTTTTGTATTGAAACAATCCCGATTCTGACATCATGTTTTGATTACAGACTAACGTAACACAGAGTAGTGTTTACTATGGCTTTATTTAGGCTTGAGTGCCGGAGCAAATGCAATGTGCTGGGCTTAACCCAATGTGTGCGCATGCGCACAGGCATTGCCCTGACCAATAATATAACAATACCATTTTAAGTTCAATTAATTAATATTCATGAAGTCATAAAATTTGTTCATGAATATTCATGAAGTAAAGGGTTAATTAATGCAATGCACTGTTACACATGAGTAAGTTTACTTCAGTTGCTGCTTTGGATGGTGCATTCTAATGATTAATGGTATACATTTTCATAAGTAGTCTTTTAATTTTTTTCTGAAGGCTTTGTATGACAAAAAGAGTTCAGATTTAAATGCTTTTTTTTTGCTCTTTATTTTGTTATTTCATGTTGAAAATGCTCTTTATTTTTTTGCTCAGAGTTAGCTATGCTAAACTTTAAACTCTGCAAATTAATGGTTTTTTTTTTTCTTTAAAATTTTTTTTTTTATTTTATATAGTGTTTGTTTTGTATTGTTTAAAACTTATTGATTAAATGAAGTCAGCTGAAGGTGTTGTGCTTTTACTAATAATGTGGAATTTTTGTTTGTGGATATTAGAATCTTTATTTATTGATCTGTATATTATTGTTATTTATTGCTAGATCTGTATATTGTTGATGTTGTTTATTAACAGTTGTTCTATGTTATTTGATATTCAAAATGCAAGTTTGCCAGGCTTTCAATTATTCTAATCAGGTTCAACAAAAATAAAGTTTGGCAAAGTTTGGCAAAGTTTGACTGACATCATCTAACTTGTCTGGACTGTAACTTTGTCAAGCAAGGAGATATTTTGAAATTTCTTCATAAAATTGTTCAGCATGATGAGATGGTGTTCAGGCCTATAATCCAGGGTCATAGCTCAAAGGTCAAGGTCACACTTAGAGGGTGAATGGAAAACTCTGGGATGTTAACTGTCCATCTAGCACAACCTGGCTTGTGAAATTTTCAGGTCTCATTTATTCCGTGGTCTATTTCCTACTTTCTTGTAAAAATGTTTTTCTACTTCAAAGAAATTGAATCAGTTATATTGATATATTAATCTGTAAAGATATTCATTGAGTTTATTTTGTAGATTAATGATATAATAATCGCCATGTTTGGTATAAAGTGGACTATAGACTCTCCATGATAAATCAATCTTACATATATAGTTGTGATTAGTATAAAACATATATAGTTGTGAATAGTATAAAACATATATAGTTGTGAATAGTATAAAATACTCAAATATTTCAGGTGCAGGTATATGAATTCAGGATTCCAATTCTTTTTATAAACTGAACTTATTTTTATCCTTCTTTTTAAGAAAAATCAATTGAAAGTTTGCCTTATATATTGATACACATGTTCAATGTATGTAATAAAGAGAAGGAACCTGATTTGATACTTTATATTTCTATCATTTCCAGTCTTATTAAACTTAATCTGATATACATTCATAATTCCATGGATTATTAAACACTAATACTTATAAACACTATTGCCAAGGAGAATCAAGAGCCTACCAACTTATAACCCTGACATTCTTGATTAGAATTGAGTTACATTTCAACTCCTGTAGAGTGCAGTCATTTCATTCACTCCAGCATGTAATATTTAATCAATTTGCAATCCAATTTGAGTGATTGTAATTTGTACTTATGAACAAAAATGGGTTAGTGTCAGCTGTTTCATTTAGCTAACCTGTGTAAACATCATAAGTATTGCGCAATCCCGCCGCCATTGTTTGAATACTTTTGTACTAAAATCAGAACATGCTAATTTGCATACGGAAACAATATTTTTAGTTAACAACACAAGAACAGAATGTCTTGCACATTGGTAAGTGTAATTGCTGACTTATTGCTATTAACATCCACCATTGTTACAAATGTTGACTTTGTTAGACAAGTTCCGGAAATTTCCAAACGATCCTTGGTGGAAAAAAATGAAACTGTTATTACTTATTTTAATTATTAATCAATACTGAAACAATTTAGGATTAACAAAATAAGCTATATAAACGTAGAAAGCTTGTGACATGCATATTTTTTTTTTTAATAAACGCTTCAGAGGACTTTAATTATATGACATCATATTAACCTCAATGTCAATTGTATAATAAACTCTATTGGACGATTATGTGATTTAAATACACTCTGTTGATTGCCTGAGAAAATTTGATGTAGAATAAAACACAATTTTAAATTTTCGCAGAGTAGAAAATAAACCTACCTACTGATTGAGAATACACTTTTATATTTTGTCCTCCAGTTAAAAACAAGAAGTTTATTACACTTTATGTCATATATGAAAATATTCAAGATAGGTAGAGATAAAAGAAAACAAGGATCTTCCTTGTAGGAATTTTAATATCAAATAACAATAGAATAAACAACATGTAAAAAAGGTTTGAATGTCTGAATGTAAACAAGCAAGTCTTTAAAGCCTTTTAAAAAGCAAAATATAAATCCATTAACATTCAACAGGACGTTATAATTGTGTTATAAAAAAAAATCATAATTGTTGTGAAAATGTGCATTGTATAACAAAAAATATGCCCTTATTCTGATTTATTCCTAAAGGCCACAATTTCACTGGTGTTTCCCCACACTAACCTATTGTTTCCAAAAGCATTACTTAAAGAGTACTTATACTTGTGCAACTTATTTTTATATGTGTAATAAATTACATGATTATAACAGAAATAGGGGGCCTACATAGTTTTCAACAAAACAAATGACGTAAGAGGTATAGCTTTAAAGACTACCATACAATATAAACCATACAGCAGGAACCTGTATCAACAATGATCAAACATACTGTAAAATATTTGCAGGTGTTTTTTCATGTTACTTGCAATATCAATCAATTCTCACAAATCATCATGTTTGTATCATATCAATTTTTATTAAGACATTTTATATCTCAGAAATGCTTAATTAACATCACAAATTACTTCACACTCAAAATTTTGGCAACACCAAAATACAGTCGAACTTCGGTAACTCGAACAGGCTGAGGAATCGGCAATTTGTTCAAATCATCGGTGGTTTGACCCAACCGCGGTTAAAATGATTTACATATACATACATGTATTGAAAAATGCGATATATTATTTAGCCTTCTTTTGGCACTGATCGATTAAAGTAGATTATCTTATTTTATCATTTTTCTTATGAAACAAGTAACATTTAACAAAAAAAAAAATTAACAACGCTTTTGCCAATCTGACAATGTGCAGCTTGCAATTAAATCACCATAAGTAGTTTGACCGATAGGTGTGAAATACATAGCACTTTTAATCTGGGGCCGGAAATTTAGTTTGAGAGTTCCAGCCATCAGTGTTCGACTCAACCTGGGTCAAACAATAAAGAAGAAAGAACAGTTTGGCGGGACCTTGAAATGTGTTCGATTAAAGTACGGTGTTCCAGGTTTCAGTGTTCGAGTCACTGAAGTTCGACTTTACCTGATTTAACAGATTACTCCCACGTAATGCTGTTATGAAAACGAACAATGTACATATCTACCAGTATTTTTTCTGCAAATTTAAGTGGGGTATAATAAGATAACTATAAGGTATTTCTGGGCAGTGCAATTTACAACTACCGGTATATTTTTAGCTCACCTGAGCACAAAGTGCTCAAGGTGAGCTTTTGTGATCGCCCTTCGTCCGGCGTCTGTCGTCGTCCGTCGTGCGTAGTGCGACGTGCGTCGTGTGTCGTCAACAATTTGCTTTAAACGACATCTCCTCTGAAACCACTGGACAGAATTTAATGAAACTTGGCAGGAATGTTCCTTGGGTGAGGCTCTACAAAAGTTGCTAAAATAAAGTTGATCCATGAAGAACTCTGGTTGCCATGGCAACAAAAAGAAAAATAATTTGAAAACTTTAAAAATCATCTTCTTCAAAACTACTGGCCTGATTTTAAAATAAATTGGTAGAGATGTTCCTTGGGTCAACCTCTACCAAAGTTGCTAAAATTATTCCGATCCGTAAAAAAACATGGCCGCCAGGGGCGGGGCTTATTTGCCTTATATGTATATAGAGAAACCTTTAAACAGCATCTCCTCTGAAACCACTGGACAGAATTTGATTAAACTTGGCAGGGATGATCCTTGGGTCAACCTTCACAAAAGTTGCTAAAATAAACTTGATCCATGTAGAACTCTGGTTGCCATGGCAACAAAAAGGAGAAAAAAATGAAAACTTTAAAAATCATCTTCTTCAAAACTACTTGCCAGATTTTAAAATAAATTGGTACACATGTTCCTTGGGTCAACCTCTACCAAAGTTGCTAAAATTATTCCGATCCGTAAAAAAACATGGCCGCCAGGGGCGGGGCTTATTTGCCTTATATGTATATAGAGAAACCTTTAAACAACATCTCCTCTGAAACCACTGGACAGAATTTGATTAAACTTGGCAGGGATGATCCTTGGGTCAACCTTCACAAAAGTTGCTAAAATAAACTTGATCCATGTAGAACTCTGGTTACCATGGCAACAAAATAAAAAAACAAAAAAAAACTTTAAAAATCATCTTCTTCAAAACTACCGGCCAGATTTTAAAATAAATTGGTACAGATATTCCTTGGGCCAACCTCTACCAAAGTTGCTAAAATTATTCCGATTCGTAAATAAACAAGGCCGCCAGGGGCGGGGCTTATTTGCCTTATATGTATATAGAGAAACCTTTAAACAAGATCTCCTCTGAAACCACTGGACAGATTTAGATTTAACTTGGCAGGGATGATCCTTGGGTCAACCTTCACAAAAGTTGCTAAAATAAACTTGATCCATGTAGAACTCTGGTTGCCATGGCAACAAAAAGAAAAAAAATATGAAAACTTTAAAAATCATCTTCTTCAAAACTACTGGCCAGATTTTAAAATAAATTGGTACAGATGTTCCTTGGGTCAACCTATTTATCTCAGGTGAGCGATTTAGGGCCATCATGGGCCTCTTGTTTATCTTTTAATGCGATGGATACATAACAACGTTAAAAGTCAAAAGATTTGCAAAATGCAAGCTTCACTATGACTAAGACTATAAGTGAAAACACAAAACCTGTACAAGAGAGGTTCATTCATATCTGTTTCACATTTGTCTGCCCATCTGTGTGTTTCACATGTTAAAACTATGAATTCAAAGAAAAAAAACCCAACAATAACATGTTCTCAGTTAACTTTTACAGGTGGAAAATATCCCCCCCCCCTCTCTCTCTCTCTCTCTCTCTTTCACAATCACACCATCATATATTAAGAACAATTCATAATATCTGAAAAGGTTTTTAGAGCTTGCCAAGCTGAAGCGACACTAAATAGCAGCAGGTTCCAATTACCAGAACTAGCTTAATCAAACAAGTAAGGCATTTATAGATCATTGTACATCACACATACATAATGCACAATATTTGGAATTGCAAGTATCATCTTGAAACATAATCTCTCCATGAACCAAATGACCTTTCCCTACCTTTATCTGGAGTGCAAGTTTTAGCTCCAGAACTTTGGTAAATGACAACTTCTCTATAAAACAATCTCAGATAACAGTTTACGCTCAGCTACAAACCATCATCGATAGCTGTTTTCTCAAAACACTGTCCAGTCACAACACTTCTTCTGTGTTCATGTCAAGTTTTTTTTTCTTCTCCCAAACTAAGCATTTTACATTTTGGATAACCTGATCCAATCTACTATAAACCTCCCTTACAACTTGAAGACAATATTCAACTTTAATTTTTTAATACAGCTAGGCTGTTTTAAGCATTCAAACATATACAGCCCTGCTTCCACTTTGAGTAACCATA
This sequence comes from Solen grandis, assembly GCA_021229015.1. NCBI lineage: Eukaryota > Metazoa > Mollusca > Bivalvia > Adapedonta > Solenidae > Solen > Solen grandis. The sequence goes on along the minus strand of CM037788.1, from coordinate 35,801,987 downwards.
GTAAGTTGCACACATTCATCAATGGCTCCATCCCCTACCTATACATATACCTGTGTTCTCGAAAATTCTTAAGTACAATCTCAGGCTCAAATTTGAGTATCATACTCAAATTCCTAATGAAGCTAATGGGCATGGTTTGAGTCTGAGTATGAAAATCATACTTAGTACCATTTTTAGTTTTGAGAAAACGGGGCATGTACCGCTATTTAAAACCACAACCATAAAACATGTCCTTCTTTCTTTGCTCTAACAACTAATGGACAAGGGAATACACACCTATTCACTGCTGAAAACTATTACAAAGATGTTACATTGATATACAAAGTTTAAAAGTGGTTTGATGAGATACAATGACGTGAGATTAGAAGTAAACATATGACATACTTCAAACTGGACTAGAATAACTGAGGTATTGACGTTAGTTAAGGAAATCCCACTGTACAAATATGTGTTATACTTCGTTCAATAATCTTGTGATACTCTTGACTTATAATCTACCTTATAATACTATCACATGTATATATCCCTATATCAAGTGACCACAACTATACAAATATTATATATTGTATAGACAACACATAGTTTACACTAAAATGTTTTCACAATACATACAATTTAAATCTTATCTGCAGTATGGAATAAATCTAATGAACTTAAAAAACGGAGTTTCTGTTCTAACGTTTTGGTCTCCCACCATGAGAACACCTTGGCTGACCAAAATAATGTTTTGAATTACAATTCTATGCCATTTTAACATGATTTAGACACTAGATATTCCCAATATTTACAGATACATCCCAATTAAATCATCCAACAGCCACCCTGGCATATGAGATCGGTGGTTAGCCTGGTGGACACAGAAGAACACATGTGTTTGTGAGCAACTGACCATAATCAGTAACAGAAGGAAAAGTTGGGGATACAATGTTTACCTTACCAACTGTTCCAAGTCCTTAGACAAGCCAATGTGATACCAATACTAGCTAGAACAGATTCTATAGTGTTAAAAATGTACTGAAAAGATGCAAACAGCATAAAACCTGACCAGCCTGTAACCTCCTAACAAGCTGATCTGTATGTATGAAGGTCCCATACGTCACTTTCTTCATATTTCTCATGTCGTGAAGAAATAATGTATTCCATGCTTTAAATGAATAGATTTAATATTTTCTTTTTGATGAAAGCTTCCTGCATGTCCCCTCTAAACTAAGCATTATTGTATTTCTTTAATAGAATTACAATCAATACAGAAATTAACCTTAACCTTAATTTTGACATTTTTTATTCTTTTCTAAAATTCAAAAAAGAAAATAACTCTCAATCAACAGAGAAATTTGCTGAAATTAACAAACAATCAGAAATATTTTCTTTCTTTTCTCATTAAATGTGATTAAACGTATGCATAATGTTATATTTCTCAAAACCTCCATTCAGATCTAGATTTAGAGTTGTTATATTTGATGGAAAGTTGGTGACCACTAGAGCCTAAAGTGAATGTAAGATTCTGTGAAACACAATGAAAACTGGTGATAGACAATTGACATATGAAGATTTGATCACCTACTAATGACATGTATACTTCTTCTTCTTCTTCTTCTATATACAGCACTCCTTCACTTTTGAAGATTTTGTGCTGGCGCCTAATTTATAAATCAAAAAGGTGTATATTACAGTTCAGAGCTATCAATCTGAAGTGATGTTTAAAGGTTTTAATTAATATCTACAAGTGCAATCTAAAACTATTATACAAAGTATATGCTATCTACTGCTGGAAAATGGGGATGAGAACAGACACAGGGATCATGGCTTTAAAGGCATCCACTGTGGCTGCTTCGTGGGCCTGCAATGGCAGGAGGTTCCACTGTGCTACAGTTCTGGGATAAAAGGAGTACTTGTATGAATCTTTGACAGTATGAATGTGTTTGAATGTATAGATTTTCTGGTTTTGAATGATGAATGATTTTGTATCAACAATTTGATTAATTTGTGATTTGTTGTGAGGGTCCCAAACTGTTGATGAATATTCTAGTTTAGGCCTGACTAGGGCTTTATAGGCATGGTCTTTAACTTTACTAGATTTGATGCGGAGATTGCGTCGTAGGAAGCCCAGGGATTGGTTAGCCTTACTTGTTACACTATTTATATGTCTGTCCCATTTCAAATTATCTTGTATAGTTACACCTAGATATTTCGCATTTTTAACTTTGATAAGGGGATAATCACGAAGTTTATATGTAAATTGTAGAGGTTTGCGTTTTTGTGTGATGCTCAATACATTGCATTTATCAGGATGGAAATGCATCAGCCAGTCAGACTCCCATTTACTTGCAGCGTCTAGGTCGAGTTGGAGGTTTTTAGCGTCTTCTGTGTTATTGATGGTGTTATAAATAATACTATCATCAGCGAAGAGTCGGAGTTTACTATATTTGAGATATTCTGGGAGATCATTTATATAAATCAGAAAAAGGATCGGACCAAGTACCGTACCTTGTGGAACACCGGACAAAACAGGTACCTTAATTGATTCTACACCCTCAAGGGCAACTGTTTGAGTTCTGTTTGACAGAAAGTGCTCAATCCAACCAAGAGTGCTGCCTGTAATGCCATAATGTTTAAGCTTGTACAGTAGATGGCGATGTGGTACCTTATCGAAAGCCTTAGCAAAATCCATTATAATTATGTCGGTCTGTATGTTGTTATTGTTTGATTGTGTTAGGTCTTGTAGAAATGAGATGAGTTGTGTTTCACACGAGCGAGCAGGCCTAAATCCATGTTGAAGATCATATAAAATATTATTATTTTCTAGATGTGTCATGATATTGCTGGAGACTATATGTTCTAAAACTTTACAACAAATACAAGTTAAAGAGATTGGACGGTAGTTAATTGGATCATGTCTGTCTCCCTTTTTATAAGCTGGACAGACAGTGGCATGTTTCCAGTCTAATGGTATTGTGCCAGTAGAGAGAGATTTTTGAAAAATAATGATAAGAATAGGTGAGACAGCCTCACTGCATTCTTTTAAAACTTTTAATACTAACATAGTAATGCCAGTCCAAGGAATATACCATGAGGTACCAAAGGTAAACACTGAAACATTGCAAAGTGGATAAACTCTACATCTCTAAACACATACGAATGTGTACCTTGTCCAGTTCAAACACAAGTGGTTAATAACATAGTTTCTCCTTGTTACTGTATATAAATGACTACACAAAGATAAACAATGTATCACGCATAACACGGAGTAATTAGCAGGTAGAACTGGGTTGGAACATTCCTCTGCTCATGGTTAACTCTTGGAGAAATCTAAACTGTGAAAGCTGAGTTGGTCTTCAGGCTGGATTGTTTATTTATGTGACACGGTGCCACTACTAAAACTGGGGAGGATGACACTAACATGAAGGGAGATAACCTAGTGGTGACTGTCATCCTGACATGGGCAGGGAAACAATCCAGGTATGTAGTTGTGTCCCCTGGCAGGGTGTTTTATTAGCTTGGCTCCAGATCTATGTGACGGATCTCTGGAAATTTGTTCTGGAAAATAAAGATTGCATTATAAGCATATTTACAATGGTCAATGAATAAACTATGTTGTACCGGGTTCATAAAAGCTAAAAAATTGCTAAGATATTAATATTAACAAGAGCTGTCAGAGGACAGCACGCTGGACTATTCAAAATGCTTGTTGGTAAATCAAATGAAATCTATTTCAGTTCTTACCCTGTATATATTAATAGTAAAAATTGATATACCTTGATAGTATATGTATGTATATATTACATATGACTGCACCAGGTGTTGGCTGCATTTTTGTGAGCTCTCAAAAACTTGCTTAATTATAGTAAATATATGGTATACACAAATTGTAAATGATCAAGATTATGTATAAAAGCATAGTGAATGTATATACGACTTTTTCATTTGGAATTTTATTGTGGTTTTCTGGAAATTTTGCTTTTAAACTCATTATTAATAAATAAATAGGAAACGCCGACATTTTTTCCCAGTGTGTTTTACCTTTTAAATTTAGTAACGCGGACATTTTACCCCAGTGTGTTTTTACCTTGTTCGATTATGAGTGAAAACTTGTCAAGTATCATACAGTACGATAGTGGTACACTACATAATGTCGGCGTGTCCATAATGTCGTCAGTGTCCATTTATCACTGAACAATCTACATGAACAACATCAATCTGCCTATAGGAAGTTCCATTCTACAGAAACAGCATTAATTAAAGTCCAAAACGACATCATGCAATCCTTAGATCAAAATAAAGTCACCATTCTTGTCTTACTTGACCTCTCAGCTGCATTTGATACCATCGACCATAGTTTACTCTTGAATCGTTTGAAACATGACTTTGGAATTGAGGGAAAACCACTTCAGTGGATGACGTCTTACTTAGGTGACCGGTACCAAACAGTTTGTATTGACGGCCAGTTGTCAGAAGCAGTTTTGATGAATTACAGTGTTCCGCAGGGCTCAGTTTTAGGTCCGAAAAATTACATTATGTATACAAAACCAGTTGGAGCCATCTGCCGAAACCACGGTCTACTTCATCATTTTTACGCAAACGATTCTCAACTTTATATAGCTTTCAAACCTACTGACCAAGTTAATGTTGCAGAAGCTGTTCAGCGTGTCGAGGCCTGCCTGGCAGACATAGTTTCATGGATGCATCAAAACATGCTTAAACTCAACACCAATAAGACTGAAGTAATTATTTTCTCTTCTAAACACAATGAAAAGCTTGTGGGTGATATTTCAATAACCATTGGTGCATCTAAAATACAACCGGCTACTGTTTTTAGAAATCTGGGAGCTTTTTTTAGACTCTAGATTAGACTTAGAAGATCACGTAAAGTCAGTGTGTCGATCTTGTTATGCTCAACGTCGCAGAATTAGCCACATCCTAAAAGAACTGCATTGGTTGCCTGTAGAAACCAGAATACAGTTTAAGATATTATCTCTTACGTTCAAGGCACTACATGGTCAATCACCGGAGTATATTCAATTAATGTTAGAAATTTACAGACCCAGCCGTGTACTTAGATTCCAAGACGTTTCAGTGACACTAGCCCAACCTAGAACCAAAACAGCGAAATATGGGGACAGATGTTTTACTCTTAGTGCTCCAAAACTCTGGAACTCGTTGCCAGTATTAATACGCCAGTCCAGCAGTTTCGTCTCATTTAATAAACTCTTAAAAACATACTTCTTTGTTCGATTCTATAGCGATCATTAAAATGGAAAATTACTTGATTACTGTACTTTTAATAACTGTAGATTTAAACATTTTAATGTTGTTGTTTTTCGTTTATTTAATGATATTTTCTTAGTTTGCTTCTTAAATTTTATCAGGGAACTTTACTTTACTTTAATACTATTTGATATTATGACACTGTTGTTACTTATATTTTAAAACACTCTACGCATGATATTCTTACCTTATTTTAGGTGTATTTAGTTTCAGTGGATGGTTTCATTGCATGTATTTTACATCTCCTATTTTCTTTTTTGTGTTTAAACAGATTGTAATGCACTTTTGAACGTATAACATATATGAAAAAAGTGCTATATAAATGTGGTGTAATAATCATAATAATAATAATAGTCTAATACTCCTAAATAGGTTTATGAAGTCTAAAACCAATCCCATGCCTAGTTACTGAGACAGAAGCATAATAACACTCTGCATGCAAAACTTTAACCAAGTATCCAAGTTAGAAAAGGGCTATAATTTGTATAAAATTCAGTCCAAGCGTTATCCTCCTTGGTTTTCTGATGCCCCTGAACACACTCCTAAACTTTCTAGTCAATACCATAAACAATTTCTGAGATATAAGCTAGATACTAGTAGTAGCTTGAATGCAAAACTTTACCCAAAAAGTCTAAATCAAGAAGTGGCCCTAATCTGCATTATATTCAGTCAAAAACTATCTGCCACTATAGTATGATACCACTGAACATATTAAAGATGTTTCAATCAAACCCAGGCCTGGTTACTGAAAAATAAGCATGAAATTCCTTGCATGTAAAACTTTAACCAAAATTTCAAAGTTAAAAAGGGGACATAATTTGTAATATATTCCATCAAGTGTTATTTTCCTTGATAGTATGATACCCATAAACATATTAAAGATGTTTCAAATCAATCACATGACTGGACTCTGAGATATAAGCATGAAAGTACCTTGCATGCAAAACTTCAACTAAAATTTCTAAGTTAAAAAGGGGGCCATAACTTGTAATATATTCCATCAAAAGTTATCTACCTTGATAGTATCATACTCCTAAACATATTAAAGATGTTTAAAATCAATAATTTGTAACATATTCCATCAAAAGTTATCTACCATGAAAGTATGATACCGCTAAACATATTAAAGATGTTTCCAATCAATTGCATGCCTTGATACTGAGTTAGTACACGAAAGTACCATGCTTGTAAAACTTTAACCAAATTTTTTAAGTTAAAAAGGGGCCATAATTTGAAACATATTCTATCAAGAGTCTATCCCATGCCTGGATACTGAGATATTAGCATGAAAGTAACTTGCATGCAAAACTTTAACCAAAATTTCTAAGTTAAAAAGAGGCCATAATTTGTAATATATTCCATCAAGAGTTATCTACAATGAAAGTATGATACCCCTAAACATATTCATAAACTTTCAAGTCAATACCATGAATGGTTATTGAGATACAAACTAGATAGTAGCTTGCACGCAAAACTTTAACCAAATATTCTATTGCATGCAAAACTTTAACCAAAATTTCTAAGTTAAAAAGGGGCCATAATTCATACTTAATTCTATCAAGAGTTATCTATCTTGATTGTCTGGTGCCCCTGAACATATTTACAAACTTTCAAGTCAATACTATAAATGGTTATTGAGATATAAGGTTGATAGTAATTTGCACGCAAAACTTTAACCAAAGCTGCAACGCCGACGCCGACTCCAGGGCGACTACAATAGCTCTCATATTCTTCGAATAGTCGAGCTAAAAATGTTAACATGGTTTCTTCTTGAATGTTGTGATTTGGCAGTAAAAAGAGAAACGTAAAAATATCGTCCAGCCAATACACAAATTTGGCACCTCGAATCTGTAGTTGAGGGCACTGATGAAAGTGGCACCCTGCTAGGGAACTTAACGGTCTTATTTGGCTGAACACAGCAGGATGTTGAAATGGCCATAGGAGTGGGATGGAGAGGGTCACGGATATCAGTCACAATTAGTACCTGTTCTGTATCTGTCTTGATTTATTGCTGCAAGAGGGAACAGTTATTCTTTAAAAAAAACTGTAATAAACACATCGATTGTTACTAAATTCTAAGGAATTTGATTATGTGAAATAAGCTTAATTAAGATCAGCTGATTTGTGACAAATGATAAATTTATTGTTTACATATCCTCACATAAGATGAGACATTGAATAACATGTACTGATGTTTTAAATTGTCATAATAAGAATTCAGTAAAATATTGAACCTAGAATGATTATGTTTTATTATTTATGAAAACAAACAGTCAAACTTATTAGTACTGCCTTAACATGATAAATGTTAAGAGAGATTTTTTTCTATTATCAGTATATTTGGTGATTAAACAAATAACTTTTTTTTTTTTGGTTAAAAATTGGACTGCGATTTAAATGATATCGAAGATGAATTTCATTTTGTAATTAAATGCCCATCGTATAGCGCAATTCGTAATTTATATATTCCTAGATTTTATACAACTAATCAAAGTATGGCAAAATTCATTCTATTACTTCAAACGAATAAAAAGTCCTTGTTAAAGAATTTGGCACTGTATTGTTTGGAAGCATTCAGTATTAGAGATCGGGGAACAACATAATAGGGAAGTTTACGTGATGATTATGAAAGTTTATATCCGAAGATGTTATATCCGTCATTTGTGTGTGTGTGTGTGTGTTTTAGTATTCATGACTATATATTTATTTAAAAACCTTGGCCCAAAAATACTTTTATATATATAGATGTGTGTGCGTTTTAGTATGTGTATTTATGCAATTATTTTTCGTATGTATAATGGCTATATATATTTAAGATAAAATAGTAAAATATCATCAATTGTTCAAATGATATTTGATTTGTTTATTGTAATTTATGTTAGGTTTTTTCTTCGTCTCTTTGTTTTGTTTATTTTTTGTTCACTCTCACATGAACGGTGTTTTTGTGTGTGTGTTTGTATATATATATATATATATATATATATATATATATAATAAATATTTGTAATTCTAAGTAAAATTATAAATAAGTATAAAAAATGTGTATCTTTGAGTGCATGCGACAAAACATCCAATTTATTATATTTATATCTGTGATGTATGACGATGAGCTTATGTATGCTTAAGTCCAAATAAAATTTCTGTTCTGTTCTGTTATTCCTAATTAATAGATAAAATATAATTAAGTAACAAATCAAAATGATGCAAATTACTATGATAATTAATTTAAATGCAATCTATATATTGGCAGAGGGCCAATGTTCACCAAGCGTGATATACAGACACCACTAGTTGGTTTATTGGGGTTCCTCACTTTCAACTCCCAGCGGGGTGACGTCTCTTGGAAGACTGAACAATAGAGATCGGAAGGGATCAGTCACGTGTCAAACTGCTGATAAGCGCCAGTCACCAGCTACGCTTTATTCTTCTTCTTTTGTTTCTAATCCTCATTTAACTGAATACTAATATATAGAATTCATTTGAGATACTGATGATGAAAATAGACATGAATACTTTGAAAAACAAAAGTCATGTTAAAAATAATGCGGACAACTTCTAAAATGAAAAAAAAAAATGTGTTCACAAAAGCGGGTAATATGCATATAAAGCAGTATGTGATAACAGTGGTTTGTAACTTTAGTGATGACCTTTTTGTCTAAAAGACGTGGGGCTTGTTTTTAAATTATTATTATTTAAATGATAATAAATAATTATGTTTTGGGATGAGGTAAAGTACAAATATGAATACAGGCAGAATGTAATTAAGTTCTGCTCTGTTCAATGTATAAAGCAAACCTAGTACTACGGGATATAAGATGTTCTTCCCATGAATTACAAATAAATAAATATATGTAAGCTCAGGAATGAATGAAAAAATATTTCTAAGATAAAAAAAAATAAGTTGTAGGTTTCATTTTTTCTTTACACATCTTGAAAAATGCAATATTGCATACCTTTTCATTTGTTTTCCTTCAAATAATCCGTTCAAACAGAATATTTTTTCCGGTAACATACACACAGGTATACCATTTAAACTAAAATCACAGTTATTCGTTAGTTTTTAATTAATACATTTAAGTTCACGGAGTAACCGTAAACACGCCAGGGTTGAATTGAAGTTTTCAGACCTTCTCATATATGTAAACCACAAATAAATATTTTGCGAGTAATTTCAGTTATCGAACGATTAGATGAGAGGTGACGTTTTCTTTTTTAATCATCATCAAAGCTATGCCGACGTAAATGTAACACATGCAAAAGAAAATCTGAGACTCATTACAATTGTTATAATTATAACAAATTACTGCAGTGTACACTTTTTGTATTGCAATTATAGTAGTAACTTATTCCTAATTATATCTTTCCTTTTAAGCACTTTTTAAAGATAATGAATAAGCAATTGAAACAGTTAGTACACTCGAATAACTTCTAGAAAATAAAGAAAACAATTGGTTTTTTTTTTTTTTTTTTTTTTGTTTTTTTTTTTTTAAACCTTTATTATCCCCGTCAATTGGTGGAAGTAGGTCGGGGAACCATCCCACTTACCACCTCACAAATGCAGACATATATATCAATACATACCTCAAGATATTAGAACAATGATTTTCACATATATGAGCAACAAAGCAACATTTTTTATGATAATTCACAACTACACAGGACTAACATTTTCGGGATAAAAGATTTTGATTTTTAAGTTTGATTATTAGAGTACAATATATCTATATAAAAGCAACAGTCCCTAAAAAGGATTTAAGGTAAAAAAAAAAAAAAAAAAAAAAAAAAAAACTAAGTTTTATTGAAATAATAATATTTATATCCCAAAAAAAAAAAAAAAAAGGAAACTGAATGTAGGATTTTTATTTCTTATTTTTTTTTCAGCTTCAACATTTCTTCTATCCTCTGGCTATTTTTTTTATTCTAAATATTTTTTTATTAAATTTCAAATTTCTGTACACCTTGTTAGAATTTAATTAACCAAAAAAACAGACTTTAAACAAAATTCTGTTTCTATGTGACAATTCAACATAATCTGTTTAATTTGCTCAATAAAAAAAGCTGTCTTGTTACAAAACCAAAACAGATGTTCAATTGTTTCAGGTTCTTTTTTACAGAAGGAACACTGATTAGTATCCTTAATTTTTAACTTATACAGATAATCATTTACTGGTATTATTCTGTGCAATATTCTCACCTGCATCCATTGTATACTGGTATCTTTAAACAAACCAAAAGGTAGATAATAAATCTTTCTCCACTCATCCTCTTCAAAAAAATATTGTGAATTCCATTTTGCTTGGCTTGTGGGTACTTCATTATTGACATTTAGGAAATTGTACATTCTTTGACAACCTGATTTCCTTTCAAACAAAATCTTAAGGTTAGGCAGTATAATAGGATTAGGCAATTTATATAAAATATCATTTGTTTTTAATATATGTTTCTTAAAAGTATTTACAGCTTTTATCAGGCTTAAGAAGTGGAGAACGTTTATTTTAATACCAGTACAATTTTCAAATTGTTGATGATCAAAGAGTTTTCCATCTTTATCAACAAGATCATTTATGTATCTAATCCCTTTATCATAGAGAATTTTAAAGAAAACACTTTTCTTACCAATTTGAATATTCTCATTATAGAAAAGTGGACTAGATAAGAAGTCTTCAATATTTCTTGTCTTACATAAATCTAGGTACTTTGAGTACGAGGAGATCACAGACTTCCAAAAAATGTTTTGAAGATCTTCAATATTCTTTACTGCATAATGTTTACCACAATTAATTAGTTTGTTTACATCTAGGGTTAATTTTACAATTTGTTGCCATTTCTTATCTGTAAAAAGTAGCCTCTGTATCCACATTACTTTAAGGCTTTGAATAAAGCACTTTAGATTGTTTTTCACTAGTATACAACTTTTAATCTTTGCTGGCCCATGCCAGATGAAATTAAATAGCTTTTTATTAACATCTTTTAAAACATTTTCATCTGGGTCAGGTAGTGAAATAAATAAATGGTTAAAAGCTGGTAGTAGTATTGTTTTAACAACTGTGA
>CM037788.1:35749601-35784875 GCA_021229015.1 Solen grandis | reverse complement strand
ACATTCTGAAGTCATTCAACTAGCGATAGTATATCTTATTCGTTGTTTTGCACTAAGGTTAGCTCTATGACTGGTTGGCCAAGAATCGGGTGTGATGTCACTTGTATTATGTCTACATCGTCATAATTGACCACTGGCTTGCGGTAGGTCGGTGGTTCTACCTGGGTACCTCTGTGTACTCGGGGTCTTCCTCCACCTGTAATTAGCTGGACGTCGCTATATGATTGAAATACTATCGCAGCGATGGTAAACCCCATTACAACAATACAACTACAACAACACTTGTATTATGTCTACATCGTCATAATTGAGACAGTGAGGCAGTACTATACCCAAAATGACTTATGTTTTAAGGTTAGTGGGACAACAATCAGACAGGAGCTTTGTATGGTTGTTAATCATTGTGACCAGTGGTACAATTATGAACTTATCATGCATATACATGTAGTACAATGATCTAATTAGAAGGAATATAAAAACAGGGATAATGATGTATGTTTAAGTTTAACTTCAGTATCAGGTTTTTAGGTTTTCGTGGACTGCAACGCAGCCGCGAAAACCTACTGTTCTTCTTGTGTTTCTTTTTCCCTTTTTTTTTTTTCCATTATTATTATTCTTTGCACTTTTTTTGTGGCCGCTGTTGCGACATGATTAGAAGTGCTACAAATATGAAAATTTCCATGCATACTCACATGTATCTGAAGTTGTGCACCACTAAGTTTGTTTTTCATTTTAGTACTAAGTTTTGCCGCTAGGTGGCGTTTAGCATCAAAACATATAATTGCCGATAACTCTGTCATTTGACATTTTATTTGTATGCAGTTTTTTGCATTCTGTTCTCTGTCAACTGCCCGTTAAAATATGATGAGTGGCAATATCCATATCTTTGAAACTTTTGAGCTAGAAGAGGTTGAATGTTTGAATCTTTGAAAAAATCTGGCAAATTAGGGTGTGTCCACGAAAAACATGCCCATTTTTGTTAGAGATTAGATACGCTCATTCTGTTTTTTGAAATTGATTCCGAAGATCTTTGCGCACAAAATATATGGGGTGGCGATTTCAGAAAATGCATAAAATGGCTTTCAATAAGCGGTCAAAGTGCACTAAAATATGGAGGAAACAAATTTTCGAGAATAGGCATTTTTTTAGTTTTTGGAGGATTCTGTCATTATTTTTGAAGCAATCTTTATGAAATTTTCACAGATTGTATTGTTTGTTGTTTCCAGGGACTTCACAGTTTCAAATTTTCAAAAAATGCAAAGGTCAAGGTCATATTGTGATTATTGGTTTTTTCTTTGACCTTAAATATCTCAAAATCTAAAAATATTTTATCGAAAGAATATGGGTAAAATCAAATGCCTCTAAAAAGTACTTTTTGAAGAATTTTAGTTTTTTCAGATCGGGATTGATTTGGTTGTTTGGTGGCAGTATGAAGTTTGGTCAAACTTTGAATTGATTTTAAAGCCTTTAAAGTTTAAATGTGTGATATATTTTGTCATCATTGGAAAAAAGAATGTCTTACCTCGTCAACAAAAAAAGAATTTTGAAAATCTGTCAAGAATTGATGAATTTATAGAGAATTTCAATACATGACCCAGAATAAAAACAGAGAAAATTTGACAGAAGTTACCTATGTTCTATAATTAGATGCAGCTCTGCTAGCTGGCTTGCAACAGGTCAATGTACAGTGTATGTGTAACTATGAGAGCAATGTGTCAACACTGGTCTGAATGACCTGTGTAAAGGCGCTCAAAGAATCATGGGTAAGAGAGAGAGAGGGAGAGAGAGGGGATGAATTGTGTCTTTATTCTACATGTATTATTATTCCTCCCACACACTCACTATTGAATTGGATAGCAAAACAACTAAGTACATGTACAAACATCCACCTTTTAAACAAGTTTTAGCTTACCAAAAGTTCCTTCTAGTGCATTACTGAACTTTGAGGCATAGAGTGAAAGCTGATATATGTTTAACCAAATGGCTTGTTACGTTACCAAAATTTTTGATAACAAATAAATTGTAAATCATTTATACTACTGAAAACTATTGTTCTTATAATAATAAGCAGGATTCCCAACTGTCTCACCTGATTTTTAACTGTTTAGTATAAAAAGTGGGACACTTTGGAAGACATTTTTGAGCGCACAGTGATGATCAACATTAATCAAATCGTTCAATGTGCCACACTTAGATCATATTGGCTCATTGCCAATATATGGATGCTTAAAGGCATCTCAAAACCCTTATATAAGTGACCCCCACCCCCCATTTATTCAATTCAATTCAATAGTTTATTTCCAAGATTTACATAGTAAATAACATTGGACAAAGCATATAGTAACAAAATATATTGGTTATGGCGGTTGTTTTCAATTAATTATGGTATTGAGTATAATAATATATATCATCAAGCAAAAATTCACCCACCCGCCGTTGTGTGGGCATCTGTTTTTGATTAGGCAGGCTGCCACAGTCTGTCACAGGTATTGTTCAAGAGTGCATATGTTGCTACATGGGGTTGTATGTAGTCATTCACAGTTTGTAAAAAAGTTGTGAACATACCAAATACCAGAAATGATCCTAAAAGTTCTCTAGTATTCTTTTTTTTTTATTCGAGCAAATATAAATCTTCCTTTTCTTTCTTTCTTTCTCTGTTGATTTATTTTGTCTACTTTATTTTGTTCTTTCTTTCTTTCATTTTTTCATTTATTTTGTTCTTTCTTTCTTATTTTATTTAAGTTGTAAAATTATCATAAAAAGGGACATTAATTTTTTAAATAAGTTATGTATCACTCATTACTTTCATTCTCTCATTTCTTCCCTCAACACATGTTTATATGTCGGAAATCAACACAAATTTTATTACTTGTTTATTCAATAAGAGAAATTCTGTTGAATAAAATGTAACAAAATGTCTCTAGCAAAAGCAAATAAAAAACAAAAAGATCTTGCATTGTCAGAATTATGTCCTTCAGACTCATTTTAATTACTACAAAAATGCGTATCTCTATATTTTCAATATCAAAACTTTAATTCTGAAATAAATGCCGTATGATCCTATAATCATGCAGTTACAAAATTGACTCCAAGTAATAAATGTAATAAAGAATAATTATGTAAGGGATCATAAACTAAACAACCCACATATTATCACTATCATTCATTATATGTTTGGGGCCTCCGTGGCCGAGAGGGTTAAGTCGCTGACTTTAACACTCACTCTGCCCCTCACCGCGTGGGTTTGAATCCCGGCAGGGTCATTCGGATTTTCATGTGAGGAAGCCTTCCAGCTGGCTTGCGGTAGGTCGGTGGTTCTACCCGGATGTCTCCGTGCATTCGTGTCCTTCCTCCACCTGTAATTAGCTGGACGTCGCTATATGACTGAAATACTGTCGAAGCGACGGTAAACTCAAATAGTCAAGTCATTATATGTTTATTGCTTTGTGTAAAACTAGCCTACTATCTCACTTCCATTGTAGCAGATAATTTAGTTATGCATCAACCCATCAGAGGTTTTACCGTAACATATAGGTACTATATTGGCTAAAGACTCCCTGCAGTGATGACCAGCAATTAGCAGGTCTGATCACAGCAGATGGGGGCCTGGCTCAGTGGGACATCACATTTCTTTCGAGATGCCTTTAAGTTTTGGTCACATATAAAGCATTTTGCATTTTGTTGTTTTTCTGGTATTTTAACTTGGCTGATCAGGTTTGAAACTGTTGATCATCACGAAAACCGTTGCATTTGCAGTATGCAAATCTAGTTCAATTTACGTCCATTGGAATCAAGTTCTTACTTCTTTCATCCCTTTCGACGGTTTCTCGGTTGGACCAGTACTTTGCGCCTGGGACGGCCATGCAAAATCTTTGCTCAAAACGGGGTTCGAACCCACAACCTTCGAATCTGCAGTTGGGTAAGTTACCGCTGGATCACGACGTCTTTCCATCTTACATTCAGTCCTTCGAATTTCATTTCTGTAGAACTGCGATGTTCATGATCAAAGCAAATGTATATCTGATTCAGCAAGAATGTTCGTTGTGTTTACATTAAAATTCCTTTTATGTAGTAGTCTTTATTGACTAAAGCCGATATAAGCCGTCATAACTTACAAAGGCTTGCCATTATTTCCATGATGTTGCTTCTGGCTTCCGTTTTCAGATAATCATTCATCGCAGCAGACTGAACTTTCTCTTGAATGACTGGCACCGTTATGGATTCCGCAGTCAGAACAACTCGGCGAAGAGACGGACTTACCCGAAGGTTTGCGATTGTGGATTTGCAATTTACATTGGTATATAAGTCACTGTACACAAAAGAATTACCGTCCCCGATGGCCGAGTGATTAAAGCATCCGCATCGGGAGCGGGAGGTCGTGGGTTCGATCCCTGGCCGCGACGTACCAAAGTCGTAAAAAAAAAGTACTGTTATAGCTCCTTTGCTTGGCGCTCAGCATATAAGGGTAGTTGCAGGACTGGTTGGCCCGGTGTCAGGATAATGTGACTGGGTGTGGTATCAGGCCACATGTCTACGGCGTGATACTGCAGTGTGGCAGCACTTTATCTATCTCAAGTAGACATCGTCTCCAAATGACTGTAAAACTTTCGGTGGGACGTTAAACCCAACAAACATACAAACACAATAGAATCAAAAGACTGAGAGTCCTGTGTCGCGCTGTTTTGGGTTTAACGTTCCACCAACAATTGTTTTGTTCTTGCCCTCCGTCTGTCTGTCCGTCCGTCTGTCTGTCCGGATGTCCGGAAATCTGGATCCCGAGAGAACTTAAAGACCGTTTAAGATAATATTATGAAACTTGGTATAGGAATAGATGGCAGTATGGAGATTCTGCACGTCACCTTTTTTTTTCTTCGGACCAAAATTCTGGTTGCTATGGTAACGGAAAAAATATGCACCCCACCTGTAGGGGACTCATGTGTTGCGCAACACCAGCTACTTCTTGTTGTTGCTGTTGTCTTTATCTACATGAGTCATTGATAGTGCTATCTTATTGAGATATGACACTAAAGACAACTTGCATAATATCACACCCTGTCACATTATCCTGACACCGGGACAAACAGTCCTGGAACTACTTTTATAACTAATGCTGACCGCCAAGTAAGGGAGCTATTGTAGTACCATTTTAACAACTCATGTATGTTGAGGTCAATGATCGGACCTATGGCTTTCTGGTTACTCTGGGTAGATGCTCATGCCACTTATCAATTTTTCAGGCCATATGTAAGTATTCATGTTGAATGTATTGCTATGTCTTGTAAGCCATGCTAATTTCATGCTTCACAAACGAAGGAAATAGATATATTGTCACAACAACTTTCAGTCATGTAGAAGTGTGTATCCTGACAAGATTATGTTACAGTAGTTATTACTGATTACATATTTACTGTAATAGTTTCAACTCTGAACATGGTGTGGTAGTTTCATCCAGTCCTTGTTTTAAGTGAATATGGAATAGATTTTTCTCTCATCTCGAAAAAAAACGTTTTCTTTTTATTTTATGTTAACTGCTCACGAAAGTATTGAACTAATTTGAGTATCCTCTTCACACGCGGATGAATCTATCTATGTAAGTGTTTGTTGTAGAAAAACAAAGTGAGGTAACTAATAAATACGACAATACTATATATCCATATAATATACCCTTTATTAGTAAAACTGTGGGATATTGGTTTATTATCACTAGGAGAACACAGTATTCAATCAGTTAACACAGTATAAACAGTCGCGTTCTTTTGGTTGTGCGGGTCTCATAAGAACACGATCTATTTTGATCTTATTTCAAATTTTCTAGCATTTTTTTTTTCAGATCTACCCGAAGACGTATTTTCACCATAGGTACCCCGTACGTTGCTTTGACTGAAAAAGTGCCCATTAAAAAAAATCAACAACCTTGGTCGAATTCCACCAACAATTCTTAGCTCTATGTAATATTTAAATACTTAAGGGCGAAATTCATCAGTCTTGTTTCTCTTATAAAATATATCAGATATTTCATTCCTTAACAAATTTCTGGCTAGTTATGTACTTAAACATTTCATAAAATAATAATGGTGGAATGTGCATCTACCTAGTATTACATCTACTTTGCGATAAGTAATGTTGATGGAATTCAAGCCTTATATATATATATATATATATATATATATATATATATTGTATTACTTGAAGAACGAGATGATTTTTGTGTCGGATTTGGTGTCATTACGAAACAACACTATATATACAGAGTATCACGGTTATTCAGTAAAATTAAGTAGTTGAGTAATAATGCACAGTTTGCGAGAATTTATTGTAGATCCATCGAAATTGCATAAATCTTAAAATATTTCATTTCTGGGGAAACCGTTTGGTATAGTGGGTTCTTCGTATTGTTCGAAAATACATGTACTCCTCTGGGAGAACCTCGACTAGCCTTTTAAGAAAATCTATCAATGATCAAAGAAGTTACGGCAATTTAAAAAACGGCATGATATTCGTTTTTAATAGAAAAAGTTACCTTTATTTTTTTTACCTATATTTTTATTATATATAAGGTTCCTGATTTTTTTAAATGGGCAGTTTTTCTAGGATACCTTTGATTTTTTTAAATGGGCATTTTTTTCTGGGGTACCTTTGATTTTGAGGTTATTTTATAAGGATAATTACTCAGATGAGTACCAAAACGAAATCAGACGACAGTTAAAGCTCGTAGACGATCGGGTTCTATAGATTCATAGCAGCTATTTCATTAATACATGAAGGCAATATACGCATGAGTACTACACAATTAAAATATATCATGAACAAACAAACATGACAAAGCTTATACATGTGTGATCATAGGTCAGTGTAAATAATGAACATGATAAGGGCATATATCTTTATAACCTATAAACATATATACAAATATATAAACACATATACATTTGACACATAATTATGTAAATATATATATTTTTCATTTGTGGAGCAGACCTTATAAAACTCTTTTTCTAATGCTTTACAAACAAACATAGCAAGCTTTAAGCTTTTTTTCTAATTTCTTAAAGTGATATAAAGGAAAATACAGAAAAAATGCATCCTCCAAATAAGAACAAATCTGGCACTTTTTTCAACAGAGGCATTCTTTCTGGTTTATGCCATCAACCAGTTTGTGAAGAATATGTTTAAAAATGAATTGAATCCTTGCCTGTTTTTATCTCAATACAACATTAAAACTGTATATCTGTGCCATATGTCTAACTGATTTACCCCAGGGTTTTTATTACACAGTTTGACTCCTAATCATTACACGTCATAATGATACACAATTTTGATGTATAAAATATTACTTTCAAACAATATTTAATGACAGCGATTGCTCTTCAAGAAATTCTACCTAATCCATGATAAATGATATCGTTTTGCGTTTGCTTTTTTACTCCAAGTAAATTTCTACAAAAATAATATGTAACCCGTGTGTTACTACATGCACTTTGATTTAAACACTTAGAATTTACTGAACTTGACATATAGGTTTAGCAATACCTGGACATTCTATAAAATTAAAGCTTGCAATGCCAGAACAGGTCTAAACCCCCTTTTGTAAAATCTACTCCCAGATAAAAAAAAAATATGTTGGTTTTCCAGAGGTAAATAATACAGTAAACCATTACATTCACTCTTTTTCAATATCAACTATAGAAATAACAATATCGTCAATCATGTTCATGTAGGAGCACAAAAGTTTATGGGGTTTTTTCTTGAGAAAGGCAAATTATTGAAGAAGAGTTAATTTAATGGTATATCCAGATATCTAAATTGCTTTTTTTATTTACTTTCCTTTATTTTATTATTATTCGCTACAAAAATGACGATTTTTGATAAACACACACACACACACACACACAAACTGAGTTGTGACAAATGGCGCGTCCAAATGGTAACGGAGAGCAAACTGATAAATCAGTTCCAAAATGTATATGTGCTCTGCCGACCATTCATACATTTCAACATTTACACTTAATCAAACAGACTTAACACATGGGAGTCACTTGGAACATTCACACTGTTTGTTGCACGTGGTCATAAAGCTAAATATGCACATGTCATCATCAACACTGCAAGCGTTGTTTTCTTTAGGTCCCCAAAACAAGATGGCGCTGAGTTAATGCTCCTCAAATCTGAAAAAAATATATACCAAGTATAAAGGTTTCATTAAGGTTCGACGAATTACTGCAGTTAACTCAATTCCTCTGGGTCACTACAGAGAGAGAAGTAAAGTCTATGTAATGGTTCCGCTATGTCTTGGGCCACTTAACCTCCACCAAGATAACCAAGGTACCCTAATGAAACATTAGGAAACCTTGGTTATCTCCGTGAAAGGCCATGAGGTCCGAAATTTAGCGGAACAATTACAGGGACTTTACCTTAAGCCATGATATCCAAGGACAATACATAAAGTGTGATATGTCTTCATCCATTTATTTACTGGACGTTACTGAAGTACTGACGCTGCAATGGTAGATGCCAAAACATCAATAACAAGTTGGGAAAAGAAATATCGGAAGGACCACAGTAAACAATCTACACATGAGCAATTACTTTTAACCTTTACGTCATGAATATTCATATACAAATCTACGACATGGTGAATAATTAATTTACTGTACTTTGAATTGAATGATATTTTATGAAATAATGGACTTTTTCTTTGCCATCAACATTGCTTATAATCTGAGATATAATACTCAAAAACAAGAGACCCTATCAGGAGCTGTTCAATCTGGGTGTGCTTTGTTTGCGCATGCGTATGAGGTAAAGGGTTAGCAGCTTAAGCTGTGTTATTTTTATTAGCTCCGCTCTAAATTACTATGTGACACTGTACTGAAGGAGTGTGCCAAGTCTAGCTAGAGTACCATTAGCTGCTCTTGAGATATTGGACAAGTTTGCTTGCTTATATTTTAAACGTCCCCTCGACAGTATTAAAGTCATTTGAGGCTCTACATATCTGCAGTTAGAGCCAGCATACAGCAGGATTTACATTATATTCGCATTTATAAAAACTGATACAGTTAAACCCTAATAATACGACCGATAATGGGATCACAGTCAGATGATAGAAGTGATAAGGTGGTCTGATTGTCCAGTATATACAGTAAAACCTCAATAATACGACCGGTCATGGGACCACGGTCAGATGGTCGAAATGATGAGGTGGTCTGATTGACCAGTATATACAGTAAAACCTCAATAATACGACCGTCATGGGACCACGGTCAGATGGTCGAAATGATGAGGTGGTCTGATTGACCAGTATATACACTAAAACCTCAATAATACGACCAGTCATGGGACAACAACCAGATGGTCGAAATGATGAGGTGGTCTGATTGTCCAGTGTATACAATAAAACCTCAATAATACGACCGGTCATGGGATTAAAAGTCAGATGGTCAAAATGATGAGGTTTTTGATTGTCCAGTCAAGACGGGTTAAAAGTCCTTGAAATTCGTTGTCTCTATAGTGTGGTGGTCCTTGTGTTGAGGTGGTCTTTATATTGGGGTGGTCTCTATATGAGGTTTTTTTTTCTGTACAGAATGGATATACGGTATGTATCGCATATCATAATTAGGAATAGATTTTTTTTTAAGAAACCTTACAAAAAAGAGAAATAGATAGCAGAAGGTTTGTACTAGTAAACTAGTAAGGTAAAAGCTGAAGGAGTCTAGAAATAATATTACCCCAACAAGTGTTTGATGAAAAATATTTAGAAAATTTCCCAAAACTAAAATGCATTTTCGACCAAACAAAAAAGTTGATTCCAGAGGTATTAAAATTAATAAGGAAATATATAGTTGGTAGGTAAGGGAACCACAAACAAACAATTCTTAAAGACTGACCCAGCATGATTTTAATGCCAGTTAAACGATTTTTAATGGTCTTTTTATCTAGCCAAAGATGTATTTTAGTTAATGTTACCGTATAAAATGTGTTATCTCCAAAACATGTCTAGTGACAATCAGTATATTGACCTATAGTGACATTTTTTTTTCATATTTTAATCTGACGCACGTGCAACATGTGCACATAACCCGAGAGCCCGTACATGCACGTCGTCTACTGCCTTAAATCAAGGTATCAGTATATAATATATATAAACCTTTACGATTGATACGTATTAAGATATTGATGAATAAGTTCTATTTTAGTTCTATTTTCTAAATAAATCTTCCTGCTTTAGTATGTGGCCTCCAAGCAGTACAATGGTGTATTGTCCCATTTATATAATAATGTCGGGAGATAGGGAGCATTGTTTATAAAAAGAAAGATGATAATGCGTTCTGGCTGCCAATAAATAGTATACATTTATAACGCATTATTTTATTGATCAGCAATATAAAACACAGATTTAGTGCTCATATGAATATGTCTCCATTCCTATAATTTCTAAGGCACATTTACTTCGACCAACTGGCAGGTGCTAATGAGTTAATATCTAAAGCTAGTCTTCTTAAATTGCTGCCTAGCTTCAACATTTCAAATGACCGTCATAATGAGACCGAGGTCAGATACATATTAACAACAGCCTCCCATCTGATTGTGGCTAATGGGATAAGAGAAAAACCAAATTAGCAGATGATGAAAGGTTAGGCGATACCAAATTTACAAGTTTAATGAATGGTATGCGAACTTAAATTTCATGAACTCAAGTGCTTTTATAGAGAACTGATTATTTTCACAGTCTATGCGGAAATACAGATAATTATAAATTTATTAACGATTTCATTTTACAGCTATAATGAGTTCAAACCACAAACGAGTCATGTTGCTAATCATGCTATAGTAGTATTCGATAAATACCGGGCAAAAATAACTGACTTTGTGTCGCAAATTCTGATTATAAAACATTTTACATGTTTCATACATAAACCATACCTCATCTCCTGTTCTTGTTTTTAATATAACCTAAATATTGCTTTATGTAATAGTTAGAGAACAGAAGTAGGATTCTTTTGGTAGAAGTTGCAAAGGAGCGAACATAATGATTTTAAAGAGACTCATTTTCCCATTATTCATCTATTCTGAAATATATTCATTATTGACAATGAATGTGTTTGAAATTAATTTTGTGACAATAAACTAGCTGACGTTGACTTTGTTTAACACTGGAATTATTTTTAAAAATTAACAATATCTGTTGTGTAAGAAACATATTGTTCGTCCATGTGAACTGAGATGAATTTTTTTCTTCACATAAAAATACCTGTCCAGCAAATGGTGACTTAATCAAGCTAAAAACAATTCTACAAGTACACAAGTACTTAGATTATAACTGATTCAAATGTGCAAAGGAAATATTCAAGCCGACCAAGCTGAAAAGACACACATTACAATATACATGCAACCATAAACACAAAAATGACAATTTTGAAAATTACATAAAAAATATCCTGATTATTTATATCTATTAAAGAGAAATAATTCAACTCATTCAAATCATGGGATCAACCATCTACTTTTTGACCTATTTAAGGCACAATAACATACTTATGGTGACGGTCGGCCATTTTACACCAATTCTCTAAAGTACTCCTCTCTAAGGTTGTCACATAAAAAGTACATCCAAAATAGACTTTTTCTGATTATTTTAACTAAGTTCTATAGAATTGTGTTTATATGAATTACTCACCTGGAGTTATGTGAAAGTCCGCTGAGTAGGCTATATTATTATTCACCTGTAGTTATGTGAAAGTCCGCTGAGTGGGATATATTATTACTCACCTGGAGTTATCTGAAAGTCCGCTGAGTAGGCTATATTATTACTCACCTGTAGTTATGTGAAAGTCCGCTGAGTAGGCTATATTATTATTCACATGTAGTTATGTGAAAGTCCGCTGAGTAGGCTATATTATTACTCACCTGGAGTTATGTGAAAGTCCGCCGAGTGGGCTATATTATTACTCACCTGTAGTTATGTGAAAGTCCTCTGAGTGGGCTATATTATTACTCACCTGTAGTTATGTGAAAGTCCGCCGAGAGGGCTATATTATTACTCACCTGGAGTTATGTGAAAGTCCGCCGAGTGGGCTATATTATTACTCACCTGGAGTTATGTGAAAGTCCGCCGAATAAGCCGTGTAACCAAAGGATTGCTGCGACCGTACTTGACACTGGAACACAACTGTCTCTCTGTCCGTGGCCAACATCCGGTACCTAAGTCGGGTCGTCCGACTGTACGGGCATGTGAACGAGACCTGGTCGTTTGTCACGCTGCTGCCGGTGTTTGGGTCAGGTACAAATGGCTGCATCGGAAAAAACAAAGAACGAGAAGAATAAAAGATCTTGAGTGGTGGTTATCTCTCCTTTATCTTCTTAATGAAAAACAAGTATATTCAATCGATATGTTACCATTCAGATTTCCGTGCAAAAAAGATGTGTTAATTTAAAACACATTTTACTCAAGAATAAATAGGACTAAACAACAGATTCATAGCTCCTCGTACATGTCATGCATTATGTATACATAGTATAAGTCAAAAAGTGCCATGTGTTGTCGCCTCAGATATATTGAACTAAAACATATATCATTACTAATTTCATTTACTATATTGTGCATTCTATTATTGAAAACCAAATCTGACAAAATTATTACCTAAAATTATCTCAGGTAGCGACGTGATCATTCGATACAAAGCATTCTTATTCAAGGCATGTTTGAATATATTTTGGTCAGAAAATAAATGAAGAAATAAAACGGAATTATAAATACCATGCGTATTTGGAGGTTATAAAGTAAGTAATGGCTGCAGTTTAAAATATCATATAGTAACAGATCGCCTTGTTGCATTTTAGTAATAGGTTAATTATTTCACGCAGATTTTGTATGACTACGGTGTTATTATACTGTGTACTGTAATGACAAACAAAACTGTAATACCTTAGGGTCAAATTATATTGTTCAGTCAACAGACGCGTCTGACGCAGAAATTCTTCTTTTTATTGTTTTCCCAATTAGTTATGAGTAATTTTATTTTGAATACAAGATAATGTATCGGGAAATTACTTTCTCATTTACTTTTTCATTATAAGTGTAACTTGCTTGCAACATGTATAGGTTTTAAGTCTTTATTATATGTTTGTAAATGCCCATGGGCAAATTATAATACCGATTTGCCAATAAACCGGAAAACTTTAAATCTTTTAGCGTTACATGTTTTACTTGTGAATCCATAGTTTGTTTTGACCTCTACTAAAAACGTACTCACCATAAACCCAAATCCAGACGTAGACCTCCGGTACCATTCTACCATCGTCTGCTGTTGCTGGCCCACATTTCCGGTGCACGTGAGCTCGACTTCCTGGTTCACCATGACGACCGACAAGTTTGACAAGGGATTAGGGAAGCCACTTTGGTACATTGAGGCAGATATCTGGAGATTTCTTGGTAAAACTAAGGATTTAAAAAACTTAAATTAGAAAAATTTTGAACTACTAGTATCCTCAAACACTGAATGACATTTAGAATTGAAAATAAGCTATATCAAGACATCTTGCAAAATCTAATCGGGGATAATTATTCATGTCGCCATGGTAACATAAATGTTCATCATCTTCATTGTACAATCCGGTTTCGGTAATAGAATCCATGCCAGTTTTTTCCAGTTTTGAAGATTTATTCATTGATTAACAGAAAACTTTCAACATTAGAAAAAGTATGCAAATGAATTAAACACGCCGTCTGTAGATTTTATGCATCTTTCACGTAACCAATTGTCTGGGAAATTCGCAGATCTGCTGCATAGTATCTCATTAACAATTCCTGAAGTCAAAATTATGCTGTCACTTGTAAAGACGCCATGGTGTAATAGAAGCACATTAAATGGACCCCTGAATCTGACTTCGACCCATCATCCCTTCATAACTCAACGATGCACAATTCATTACCCGAGTTACTAACTTAATTCAACCAATATATGGGCAAAAACCTTGTTAAATCGCCATTTATATGTAAAGGAGAACGATATCGTCAGCTCTGCGAAGTTCCCGTGAGAGAAGATGAAACAAACATTAGGATGCTAATTAATATTAATAGAAAGGCATTTCCTCTGTAGGAATTAATGAAGCTTTGCCTACTAAGTGTTTTGTCATATTGTTTCGACTAGATAGTTGTTTATTTCTTTGAATTTAACATCCCATCGACAGAATTTCAGAGACTAGAGAGAGAGAGACCTCAATGCAGTATCACGCCGTAGACAATTGATATGTTTTATCACGCCCAACCACATTATCCTTGGACCATGTGAATATAAGACAGGGTCAACCAACCATAATACTACCCTGATGTGCGGGGACACAAGGGGACATATATGTACATGGACCATAGATCGCAACCCACGACCTACCGGCTAAGGGGCAAACGCTCTAGCCACTCTACCTACGGGATCAGTTCTACTTGACATGTCATATTGTTTCGGAGGGGCATTTGCTTCGTTTGGTATTTTTACATACCTACCATTATATAAATGCGAGAAAAGGTTCTGCTTTACCCAACGAAGTGTTGATTATTTTCATGAACTCGTCGATTTATACGAATAGTTAAAAATTAACATAACATCGTTGACCATTGCAATGCTCCTGCAAGTGCTGTTTTCAATCAACTTATTGACCCTATCAATGTCAGGATAAAGGTTAGCCTGTCACATGGCAAGACCGAAAATTTGCAAACAGAATGATTCCATTGCTGAAGGTCATATCAAAATGGAGTTCAAAACTTCCAGACACTGACCTTTGGTCAAGGACATTGACAAGATAAAGTATTTAACCTTCACCGAGAAATTCTATATGAACTTTTTTTTATGTAAAATAAATTTATCTAAATCCCTCTCGTCGTTTTATAAGTAATATTTATGCTTTGAAATTGGGATGGTCATAAAAAAAAGGGGATCAGATCTGTAGTCAATGGTCACTTCCTACTGGAAAATGACGCACAAAATCATAAATATGATACCAATTATACTTACATGTGACTGACAATATCCTTTCTGTGGAGACTGAGGCCGACTCTTGGTTCACTGGCTTGTAAGACATTGAACACTGGAACTCTGTGTTGTCCTCACACCCCAACGTAGACACGTTAAACTTCGCCCTCAGGCGGCTGTTCATAGGACTAAACGTGTCGAGGCTGCCCTCTAAGATTGGGGTTTTACTCTTAATGTCATTTGGAGCCGTCAAGCTCATACTGGGCATGTTGTTATTGGAGTTAACCACGATCTCGGCGAATATGATATTGTTACGTTTAAGATACATGTAGTAAATTTGTTGTATGTTGCTTGAACCTGCTGGGCGACACTCCATCACCAGTTCTGCCGGTCCGTTACTGGTTTCACCTACCGTCACCGTGCTTGGCTGGAAATCCAGCTGCACCCCTCCCACTGTAATACAAACAGTGCATATTTAAACAAGTGCGTTGTTTGATATTCATAAATCTCCACGCAATATATAACTGGCCCAAGTTGATGTCTGTTGGCTCAAGTTGATGTCTGTTTGTTGGGCTTAATGTCCCAACGACAGTTTGTCATTCATTTGGGTGTACTTGAGACAGATACAATGCTGCTACACTGCAATTTCACGTCGTAGACATGTGGCATGATACCACACCTAGTCACATTATCCTGACACCGGGCCATGTGTAAATGCTGAGCGCCAAGCAGATAGCATTGCCATTTTAACAACTTTGGTATGTCGCGGCCGAGGATCGAACTCCCACTTCCGTGAAATTCAAGCCGAACATGCCGTAATAGAATTAAATACATGCAAGTACCAGTTTTTTAGCTTGTGTTTAACTTCCCACTGAAAATAGTTCAGCCAATTTGAGAATAGTTTCAATGTGATAATATCACAACTAATCACTTTAATCCTTAAACCGGGCTGACCAGTCATTGTCCCTAAGTCATAAATCTTGTCAGATCATATATTAGACTCAGACATAGTATTCAATCATCTTAGATATTCAATTTTTCTTTTTAATTACTTTGAAATCACAAATTTTCGAGGGACACTAATTTTCGTTGATTTCGTGGAGAGTCTGATTCATATTAAACACACGGGAAACGTTCATTTCATAGATCAAATGTTACTTCCCTTGAAATTTTATATCAAGGAAAGTTAACGACTTCACACTCTTATATAACGACTTATATATAATTATATATTTTTAAATGATTTTCTACTGGGATAGTTATTCTTACTTTTTTGAGTCATGAAATATTTGAATTTGAACCCTGAAACTATTTTGTGTTCGAAAAGTCAAGCACAACGGCGATATACCTGTGGCATTTTTATGACTTTGATATGTCCTTGGGAGGTACTTACGACCTTTCTGTTTCGAAACGGGTACTTTAACAACTAGGTCATTGAATTAGGTTCAAGACTGATAGATTAAAATCAAGTTTTGTAAATATTAAGAACTTAGGATCCTTTGCAAAGGGAAGTATAAGACAAAGTTAATATGATTGTACAAGCTGTGTCATTCTCATCGAAAGTGCCATATTTCTTCACGTGTAATTAGACTGAAACGCCGTCCTTTACAAAACGGTGACATATTTCAATACAATCGTAACTACTATTGATACAATACTCGTCAATCGTTACTACTTGGCCATATCCGTCGGTGCTCGGTTACGAGGCTGCAAGGTATTCCGAATGATTTCAACTCGTCACTACTTGTTAGATGAGTCAAAACACCCATTAGTAATGTAAATTGTATCCAAAATTAAATTCTTTTTGTTCTGATATATTTTCAACAAACAATTCCATATACTTCCGGTTGCTTGAGTCCTATCTATACAGGATAATCGCGTTATAACGAGGATCAGTTTATCAAGCATTATGAATTATCGAGGTATATTGCCAGTCCCTGTGTGGAGAAATGATAACTTCAAGAAGGAATCTTTTATCCTAGTTATACGTATTGTCGTGACTTTTAATTAGGACACTGATAAGAAATAGAGGATAATTATGACAGACGCACGTAAATATTTGCCAGGCGTCTTAAATACCAAAAGGGTTCAGGCTTCTGTCTTCGCCGTTTAAATATTTGCGACCATTTAAAAAACGTTATGCCGTGGCACAATTTCCTTTATTTATTGATATAGGTTATCTAGAGTCGCATAAATTTTATCATGCAAAAGTATGAGCTGTACAACAACAATATATTTTGATTTTTGAATCACAGGCACACAAAACTTCCTCAAATAAATTAATTCACAATTCTTGATATATGTTTTATAATTATGAAACTTAGGCATATTTTGATGAAATTTGATCCAAAATTATGCGGTTATGTGCCAGTATTTCTCATTTATAAATAACTGACGTTAAATTAACATCTAATACAACTACTATTCAACCGCGGCGCACCTCAGAGCAACATCATAGCGATATGTTGTTGTTGTTGTTGTTGTTGTTGTTGTTGTTGTTTTCATGCCAGAAAACTTAATTCTTTGGCAAACCATGTCTTCGAAAGTCTCGAAGATGAAAACTTAACAACAATTCGGGGAGTAGGCGTGTCCTAAGAAATTGTCAAGCCATCTAAATTTCAGATCTGCTAATATTGATACATGATAACCTCTTACTCACGGAGAGTGGTCTATTGTTCTGGTGATATGACTGGCTCTTGGAGTTGGTTCCATTATGCATATTATGTTGAACTAATCAAATAGTCAAGTCAGGTCAAGTCAAGTCAAGTCAAACTATTTTATTGGCATGAACAATTATATGTTCATGGCCAACTACAATTTGGCGGTACAAGAACCTGACAAATTTTATTATAATATTCAGCCTAGCACAAAAAAAACCATATATAAAGAGAAAATAATTCATGTATGTAGATACCAACAAATTCATGTGTTTATTCCCGCTCTTTCGATCAAAGCAAAATAAATAAACTTTCCTAAATTCCTTTATGAATTTTAATTTTCTTAGTAGATTATGTAATTGTAGAATAAAGGACGGGATATGCACGGAAATAATGCTTCAAACTGAAACCCACTTCAAATCAAAAGTCTCAAAATCTATTAACACAATTTTGAAATTTTGAAGAACTTGCGTATCATTTTCCTTAACCCTTTCCCTCATAGAGGACACCATGAAAAGTCCTATGCGAACAGCATAAAACCAGATCAGCCTGCGAGTAACTCGCAGGCTGATCAGGTTTTATGCTGTTCGCTGCTCCTCAGTGGTCTGGTAATGAGGATTTTACAATTAAATTTGGTAAGGTTTGAGTTTGGCTTTCTGCCGATCAGGCTTTATGTGGTACCTATTGAGTGCGTCAAAATGAGTCTACATGAGGGAAAGGGTTAAGCGTATATTTAAAATAACATGTACGAACAATTTATTTTCTTAATGTCAATAGATATGGGAGTCATATATTTGTATTTTATTTTTATTTTTTTATTTTTATTTTTTTATGAATTGTAGAAATCTCTTGAAATGATTTGTAGGCCGGGTGTTTTCAAGTCAATGAATCTGACGGTACTTTTTGAAACACAGTCAGATGAACAACATTAGCCGATTAACGACAAATCTTCAGTCAAAAAAGTGTTATACGTTGAAAGGCATGTTCAGGACTAGAATTTATATATCTACTAGGCGTGCACAATTGAATTATCTTAAAATTCACAGATTTAATTTGCCTCTGGAAATTTCTACAGTGCAAATGTTTTAAACTATGCTGGAAAAATTGAAACAGAGACATTACACATCAAGTGATACTCTTTTTTTCGGTCTGTAATGTTAATTTACTGCCATTATGAAAATTCCAGCGTCGCCAATTTCACAGTTCTGGAACTGAAAGTACTGTCTCGTGGTTTAGCCCTTATAAATTTGATTTAGCTGTGATAATACAGCGAAAACAGTCTCATAAGACCAGAAAAGACATAATGATCCCGAAGTCAGGTTTTGAAATTAAGGAAATTATTCACTTATATCCTAATTAATGCCTATGGTTTCGGATTTTTTTCCCATGTCTGGAGTATTTATTTCATGAATAATTAAGATTTTTAGGAGACATTCTTGTATCTCACGAAAAGAAAGCAAGAATTGGTTTCAAAAAGAAAACGGCATACGTGAAATTAATAATGTTTTTATAGGCATAATAACTGATTTTTCTCATACATTATTAATGACTGTTTTTATTTGATAATGAAATGTATACATGTAAATATATATTAACGCATATTTGGTCTAGGTTTTGATATACAGTAAAATATTTTATGTAGTTTGGATTATACACTAAATCACACTTCTACCACAACACTTTTATCAACCAAGTTTCTCATATCAAATTCGGTACATGTTTACGGGAATTAATCATCAATGATGCACTGTTACTTCTGGGCACACAGCGGGGCGATTTCATCGTGCCGCACGTAGAAATAGAAGTAAGCGATTAGGAAAATTGAGATTCTACTCTCCATTGACAAACGAACTTAAGAATAGATTCATGTTATTGGTAGCTCTGGTGAGCATTGAAAAGCATGGTGGCGAGATGTCGGTCAGTCATTAAGGAAGTTATGAACTTCATTTTATTAAAATATTCAATAAAGAATCATTTAGTCGCACAGTTATATGTATTGTTTGAAAACGCAACATATTAAAACAATATAAATAAATGTTTAACTAATATATTGTTTATGTTGTCTGTTCTCAGGTAGCGAGAAATTGTGAAAAAATATATGTGTTGCGCTAGAAGTATGTTCGATATCGCATTCATTATAGGCATATAGAGGATAAGTGTTTGTTTTGAGTATTTATAGTATATACCTCACTGAGAAGTTATGCAATTTCAATATTTTTATGAGCACGATTCTCGAGTGAAAATGTTAAAATCGCATCACTTACAGATGAAGTTTAGTCCATATTCACTCAAAACAATTAAACACATGTCTTCTTAATGTTATGGGGGCCTCCGTGGCCGAGAGGTAAAGTCGCTCACCGCGTGGGTTCGAATCCCGGCAGGGTCATTCGGATTTTCATGTGAGGATGCCTTCAAGATGACTTGCGGTAGGTCGAAGTGACGTTAGGAGCTGATTTT
Source organism: Solen grandis (assembly GCA_021229015.1). Taxonomy (NCBI): domain Eukaryota; kingdom Metazoa; phylum Mollusca; class Bivalvia; order Adapedonta; family Solenidae; genus Solen; species Solen grandis. The sequence continues at coordinate 35,764,798 of CM037788.1, read as the reverse complement.
AATCAGATTGCTGTCGAAGTGACGGTAAACTTAAATAGTCAAGTCAAGTCTTAATGTTATGCTTACTGCTGATACATACTACCCTAATCGTATCAACTCGGCAATCCCCGGCCTAAATGGGCGAGGTGTTCCGAATGATACTACCCTTATAAGTAAAAAAAAAGAGTAGTTCCGGCAGATCTATATCACTCACAGAGTGTGATATGGTTTTTATTTCATTGATAGAACACAGTATTTCATCAGTAAGCATAAAATAAATATCCTTTAATCAAATGATGAACATTATTTGATTTGACATTCCTGGTCTGACAACCCTGTCTCGAACGACCGGTCCGGGGGAAATAGCTGTTTCCCGGAGTTTAAATGTAACTTGAAATATACTTTTAGGAATAATAAAACATAATAATGTTAAGCAAGCTAAAGTTTAAAATCCTACTGTGTCTTCAGGACAGAACTGCAAGGACACCGATTGCGATATACCAATTAGGGCTGGAACGAGTCCATTATTTATACCCGGATACTCGTCATACCAGTACCTGCGGGTACCTGAGTACCCGTGCTGATGAAGTCATTGCATAACAAACAATTGATGGATATGCAATGCAATTTTGCGATAACTTACTATTTCAATCATTCAATCTCTGTACAACAAATATAAATCTATCATGAAAGCACACGAAGATCATTTCTTGATAGCATTATGTTAAAGAATATCGTTATTGTCCTGTGTATATATATATATATATATATGTTATCAAAAAAGATGTACATGAGGTATTATATTAGAAAAACGAGTTTTTATTTTATACCCGAGAACCGGAAATTTTATAACCGTACTCAGGTACTCGTTTGAGTCCTATGTCTAATACCAAGTCGTAAAAAAAGGTACTGATAACTTCCTGCCTATTTGAAATATTTTATTGCCGTGTATGTGATATCTTTACAACGATGAACAGATTTTCAAAAGTGGTAAAAGGGTCTAATCACACGTTCTTACAACATAAATATCGAGAATTCCCTTAAAAGAACATTTACAGGCTGGTGTCTTAACATGTAAATAGCAAATAAAAGGAAGAAAATATAAATGATTGCTGTAGGACGAAGTCTATAGATTTATCACGTTGTATTTCAAATAATAAAAGTTATAAAGAAATATTATAATATCAAGCTGATAAACTTAACGAGATGAGATCTTTGTATGGTTATACGACTTTGTGAAATAAGAAATACAGTAAAAATAATATAAAGAAGAATAAAGCTCCCTGCATAGATCATTTCCAGGATCAAATTCCACAAACAATTTTTAGCGCTAAGTGAAACTTAACCCTTTCCCTCATATAGACTCATTTTGACGCACTCAGTAGGTACCACATAAAGCCTGATCTGTAGAAAACCACAGTTAAACCTTACCAAATTTAATCACAAAATCTTCATTTCCAGACCACTGAGGAGCAGCGAACAGCAAAAAAATCTGATCAGCCTGCGAGTTACTCGCAGGCTGATCTGGTCTTATGTTGTTCGCATAGGTCTTTTCATGGTGTCCTCTATGAGGGAAAGGGTTAAGTACTTAAAGGTAAATTTCATTAGTCTTGTTTCTATAATAAAAATACCCAAATATTTCATTTCAGAAAATAGTAATAGTGGGATGTGTTTAAGAATTTAAGTATAACTTAGCGCTTAGTATTGTTGGTGGAATTCGGGCAAAAATGATTAGACTGGGTGTGGTATCATGCCACATGTCTACAGCGTGATACTACAGTGTGACAGCATTATGTCTGTTTATAGTAGATATAGTCTCTAAATTACTGAAATGTTGTCGGTGTGACGTTAAGCACAACAAACAAATAATCAGAACGGAAGTTAGACAGAATCCATAAATACAAACAATCGAAATTGTTTATTGACTTATTTATTGACAGATTTAGACCATAACCTCATAATGTTAGTTTCTCAAAGGTGTATAGAAAAACAAGAGTTGCCCGTAGACAGCGCTTTTAACTGTTCTACGGCTTTTTGGTTTAACCAAATTTGGTTGCAAGCAAAACTTTAGTTCAGAAGGGGTCATGCCTCAAAATAGATACAGGTACAGTCAAGAGTAATCGAACTTATTTACTTAATGCCCCGGAATACCTTAGTGAAGAATTAGATTCGATAAGAAAAGCTGGTTCTTAAGATGTATTGTATGCAAAACTTTAACAAAATTAAGTTGCACGCAAAACTTTAACCAAAATTTCTAACTTCAAACGGGGGTCATAATTAACAATAGATTCAGTCAAGAGTTATCTAACTTGGTGGTTTCATACCTCTACTCGACAATTCCGCTATTATTAATATAACAAAATTTAGATACACCAGGAAAAAAACTTCCAAGCCTAAAAACGTACCAAAATTTGCATTAATTTGGTCAAGAGGTATCTAACTTGTTTGTTTGATGCCCCTGAATACCATACTGCAATATCAAATCAAATAAAAAAGTATACTTGTTACTAAGATATTTACGGGGCCGTAAGTTGCATGAAAAACTATAACCGAAGAACAACGGCGACGCCGACGCTGGTGCCATCACTCTAGTGAGTAAGATACTGAATAAACGAGCTAAACAGGATGTCAGTAAGTGCACCAGACTTATATTGACCCTCCTGGAACACACTTGTGTAATCATTGACAAACCGACTGCAGTGACGGCATCATTTTATTATCGGTACAGCAATTAAGTGAATTCTTTTTATTTAATGTTTTTCGTTGGAAATGTCAGTGAATTAAAAATGATGATATTCACTGTTTCAAACAGTGAATATTATCATGTTTATAATTTTCACTGCTTTGTAAAATGTTAAATTAAAAAAAACACTGTTGTATTTTTTCCACATTTCAAGTGATTTCCCGTTGCTTGAAAGTATAACCCTTTTTGTTTTTAAAAAAAATACAATTTCTTTATTGTTCTTTATTGGGTCATTTTTTAGACCGAATAACGAAATCAGGAAGGCTCCCCAAAGGGGGAAAGTTATTATGAACTCAGCTAAAATGTAAAAAGTGAGACGGAAAGTCATTAAATAAAAAAAAATGATTGGTTTCAGTGAATCTTGTGGCTGAATAAATGTGTAAACGAAACTCAAAGGCTATTGGAATTAGAAATGTAACTGAATGTGATAAACCCGCTACATCACTATATCGCCTTGATTTAACTGTTTTTTTGTTTGTTTTTTTTTTGGTTTTTTTTTTCTTTGTTTTTTCGCGAAAGGACAGCATACGTGATTCCTGTATATATATATATATATATATATATATATATATAGAGAGAGAGAGAGAGAGAGAGAGAGAGAGAGAGAGAGAGAGTAACATTTTTAAGGCAGGGATTGTTACTTTGATGGGCCATGCCAGCTTTAATCTTTGTTAACTTTGCAACGATTAGACAGGAAGCGACATAGCTTACAAAATATCTTCTCGTTGGCACTGCTGCTGATGGTCACGTGGTTCTTAGTGTGGGAGAAAACCGAAGAACCCGGATAAAACTCACGTGTCCGAACAGGTGACCCATGTCATATTTCTCAAAGGAATGATAAAATCGTTTAAATTCGCAAAAACCTGAGTGCACTTTCTCTTGCAACTGAGAACATAAAGTAGATATTATCAGCTAGCCCCGTGTTCCCGAAAATATTTAAGTACAATCTCAGGCTCAAATTTGAGTACCATACTCAAATCCCTTTTAAACCAAAGGGCATAGTTTGACTTGAATATGAAAATCATGCTTAAGTATCATTTTTTATTCTCGAGAACATAATCAGACTCAAACTTCAGCCCGTTAGTTTCTATAGTGACTTGAATGTGATACTCAAACTTGAGCCCATTAGTTTCTATAGTGACTTGAATATGATACTCAAACTTGAGCCCATTAGTTTCTATAGTGACTTGAATGTGATACTCAAACTTCAGCCCATTAGTTTCTATAGTGACTTGAATGTGATACTTAAACTTCAGCCCATTAGTTTCTATAGTGACTTGAATGTGATACTCAAACTTCAGCCCATTAGTTTCTATAGTGACCTGAATGTGATACTCAAACTTCAGCCCATTAGTTTCTATAGTGACTTGAATGTGATACTCAAACTTGAGCCCATTAGTTTCTATAGTGACTTGAATGTGATACTCAAACTTGAGCCCATTAGTTTCTATAGTGACTTGAATGTGATACTCAAACTTGAGCCCATTAGTTTCTATAGTGACTTGAATGTGATACTCAAACTTCAGGCCATTAGTTTCTATAGTGACTTGAATGTGATACTCAAACTTCAGCCCATTAGTTTCTATAGTGACTTATATGTGATGCTTAAACTTCAGCCCATTAGTTTCTATAGTGACTTGAATGTGATACTCAAACTTCAGCCCATTAGTTTCTATAGTGACTTGAATATGATATTCAAACTTCAGCCCATTAGTTTCTATAGTGACTTGAATATGATACTCAAACTTCAGCCCATTAGTTTCTATAGTGACTTGAATATGATATTCAAACTTGAGCCCATTAGTTTCTATAGTGACTTGAATATGATACTCAAACTTCAGCCCATTAGTTTCTATAGTGACTTGAATATGATACTCAAACTTCAGCCCATTAGTTTCTATAGTGACTTGAATATGATACTCAAACTTCAGCCCATTAGTTTCTATAGTGACTTGAATATGATACTCAAACTTGAGCCCATTAGTTTCTATAGTGACTTGAATATGATACTCAAACTTCAGCCCATTAGTTAGTTAGTTAGCTTGAGATCACGGTACCAGCTAATATCTAGGTCGGTCCAATATTGTATGTGTTTGGGCTACATATTATTCTCCTAAAATAAAAATACGTTCTAAATATAAAATATACACCACACACAGACTCAAAATGGTGGTAACCAAATCTTTATCATTTTTTGAAGAACACGTTTTAATTCACGAAAGCTTAAGTATAAACGAGAATACCATTTGATATAAATACAAACATTTATAAAATTCTCGTAGGTATAATTTTTGTACTTCCATCAATCTGTGATTTTATTGCCTGAATAAGATTTAAGGTTAAGTCCCTGAAATGGTTCCGCTACATTTCGGACCTCAAGACCTTTCACAGTGATAGTCGAGGTTTTCTGACGTTTCATGTGTTATCTTGGTAGATGTTAAATAATAATAATAATTAAATCTTTATTCATAGAAGGTTGCTCAGTAAGTTTACAAACATTGTAAGTATAACTTATAGTGGTCCAAGACTTCGCGGAACACCTTAACTTAAAATGTACAAATTTTTACAATTTTGGGCTCGAGTTTCACCCACAATACGCTAAGTTATGCTTAGATACTGATATTTCATCGTTCATGTTTCAGTAATAAAACGCCAAAAATAGTCCGTACGGTTGCTATAGATGTCAACTAAATATTTTTCTTCAATACTTTTTTTAAATAAGAATGGTTTAATGTGTTTTTACCTCATTTCAGATTCTAAAAAATAGCGTTGAGTTGTGTTGGCGGAACTCAAAGCTAGCCTTGTACGGCGATAGCAACTTGTTGTATCAATCGATTGTAAAGTAATGCGCAATAATATAAACATGGGACACATTTTATATACACCATGGACATCTGCCAAACGCGCAATATGTACACAGTTCTATTGTGATACCTTTTACAGCTGTATTTCTTTAACTATGATATCCATATACAAGAGGTGATTCACAAATTTTGAAACACTTTGTAACATTAAACTGATATGCATTTTACTGTAACAAATGCTCAATATGTGATCCATGCATGTTGTAAATGAGTCTACATCGCTTTGGCCATGACTGCAAGGTTTTATTTATAACTGTTGGTTCTAATTTTTTCAATTCATCCTTAAACGCTCGTTTAAAACCTGCCAAAGTGTATATTTTACGTTTTTGTAAACGTCGTTTTAAGATACCCCAAATGTGTATGTGTAGTTTGCTATTGAAAAGATAAGATACAGTTAAAATCATGAAACTTGTGCTGCAGGTGTTCGCGAGAAACAAAGCTACAGGGTGTTTCAAAATTCGTGAATCGCCTCTCGTATTATTGTTTTGGTTAAAATAAATCACGGACAAACTCTTAAAACGTCCTAGAACAATATTGGGGCCATTTTTATTTCTTTATAAAGGTAAATGGTTACCAGAAGTTATGTTATTTTTATAAATTAAATAGAGGCCCATTCTTATTCCAAAAGCAACTATTCTTCAGACTGAAAAGCAAAGTGTGTGCTAAAGACGTGTTAAGAGATGCAATCTGTACATACTCTTTGACGACAGCGTTACTACAATGCATAAGTAAGAAAGACATTTTTACCTAAGATCATTCAATTGTTTACAAAAATAACTAATTTTCATATTCCGCATATCTTCTCCAATTTTTGACCTTCCGTATGTTTCCGTTAGCGAATCATGAGTGCATAAAATGATGACGTAGCAGATAAACAAATTGTGATTATTTTCTTCTTTTTTTTCAAATTCAAATTATTTCCGATTACAGCAGACCGTCCTCGGGAATACTCGCCAATGCAAAATATAAACAATGAGAGTATGAAGTTGCGTAATTTGACCATCATTTTCAATGTGTTTAATTGTTATTTCAAGGCAGATATATGTACATTATGTACCATTTGTGTTAGTCTACATTTTTTTCATGAAAAATTAATCATTATGAAATATATTTGGCCTTTAAATATATAAGGAAAACAAATTCAGAACCCCGAGTCTAAAATACGAATAGATAAGATCCCCTGTGACCGGCTGTTTTATAGTTCTTGCATAATAAAAAGGAAATTCGTCCATTAGAACCTTTTTCGAATTGCAATTGTGTATTTTTTTCACCGTTTTCTACATATTTATGGGTACTTTCTTTTTATTAAAAATCTGTATTGGTGCTTCGCCACTTCTGAACTTAGCTGAAACAATTCTTTGAGCCGTGTAAAAGTGACATTGCATAATTCCGTTATAAGGTAATAATAATTCCTTAGCGGTTGAATAATTTTTTTATATTTCCGTCCATGTGATAAATTAATCCTTTAGAACCCTTTTCTTTCAATGCCATTTTAAAGTAAATATTGAATGCCGTAAATGATATGTACAATGTATTTGTTGAATTTTACTGTAGTACTGATCCGACAAAAGTGGTTCTTTTTCTAGCCTGGATTTTTTTTTTGTATAATTCATTTCACCTACTAACCAGTTATGTAGGTCTATGATGTATAATTCTACTAAGTCAATTATCATCTAAGTTTGTTTGTTTTAACGAAACATATGACCAAGGAATTATATTAAATTCATTTAACGAATGTTTCGTTATTAAAAAGAATAGTGTTGGGGCGCAAAAAAAAAAGATATAATTTCTCACGATACCTTGAATAACTATGTGACTTAGGCACATTCCGATAAAATTCGGGGCTGCACGGTAAAATATTTAGCACTTCTAGATTCAGGGCTACAATAAACAAACTTGGCAAACTTACCATGGGAGACCAATGCAAGTCCAAAACACCAAACCGAAATGCGAAAAAAAGTATCCATCTGGGAAAAAATGAAGGCACTGTCTACTATCAAATCGAGGTAGAAATATATATTACAACAATAAGTTTGTTCGTGTTTCCTCCGGGCCACAGTTTCTAAAAGGATTTATGGGCGATGTCGTATTGACCATTGTGAACAGAACTTTATCAGCCGTCGAGTGATTAGTGACCCGCCCATAAAATCCTAAAGCGCTCTTCAAATGGCCATAAATTGTAAGAAGTCGTGTGTTTTGCCTGTAGTATACAGTTCAGAAACTGGTTAGTAACATATGCTGTGCACGTCGTGCTTGTATTAGTCATTAAATGCATTTAAATATGTCTCATAAGGTATTACTAACACACAAAAACACGAACTCGTTGTTTGTTCGTATACATTGCTCTCCTAGCTCCACCAACATAAGCCAAAACCAACATCTAGAGCAACTTTTAATTTAACTGTTGGTGTACAGATTTTTTTTCTTCATATTTTCTTTATTTATTTGTAATTATATTTTCATAAAACACTCAACACTTAACTGGTGAATACGAGTTTAAAACGTATTTTTTGGATAATCTATCTATAATATTGGGAAAAAATTGGGGTGCCTTAATGTCGTTCTCTACGTCCCACCAATGAATCTCGGGTTCGATTCCCAGTCATGTGCGTTAAAGGGCGCGCTGGTTGCCCGTCCAGGATAAAATAGGATAAAATAATGATCACATACGCCATTGTCCGAGTCGTCGAGACTATTTAAGTTGTGAAAACTTGATTACCAATCGATGTAAAATAAAACAAGAGCTATCACTTAAGGGGATTAATATCCCCGCTTCCGATCTTGACTTCTGTGAATGTAGGACGGGCGTGACAGGACTAGACAGCTCGTGACGAGTACGATGTATACGTATGTAGCACCCAATTCTGTTAAGAGGTCGTATCATAAAGTTTGTTTAAATGTGTAGTGACAGTTATTTGAAATACAGGCCGTAACTGGCGTTAGTCATGTCAAAAGTTATTGTCTGACGCATGCAAGATCCTATAGCTGCAAAGGAAAGATATTTAAGGGGAGACCGCTAACTAAATATTGAAACCAGTATGTATGGAATAAGTTCTGTCTGCGTTAGGGGAAGGTCGAACCTAATCATGTGAGAACTTGGGACTTATCATCTTTTCAAAATAGCTTGGAAAAAAAATTTATACTGTGAAATCACTAATTTTCGTTTACATTTAATTTCGCTGATTATGTACTTAATATACTTTGAAGAAAAAAATTAGTCTAGCAATGGGAGCTTTTCGTGGGGTTTAATATTCTTGAATAAAAACCTCCACGATATCAGCGAACATTAATGTCCCACAAAAAATGGTGGTCTCACAGTACTGCACTGGTACACTAATGTCAGGTGCAGTAAAGTGGTGATTATCCGTGGTGCGGTTATCCGAATATCATGCCTGTTATATAACAAAAGTCTTGGCACACAGGCTCAATTACATTCCATGAAACTTGTGGTGGCCATGTTCTCTTGGTTTTATATTCTAACTTTGGTCCTAGACTTATCTAAATTCCGTGTATTTAGATGTATAGTTAGTTGATTTTTTTTGATTTTATCAATATTTTGCTTGATTAAAAAATCCATAAAAAGAATGTTAATCTACGGCGAAGTTTAAAATAAATCGTGGCCGATTATATTATTTTGCCCATCTCAAGTTTTTCCGTATGCTTGTATCGCTGATGACATCAAAGACGGGCGTGGACTTACTGTGTTCCTAAAACAGGGGAAAAAGAAACGCAGGGTAACTAGCATCTGTAGTAGCCACTCAAGTTTTGACCTCCTAACCTTGCATTAAACCTCATATGATAGAACCCATATCATTCTAAAGCATATATTTTGTTTGAAAAAAAATCTTTATCAAAATAATTAAAACTGTAATACAATCAAATACTTCCTATTTAAAACTGACACAAAAGTTTAACCTGCGTTTTTTTTCCTTCGAGTATATAAATTATGTAAGAGAAGCAAATAATACTTATGCGTTTATCTATATTTCAAATAATCACAAATCAGTACGAATTACTTCGTGAATTTTCAACATATATGCATATGTAAATTATATAATTATCTGTAAATTGGATTATAAATAACGAAGAAACTAGAACTGTCACATACTGCTTTGTAACAGATGGAAGTATGTTCTTAATGTTGAAAGCAGTAACTAGGAATTTAAGTAAATGGAGAAAATTTTCTGAACAAGTCTCATGAAAGACTAGTCAAAAATGAACTTTAAAATGATTTACCTTTCAAACAAAAATATGTTCAAACCATGACTGAAATATCTAATTCCTGTTAAATGATACAAACAAAAACGGAAGTCCAGTTTTAGTTACAGTGACCTTGACCCAACAACTCTACAAAACATTCAAAGCTTTATCTTAACACAAGCTATAGATGGTCCAAACTTAATTACGATATCACAAACCAGATAAAAAGTGAAGTTTAGGGGACAACCTATTTTTAGTATCAGTGACCTTGACCTATCAGTCCCACACAGAGCATCGAAGCTTTCCCTCTACACTAAGAATACAAGTGCCAAATTTATTTATAATATCTCTTTCCTGACAAATTTTACTGAGAAAATTCCATTTTACAGACAGTGAGCAGGAACAAATTATATTTTTAGTAACACCGACCTTGACCTTGACTTATCTAATACTTAACGCACATCAAAGCTTTATCTTCACACAAGGTGAACATGCCCTAAATTTGTTCAAGATATGTCACTTATGACAAACATTATGAAAGAAATTCCTTTTTGGGGATAGACGAACCGACCGACCGACTAAGTGATTCCATTATACCCCCCTCAAACATTCGTTTGCGGGGATATAAAAAAAACATTGAAATTATATTTATTACTAAACTGACATGAATAAAATGCAGTCTATTAAAATATGCGAGTCACACCGACAGTTTAGTCATTTGGGAACATTTGTCTACGTGGTAGGATAGAGTACTACTCCACTGCGATAACTTGTCGCAGAAAAGTAACACAATTCCACGCCTAGTCACATTATCCTGGAAATGGGTCAACCAATCCTGCCTTGTCTGTTTCAAATTAAGATTTTCTGATTTTCCTTCGAATATTTTTTAAGATTTATGACTCTTTACATTACTCATATAAGCTAGTAAAACTGTTGCATATTTGCCATTATAAGCATTTTTTACAGAAGAAAAAGTCTTTAATTTCTTCAGATTGATTCAGAATTTAGGATTTTTGAGAAGAGAAAAATACCAATTTGAGACGTTTCCTGAAACGCTGAACTTAATCTACGCGTATGACCTTGAACCCCGTATGACTTTGAACTACCCGTAGGACCTGAGCGCCAATCTCAGGGGAGATATACCTCTTAACCTGAGTATTACATTTAACCCTTTCCCTCATAGAGGACACCATGAAAAGACCTATGCGAACAACATAGTAACTCGCAGGCTGATCAGGTTTTATGCTGTTCGCTGCTCCTCGGTGGTCTGGAAATGAGGATTTTGTAATTAAATTTGGTAAGGTTTAACTGTGGTTTTCTGCAGATCAGGCTTTATGTGGTACCTATTGAGTGCGTCAAAATGAGTCTATATGAGGGAAAGGGTTAATTAAACGACTTTTGGTATGTCGCGGCTGGGACAGCAGGTAACGAGGTACAGATGCCACCAGTACCGGTTGATTATTAATACATGCAACGGCTTCCATAATACTGATACTTTGCACAAGTATGTGGAAGGCATCATTTCTTCGCACTGAAACCTGATATAAAAATAAACCATCTCAGTTTAAAACATTATCTTAAGGCGTGAAAAATATTTGTTTCCACTAAACCTACCGACCGTATTTTTTTTCTGAAATCCCTAAACTTTTTTTCTAGCATTCGGGTTATCACAGTTGCGAAAAGCCATTTATTTTTGGTCACATCGAGATGGCTGTAAGCGATGCTTAGCACATAACTTCTATTTCTAACTTTGGACCTTTTTTTTTTACATTTCGAGGGATAAGCGCGAAACTGTTTTAAGGACATACAGAATGAGAAGAAAATGGAAGAGTTTCGCGGTCAGCCCGCGAACTGGAGAATCTCTTATTTCTTTTCTTCAGAGTCTCCTTAGACATTCAATTTCTATATAAATATCGGGCCAGACACATGGGGAGTGATACATGGAGACTTCCCTAGCATTATCCATCTATATACTTAATTACATATCTATAACGTAGACCTCAGACAAGGATAATGGCATCGTAAATATATTTGTCCGTATTGACCGGTTAAACACTTGCATAACTCTACTGTCTACTTTAATAAATATTTCATTACGATATTTAAACATATATCTCAAACTTTCATACATAATGGGTTTTTATTCACCAGGACTTTGTGCTTTAAATCCGTTATTTCGGAAAGTCCTGTGGGGTGACATGGTAATGAATTAAGTGAAGGAAATAACTTAAATTCAAGGGAGAAAAAATTACTTTTTTTCAGACCCATAATTACTGTTTGAATGACAGATATCCGTTCTTTTTGCGGGACAGGACCGTCTTCCTATATGGAGGCTATTCGTTGCCAATAATCCAGCCTTGTTGATCTGAGTTGAACAGTTTATTTTCCGACAAAATACACAATTCATTTGAATTTCTTAGTATTTAAACCCCAGAGATACATTCTTGGACTGAATTTGCCGATGCAACATTGTAAATACGTATTTCAACAAAATGCATTTTGATAAACTACAAAACGCCTTCTTACTTTAACGCTCGCAACTTTACATTGTCCGACCATCATGATTCGGCTCAGCTTAATCCAGGTTTACACGTTTGCAATGTTGATAAATAAGCTCCGCCCATTTTCCCGCCCACTACATCATCGTAAATAAACGTAATTGTCCGCTCACTTTCGGTATTTTCCGACAACGACTGGCAAATCTCCACGCAGTTATCTCCCATGTACGAATAAAGGAAGTGTTGCAGCGTGTAGGTCTACACATTCAAGGTAAATGCATTATGAGAATTAAACAGTGTCACAATTATTTACTAAGAATCATGTGTTTCAGTTGCATGAGTGCCATTGTATGCAGGTATTGAATCAACATCAGAAGATATAAAAACGATTAGTTTTTGAAACTTACCCCACCTACATTGTAAAGCCAGTAATATAAGCGCAGCATGGCGTAAATTTATATTTAGATATTTTATATCCCTGGCCAGGATTTTAATTTTGATGTTTTTTTAGTTGAGCCACCAAAGCCACGTGATATGAGAACCCACTTCACCACAATTGAGCTTTTTTTCAAAATTTAATATCTAGCCACTGCCATTACTGGTGTTGTGAATTCGCGCTCAATGCCACTTTCATAAAAAAAGTAGATTTTTTTATTCACAATTTTCAGAAAAACAATGCATAATTTTTTTCACAAACAGAGCTGAGGTGTACCGGACTCAATTTTTTGAATAACAATTCAAGAACACATCCAAAATTAAGGTGCCTTAAGTAGTCAATATTGACTATTGGCAGTATAAAGTTCAAGTTGAAGTATTCATTAAGTCTTTAATCAGGAGATGTTCTATAAAGATATAAGATATCTCCTGCTTTAATAAAGATTGATCCTTTGCTTGTCACTTAGAATATTAATATTTTAAATGCAAAAAAAAACAACTGTCTGACTTCCAATATTATTTTGAATCTCTGTGTTTGTTTATATACATACCTGCAGATTGATTAATTTCTTTAAGAAAATACACTAAAACTACATGCCATCAACTGTCTGTGTCTTAATCCAACTCTTAATGTTGTTTTTTTTCCAGACAGTAAAAATTACTGCTTGACTATAAATCAAGATTTGTTATGCAAAACAAATATATTTATAGAAGGAATAAGTCAAATTGATATTTAAGGTTCAGTTAAGTTGCTGCTTTACTATTGTCCAATTTTCAAGTCAAAACAGATGGAAGATTTGCTACAGATAGATCTATACAATAATTTTTACAGGCCAAATTCTGGCTGCTGCCTTTCCCAGTAATATTGAGTAACATTTAATTACTATATCACAAATATAACCTTAATACTAGGACTGGATTAGAAAAAAGAGAAAAAAATCTATGCAGTTTCTAATGTATAGCTTTCATTTCTTAATATTCACTTATAACGTTAGTAAAATTAAAACCAAAATTATGAAGCTTAAATGTCTGTACATAGCAACTTCCCTTTCATAGATCTACAAAATTATTATCATTTTCTAATCATGTAAATACGAAATCTTTCTGTATTTACCGATTTATCATGGTGTAAGAGTTACCTCTCTTTATTTTCCGCTCGTGAAATTTGGCTCCGCCTTTAAATCTTCGCCTATTTCCGTGATACTGCCATATATGGAAGTTGCAAAATCGTCTACAAATGTTAATCGCGTAGAAATGTAAAAGTCAAGTATGCAGTTGTAAACCTGAGGGTGTTATCTGATGAGGCTCCATTCTCGAACGTCGTGATGTACGGCGTAAAACGTGTCGTGTATGTCGTTGTACATTTCGTAAATTTGAGTTTGAAAAATTATAAATATTATTTGCATGTTATCTTAGCTGCATGTTACCAAATTACATTCTAGAAGTAAAAACGTTACTAGTTAAATCGAGATAATCAAAACGCACAATACGAGCACACTATGTACCTCTCGGATAAACGTTTATACTTTTACAAATCTGTTTAGTTGAACCGAAGTATAAATTGTCATGATTACAAGGCTGGATTTTTGGCACCAAATAGCCTCCATATTCCTAGGCCTTGATCGTCTGTTTCACTATATTTTAGTTTCAAATGGAACATGACTACATGAACTTTCTCTGGACAGCTTGCTACTTTCCAATGCCAGTCGACAAGTTCCTAATGCTAGGCCTGGCTAATTCCATTGTCAGATGGCTAATTTCAAAAGCTAGATGGCTAATGCCAGATGGCTAGTTCCCAATTCTTTGATCCTAAAATCAGACGCTTGTTCCCATGTCAGATGGCTACTTTCCAAGGCTAGATTGCTAGTTCCTAATGTCAGATGGCTAGTTCATAATGACAGACTGCTAGTTCTTAATGCCAAGTTCCTTATGTCACATGGTTAATATTTCTAACAGAAGACGGCTCACATTAAAGGGTAGATGGCTTGTTCCTAATCAAACTCCATACAGTGATCTCCCTTGCACGTTCACTTAGCAGAAAGAATAATTAAGGGGAAATAACTGCGTGGAGATTGGTTCCTAATACCAAATGTAAAGTTTCAAATCGTAATGGCAGATGGCTAGTTCCTTATACCGAATGACGATTCTAAAGGCAGATGACTGGTTGCAAAGGACAGATGACTAGTTTTTTTAGACAAGTGCAGATGGCTAATTCCTAATAAATAACAAGTAACTACTTTCCAAGGACTGATGACTAGCTTCCAAGCTCGTTCCTAACACAAGATGGCTAGATGATATTGTAAAATGGCTAATTTCCAAGAGCATATGGTTAGTTCCTAATTAGTTTCCAAGGGCCAATGTCTTATTTTCTAAGGGCAGACGGCTAGTTGAAGATGGCTAATTCCTAATACCAAAATGACAAGTGCCTTATGCAAAGGTTTTACTGGCCAGATGACTAGGTTCCAAGCTCGTTCCTAA
>CM037788.1:35699501-35749501 GCA_021229015.1 Solen grandis | reverse complement strand
CTCCTTTAAAACCACTGGACAGAATTTGGTTAAACTTGGCAGGGATGATCCTTGGGTGAATCTCCACGCAAAATTGCCAAAATAAACTTGATCCATGTAAAACGCTGGTTGCCATGGCAACAGAAAGAAAAAAAATGAAAACTTTAAAAATCATCTCCTGCAAAACTACTGGCCAGATTTCAAAATGTTTAGTACAGATGTTTCTTGGGTAACCTTCTACCAAGATTGCTAAAATTACTGTGATCCATAAAAAAACATGATGGCCGCCAGAGGTGGGGTTAATTTGCCTTATATGTATTTAGTAAAAACTTTAAACGACATCTCCTCTAAAACCGCTGGACAGAATTTGATTAAACTTGGCAGGGATGATCCTTGGATGAATCTTCACAAAATTTGCTAAAATAAACTTGATCCATGTGGAACTCTGGTTGCCATGCCAACAGAAATAAAAAGATTATGAAAACTTTAAAAATCATCTCCTTCAAAACTACTGGCCAAATTTCAAAATGTTTTAGTACAGATGTTCCTTGAGTAACCCTAAACTCAGGTAAGTGATCCAGGGCCTCTATGGCCCTCTTGTTTTTAAATTCCATTTGATTTGATATGATAATTATTTTATGATTTTAATTAGTATAATAAAGCCAATTTTCTAGTGCTAAAGGCTGCATATGTTTTGTAATTTTTAATACACAAATAATGGTTTCAATTTATTTTAATGAGCAAATTATGAAAATGTCATAAACAAGGCCAAAATTAAAAATATGTTTCTTTGTAGTGCTCTGACCAATCCAGTCTTTGAGTTGTAATTTTTGTCAAGCCTGCTTGCAGTGAACTTGACATAGTTGCCACAATGGCGGTACAGTGTTGGTACGTGCCTGCGTCCAGGTTATGCTTGTCCGGACCATTTCTCTGTCATTATTGGGAGGATTTAAAAATTACTTGGCACAAATGTTCACCATAATGAGACGCTGTGATGCGATCAAAAACAATGTGTTTAGCTCAAAGTTCAAGGTCATACTTATAGGTCATATGTAAAAAAATGGTCTAAAACAGCTTGTCTGGACCATTACTCTTTTATTATTGGGGGGGGGGGGGGGTTAACAGTTACTCATCACAAAAGTTCACTATGATGAGACACAGTGTCGCAAACAAGATTTTGAACAGTGTGCTAAGCTCAAAGGTCAAGGTCAAATGTAAAAAACTTGTCTAAAACAGCTTGTCTAAAACATTACTTTGTCATTATTGGGGGAGAGTTAAAAATAAATTGGCACAAATCTTCACCATAATGAGATGCTGTGTCAGGCCCAAGAACAGTGTGTTTAGCTGGAATGTCAAGGTCATATTTTGAGGTCAAATGTCAAAAACATGTTCATTTTAACTTGTCTGGGCTGTTTCTTTGCCATGGATGGAGAGATTATAAAAAAAAACTAAGGTAAGTGAGATGATGTGTTGGGCATAAGAACCAGAATCATAGGTCAAGGTCATACCTTTAGGTCAAAGGTTAAAAACAGGTTCATTTTTTGCTTGTCTGTGCTGTTACTCTGTGGATGGAGGGATTCCCAAATAATTTGACACAAATGTCAAGCTGAGTGAGACGGTGTGTCGCACACAAGAACCAGATTCATAACTCAAAGTTCAAGGTCATACAGTAAGGGCAAAAGTCATGGAGCTGGATTTGCTTTTACAGGCAGTAACTTAGACATGAATTGCAGCAATTTGAGAGTTTGGTCCCTAGCTCAAAGGCCTAGGTCACACCTAAAGGTAAAAGGTCATCGAGTTGGATTTGCTTGTCTGGGCTGTAATTTAGACATGGAAAGCAGGATTTTAATTAACTTGGCACTTATGTTAACCTTAATGAGACAGAGTATTTGCAAGAGTTAAGTCCACAGCTCCAAGGTCGCACATAGAGGTCAAAGGTCATTTGGGCTGGAACTTAGATATTAATCATAGGATTTCCAAATAAACTTACAATTATGTTTACCTCAATTGGACAGAGTGTTTTGTCCCTAGCTCAAAAGTCAAGGTCATACTTAGAGGTCTAAGGTCATTTGCTTATCCGGGCTGTGACATGGATAGAAGGATTTTCAAATAAGTTGGCAGTAATGTTTGCTAAATGATCCTAAGTGTTAAGCACAAGAGCTGAGTCCATAGTTTCAAGGTCAAGGTTACACTAAGAAGCATAGTTCATCCTGCTGGATTTGCTTCTTTGGACTGTAAATTTTCTCTTGATCAGAATTTTCAAATGATTTGGCAGTAAGTTTTGCCTCAATGAGATGATGTGTCGCGCTAAAGAGTTGGGTCCCTTAAGCTCGACATGTTGCCCTTGGGCATCTAGTTTATTTTGGTCTTTAATTATGTCCATTCCAAAGGGGAAAGAAAATACTTTCAGCTATATTTTTATCATTTGAAATAAAAAAAAAAAATACCTACCTACTTACCCACCCCTGGAATTCAGGATCAGAGCACTACAAACAAACAATTTTTTAATGAGGGCCAAAACCAAACCAATGTCCTGTCCCAGCATGCTTTAGTGTACATACAAACTGGGAGACCAACAAATAGATAGGTGGAGTTGGATTAATATGATTTAAAACAGCTTTATGATGATATTGATGTATAGTTCCCATGCACCATCCCCAGTGGTTGAGTCTGGTGAGAGCATTTGCATGGGCAGTGGTAGGTCATAACAAACTAAAGTCGTAAAAGGTGGTACTGGTATAGCTCCCTTGCTTGGGGCTCAGCATAATAGGGTATTTCCAAGACTGCTTGGCCCGGTGTCTTGATAATGTGACTGGATATGGTATTATGCCACTCTGTCTATGGCGTGATACTGCAGTGTGGCAGTGTTGTATCTGTCTCGAGTAGACATTGTATCCAAATGACTGAAATACTGTTTATGGTACATCAAACCTAACATACAAACATTTGATGTAATGTCATTGGCACTAAAAAGACGCATTTTGATGATTCAGGCTGAAATATGAGAATACTTGCAGTGTATCAAAATCACCACTGTGCTTTTATTTTTCCGTTTATTTTACAGAAATCTTTATCTAATTGATCAGCTTTAATGAATCATTATAAATAGCAAAAATATTTTTGATAAATTTAAAAGTAAATATTTTATAACCAAAATAATGCCCCTTTTTTGATGAATTCATAATTTTTCTCTCTTCTGTGTGTTTATTGTACATATATCCATATTATAAATATTTATTCTAAAAATATGAATCTCAAGAGCTTTTAAATGGTTACATTTTAGTTTTTAGAGCAGAAATAATGAAACAAAAATAATAAAATTACTGATACAATGTTATTCATATAAAAAGCACTTGAATTTAGCTTTCAAAATGGCTGCCGAGCAGTTACAGTCGTGGACTACAAATCTCTCAGCCCCTCACCGCTGTGGATTCGAATCCCAGTAGGGACTTCGGATTTTTCATGTGAGGAAGCCTTCCAGCTGGCTTGCGGTAGGTCGGTGGTTCTACCTGGGTACCTCTGTGTACTCGGGGTCTTCCTCCACCTGTAATTAGCTGGACGTCGCTATATGATTGAAATACTATCGCAGAGACGGTAAACTCCAATACAATACAATACAATACAATACAAAATGGCTGCCATGTATTCATGAATATAGTTACAGACCCTGATCCCAAAGGAGTTATTGGGTGCCTCTGTGGCTGAGAGGGTAAAGTCACACACTTTAACACTCACTCAGCCCCTCACTGCGTGGGTTCGAATCCGGGCAGGGTCATTCGAATTTTCATGTCAGGAAGCCTTCTAGCTGGCTTGCGGTAGGTCGGTGGTTCTACCCGGATTCCTCCATGCATTTGGGGTCTTCCTCCACCTGTAATTAGCTGGACGTCGCTATATGACTGAAATACTGTAAACTCAAATAGTCAAGTCAAGTTAAAATGTTTTAAATATGATCAATGATTACATACAAATGACACTTGGTCTATCGATGACGTCATGGGGATCACGTGACCTTAAAATGTAAATACTGCCCAGCAGCTAACAAAATCGGCAATTTACATACTTAAAGAGATTTTTTTTCGCAAAAAAATGTATGTTCGTGGTTTCCCTCATGTAAATGGACAAAATAGGAAAGGTTTTAGAAAAAGTAAAATTTTCTTTGTGGTTCACCTTTAATATTCATCAAGTCATAAAGTTGTACATGAATATTCATGAGGTAAAGGGTTACATTTGCTGCATTTACAGGCTTGAATTCCACCATCCATACTTGGTGATAAATAGTAATTAAATTCTTAATGGCAAATATCATTATTCGTGTTTATTTGGTAAAACTACCCATATATTTCATTTCTAAACAAATATTGTTAGTTTTAGCTCAATAATTTATGTCAACTTAGTCATATTTATAATAGTAAATATTTCGTAAAACAGGCATACTGGAATATATTTCTACCTAATCTAAGAATTTAAGTATTTACTAGTGCTAAATAATGTAGGTGGAACTTGAGCCCAGCCCCTGCCTCTCTGAGATGGATCCACACATGCTAAGGAACCCGGAGTTAGTTTAGGATCATTGTTAAAAAGATGCACAGTTTAGAGATATCTAATTATGTGAAACATTGATAAATGGGAGTATCAGTGGACCTTTTAGACATATTGCAGTCATTAAATCTCTCTCTGCATCGGTGAATGTATCTCAAAAAAGGAACAGGCCGTAAATAAAACACATCTTTGATTTTAATGGCGATATATCAACAAAAGAATTTGTGTCAAGTCAGTAACCATGGCTGATTTTCTAATTGTTTATTCATCCTGATGTCTGTGGGGTACCATGTAACATAGTGTCTGTGTGACATTACAAAATTAAGTGAATTAAATTTTCCATTAAAAGATCAATAAACTCATGGCAGTGACTTGTTACATTTCAAAAAGCTATTAATTAATGTTTTTGGATCATTTATCTCACTAACAGTACTGGGAATTGTCTAATTAAAACATGAAAAGTATGAAGTGCAAAATGTTGCTCACGACACAAACTCATCAAGTTAAAAATTTGGATAGACTAAAAAATACTGGTTTGTCCCAAACGTCAAAGTGGATAATAATTTATGAATGATAGGGGTTTACAATAGCTAAGATGAATTTTTAGATTATAATCAACACAGTGAATCTGTTGAATGAATTTCCAGATTTTGGTTTATACTTCTTTACTTTGACACTGAAACAAGTATTCATTGCTTATGCTGATTTCTCTCAATGGTTCCTGGGTTGGACCAGCACTTTGCACTAGGGAAGATCTGGACAAATTCTTGAATCTCAAGAATTAAACCTGTAACCTTTACATCTGTAGTCAATGAAAAATGGCATTACTATTTTGTAGATTTAAGTGGCCAGATACTTTAAGTTACCATCTGCTGTAAGCAGTCACCTCCAGCAAGCAGCCACTTGCTGTAAGCAGCAATATGCTGTAAGTGGCCAGCTGCTTTAAGTTGCCATCTGCTGAAAGCAGCCACCTGCTGTAAGCAGTCATATGCTGTAAGTGGCCATCTAGTGTAAGCAGCCATATACTGTTGGCAGCCATATGCTGTAAGTACCAGCTGCTGTAAGTGGCCATCTCCTGTAAGCAGCCACCTCCAGCAAGCAGCCACCTGGTGTAAGCTTCATATGCTGTAAGTGGCCAGCTGCTGTAAGTGGCCATCTGCTGTAAGCAGCTACCTCCTGCAGGCTGCCACCTGCTGTAAGCAGCCATATGCTGTAAGTGGACATCTGCAGTAAGCAGCCACCTCCTGCAGGCTGCCACCTGCTGTAAGCAGCCATATGCTGTAAGTGGCCATCTGCTGTAAGCAGCTACCTCCTGCAGACTGCCACCTGCTGTAAGCAGTCATATGTTGTAAGTGGCCATCTGCTGTAAGCAGCCACCTCCTGCAGGCTGCCACCTGCTGTAAGCAGCCATATGCTGTAAGTGGCCGGCTGCTGTAAGCAGCCACCTCTTGCAAACAGCCACCTGCTGTAAGGAGCTATCTTTTATAGAGGATGTATTTTGTACAAGTCTTAATAAAATGTCTGATCAGTTGTTTGCTGCCTCCTTCTGTAAGCTGCCATTTTTTCTTACCTGCATGACTGGCTGCTTCCGACAAGTTTGACTGAATTACGAAGGACTGTACTGGTTTTATATAACGTAGGGATGGTGGCAGCCCTGGATGATTCTGTGGGCAAAGTTGTGGAAGCCCTGCAGAAGACCGGGATGATGGACAACACGATCCTAGTCTTCACAACAGACAATGGGGGACCGGCTAATAACTATGATGGGAACGCTGCCTGTAACTTTCCCTTGAGGTTTGTCCTTGTTGTTCACCTTATGTATTATCGTTGGGATTTACATTCACTTAATGTACTTCTAAATCTACCATTTGTTATCTGATTAGCATAACTTTTGTTCTCCTGAATTATTAACTAGGCCTTTCAATGGGTCCATGGTAGACAGCACATCACAGATCATTTGACCTTTGAAACGACCCATTACATAAAGTTCTATGGATTTTGAAAGTTAACTTTTGCTTTGGTATCTTAAATGAAGAGTATTCAAAATTTAGCATGTGCTTTCATTGAAGCAAGTAACTGATTAATATTTAAGAAAACAATGGTTTGCCTGTTGAAAATCCCATTATATATATGGTAGCAATAACAGAATATAATTATCCAGTGGGTTCCATTGATGCTTCTGTATTGACACTGGATTATTGTGTAAACTCTTAGTGATAAGGAGAATAATGCTAGGGTCTTTGAATCTTTTCTGTGATATAATTATACCCAGCTTTGTTAAGTGAAGTAAGTGGAGGGGGGATCTAAACATTGATGAGAATCACACCATAAAGGCTTGTGTCCTGCTTTGCTATATTTCACTTCACTATACTCGCACTTCTTTGTGAGTGGGAAAAAAATTTAGGTTTGAGCCCTGAGGGTGCTTCCAGGACTGGTTGGCCCGGTGTTAGGTTAATGTGACTGGGTGTGGTATCATGCCACATGTCTCCAGCGTGATACTGCAGTGTAGCAGCTGTATCTGTCTCAAAGTAAACTGTCTCCAAATGACTAAAATACTGTCAGTGGGACTTTAAACCCAGTAAACAACAACTAGGTTGTGTAGCAGGTGCATTCATCCTCATTTATGTCTCAGTTTGAAATACTGAAGAAAAATATTGATTTTTAGGTTTTACAAAAATTGAAATATTTATTGATTTTGCAGAAATTTGTACATGTAGTTTCAAGTTCATGTATAACAAGAATTTTTTAACCACACTTTCAGAGGCACCAAGAACACTCTATGGGAGGGCGGGGTACATGGGGTTGGCTTTGTACACAGCCCCCTGCTGAAGGTCACCCAGCTGAAGACGGACAACATGGCACATGTCAGCGACTGGCTGCCCACGTTGTACTCTGCGGCTGGTGGGAATATAGCAGATCTGGGTCAGATAGACGGATACAATCTTTGGCCCATGCTTCGTACCAACTCGTCTGCGGTGAGAAATGAGCTTCTGCATAACATAGATCCGATCAATAAGTTCTCGGCGATCCGTGTTGGTGATTATAAGTTGATTCAAGGCGATATATCGAGTGGGCGTAATGATGACTGGTACCCCTGCACACCTCCATCTCCACAGAATGAAACACTGTCAGGCATTGATAATGATGAGAACTATAAAAATCTAGACCAAGAAAATATATTTGATGAATATAATTATAAGACTGAATACATTCGCAACAAGAGGTGGGCACCGTATACGCCATATGACATAGACTGTGGAAAAAGACCATCAGATTACAAGACAAACTGCCAGCCACATAAAGCAGCATGTCTGTATCACATTCCATCTGATCCATGTGAGTATCATAATATAGCAGACAATCAGCCGGACCTTGTAGTCAGTCTACAGGACAGACTTGCTCAGTATGCCGTCACAGCTGTGAAACCCGTCAACAAACCGTGGGATAAAAAGGCTGACCCGGCCCTGCATAACGGCCTCTGGGTCCCTTGGCTTGGGAAATAATGTCTGAGATTGAAGTATCCATTGTTAAAAGAAGATTTACTGCCTCAAGCCTATTACTTTACTCAGATTTGTGATTCCCTCATCATTGTTTTCGTTACATTTCAGACATGTTGCATCTGGCAGAAAGCCAATATTATCCATTTGTGTTCACCTCATATGCGGGTTTCCCAATTTTTTTATGAATTGTGGGAAGAAACACAGAGGCTCTAAGTTGGATAAAATTTGTCCAAGGCACCTTTTGTGATAAGCATTTGGCTGCTTGTTCTGATACTCTTCTTTGAATTTTAACAAAATACATACATGTATCATGGTCCATTTATTATTATTAGCCCAATTATTATGTTGGCCTTCACAGTTTGGTTTGTTAATTTAGCAGATGTAGCAATCAACATATAACTCTTCAAAAAAAGAAATCTGTATAAAAACTTTTGATGCAAACTTTTTATATTAACAACACTTGCAAGCATGTGCCAACAATGCTTGAAATCTATATTCAAACTTTATGGTAAGTTCATTTGACAGTACTTCATTATCATAACTGGGGCCAAGACTCAAACAAAAACAGGGGATGGTTAAGCAACAACCAGTTAATCATAAACTAGGCAAGCCTTTCTTTTTAAAATGACATTTTATTTCTCATCTATTTTATTGTGATAAACAATGCATTCCACATTATGATTTGGAACAGACTTTCAATTAGACATGGTATTGCATGATAAATTACTCATAGCTTATCGCCATTTTACTGTAGTTACATTTAGTTACTGTTTCTAATATCACTCTGTTTTTCTGGCCTCAAAGTCATGAAGCATAATTATGATGTTCACTTTCACATTTAAACAATCCGAAATCAACATAAAGCTCATTATGGCCAAATATGAGTTTAGGCTTGAAAATATTATTTTGAGATTAACATCAGCTTGTATTTCTAGATTAAGATCACTTTTTATTTGGAGTTTAAAATCAGTTTGTATTTCAAGTTTAAGATCAGTTTGTATTTCTATATTAAGAGTACTTTTTATTTGAGTTTAAAATCAGTTTGTATTTTGAGTTTAAGATCAGTTTGTATTTCAAGATTAAGATCAGTAAGATAAGTTTAGAGATTATGATCCTGTCTTTAGAACAACATAAGGTTTAGTTGAGTGCTCTGTTTAAGTTGGATTTTTTAAAAATCTTTTTGGGTATGATAATCAGAAAATTATTACTGAGCACACTTTAGATCTTGAGCATTTTTCAGTGCCTTTGACTTTTCAGTAACTAACCCTTAAGTTATTTTGACCTCTCTGTGACTTTAAACCTTCCAGTGACATTGACCTTTCAGGAAGTTTGACCCAGAAAAAACAACATTTCTTGCCTGTGAAATTTATTTTTTAAAACCACTTGTCATTGCAGATAGCATATTAAAAATTATATTATCAAAAATTTGGATAGAATGCAGGAAGAGACCCCACAGGCAGCAGCTATGTTATTAGAACAATTGTAATGTTGACATGTTTGTATTAGTGTAATTTACAGGAAGACTCTGATACAAGCAAAACATATCCATAAATGAAGCGTAGGTGGTACATTTCAGGGAGCTTTTGATTCACTGTTCAAAATGTTCCAAATGCATAATAACACTGTCAAAAAAAGTCTTGTCAATAAGTTACCAGTACATGTATTGTCAATAATATTTTCAACAACAAAACAAAGGTTTACAAAATGGCTGCATCATGTTTGGAACTTTCAGATAACATTGGTGAGTTCAATAATGTTTGATGAGTTGAACAAGGACATCTTTACAAAAGAAATATTTGAATACACACTCATATTTCCATGTGCCTCAGTGATTTTCATTTGATATCATCATGACATTAAATATAAGATTCTTTTTTATTAGTTCATTAGTTTATACACCAGTGGGGACTATAGGTTTGCCCCCCGTCTGTCTGTTCGTCTGGAAATCTGGATCTCGCGATAACTTAAAAACCCTTTTAGATAATATTATGAACCTTGGTATATGAATAGATGACAGTATGGTGATTCTGTATGTCACTCTGGTTTTTTTTTTTTTTCTTGGACCAAAATTCTGGTTGCTATGGTAATGGAAAAATTATGCAACACCAGTTACTTGTTTTGTAATTTGTATTGGTCATTTTCTTGGTTTGACATTAAATTCAAGAGTGCAGTGGTAGATAAATAGATCTCAGTGAGTTTATCATGACATAGAATGCAAGAACATGTATGTAGCAAACTTCATTCCAGTGTAAATGATAATACTTTGGTATTCATCACATCTCTGATAATTCATGTCATAATATCTAGCTTCTGTCTTTCGTTAAAGCAGCTTGTTCACAGATAGACATTATAGACAGATAGATAGACTATGAATTTGATTTTAACTATATGTGTAATATGTCTATCAATACCCATCTACAGACACAATGTCACCCAATCAACCATCCGTGAAAGTAAAATAAATGGGTGGTTTCCCTATCATAGGCAATACCGTTACAGACGGTATTGAAATTTTATTTAAAATTGATAAATCCTATATTTAGATTCATTCACTAATCCTGCAAGTACTAACTTCATAGGATGAACTTGCAAAATCACTACAGTGAACTGGTGAAAATGCCATGTTGCAGAACATGACCTTCGGGGATATCATATATCATATTTATAATTAAATTTGGTAAGGTTTAACTGTGGTTTTCTGCAGATCAGGCGTTATGTGGTACCTATTGAGTGCGTCAAAATGAGTCTATATGAGGGAAAGGGTTAACCAATTAACTGATTTCATCAAAGTTGCGTTTATATAAAAATCATTTTCCTATGCAATGTGACCTACACTTTCCAAGTTTATTTGTCAGGAAACAAAGACTTAAACAAAATTAACAAGAGAGAGTAGAAAATAATTTTTTAAAATTTCTACTGATCATCAGTGAACAAGCTTCTTTAAAACTCATTACAGAATGTGTTGTTGTTCAAATTTATAGAAATTGAACACAAAAAATGTATAAATATTTTACTTTTTATTCTTGGTTTTCATAACCTCAGCTGTTATATCCCCAGGGAGTTAGGCATCATATTGGGGTTTATTAATAATGCCATGTACCGGTAATTATATGGCAATGTTCAGTTAACCATTTCCCTCATATAGACTCATTTTAATGCACTCAATAGGTACCACATAAAGCCTGATCTGCAGAAAACCACAGTTAAACCTTACCAAATTTAATTATAAAGTCCTCATTTCCAGACCACTGAGGAGCAGCGAACAGCATAAAACCTGATCAGCCTGCGAGTTACTCGCATGCTGATCTGGTTTTATGCTGTTCACATAGGTCTTTTCATGGTGTCCTCTATGAGGGAAAGGGTTAAATAACTTTACCGGTATTAATTTTGGCCGGGGCGGGAGGGTGGTGGTGTTCCCTTGGTAAATTTGAAAAAATAAATGAATTGGAATATCATTTTAACCTGTTTTCTAATGACTATTTATGTACAATTCTACGGCTTGATGAATATTCATTGGCTGATAATTCATCGCTATAGGAAATAGTGTAATTTTCTTTTCTGTAATGCAATCTGCATGGTTTTGTATCTATGATGTGTAGTTATAGCAATTAGAGGAGAACCTGCTGGCTCCGTTCTGTTTGGCATGGCATCAAATATGTCTATATGAGAATAAGGGTTGATTGGTTGTTTTAAGGTGAAGTCCCTGTAATGGTTCTGCTACATTTTGGACCTCATGGCCTATCACAGAGATAACCAAGGTTTCCTAATGTTTCATTAGGATACCTTGGTTATCTTGGTAAAGGTTAAGAGGTCCAGGACATAGCAGAACCATTTCAGAGACTTTACCTTAAAAAGATGGTAATCTTGCCTTGTTAAAATGTCGTTAACAAAATCTATCTTAAGGTAATCCATCCATCATTAAATTGTGATCGAGGTCCATTTAGTGATTGTAAAAAATTTATAGTAAGCTTTTATAGACTTAGAGCAAAGAGCCAATATCTCCAAGTTAATGGATGTTTTTCATCTGCAAGTCATTTTCAAGCATCTGAAGGACAGTGATTATTACCTTAAAGAATTAAGATGAACATGGTTTAGGACCAATTGAGTTGGAATATTGTTCACCAAATTTATCCCAGCCTCACTAAGTCTATTGTCCTATCACATCCCAATTCAGAAAAAAATCCAATACTTTTTAGCTCACCTGAGCACAATGTACTCATGGTGAGCTATTGTGATGCATGAAGCGCTACCAAAAATGGTTCCGGTCTGTTGGACATGTGGGTCACAGGAGCTAAAAATAGATTTTTAAAGTGAAATCTTTTAAAATTTCTTCTCCAAACTGCAATGCCTAGAGCTTAGATATTTGCTGTGTGGCATTTTCTTATGAACCTTTACCAAGATTTTTCAAATCATGACCCTAGGAACAAAATTGCCCGCCCCCCTCCCACCCATCTGGGTCATTTTATTTTACATAGACTTACATTGGAAAAACTAGAAAAATCTTCTTGTCAGAAACCACAAGGCCTAGAGTTTAGATATTTGGTATGTAACATGGCCTAGAAGACCTCTACTAAAATTGTTTAAATCATGGCCCTGAGGTCAAAATTGGCCTCGCCCTTTGGGTCACTTGATTTTACTTAGACTTTAATTTAGGAAAAACTAGAAAAAAATCTTCTTGTCAGAAACCACAAGGCCTAGGGTTAAGATATTTGGAGTGTAACATTGCCTTGTGAACCTCAACCAAGTTTGCTCAAGTCATGGCCCTGTGGTCAAAATTGGCCCTGCCTTAGGTGTCACTTGATTTTACATAGACTTGTATATGAAAACTCTCAAAAGATCTTCTTCGCAACAAAGCCTGGAGTTAAGATGTTTAAGATGTTTACTAGTGGACCTCAACCAAATCTGTTCAAATCATTGCCCTGGTGTCAAAATTGACCCCACCCCACGGGTCACTTGATTTTATAGAGACTTATTAGAGCTATGACCTTCAAAATTTGGATGGCTGGTACAGTTTTTGTGTGGAATTCAGATGATTTTGCTGTACTTCTGCATGGATTATGTATTCAGTATGACTCATAATACAATAATTGGCATTGAGGGCAATGTTTCTTAGGTGAGCGATGCAATCATGTTATATTGTTGAGTTATTGAGGTGTAGTGGAGAAACCAGTCACCAGTAGTGATAGTTCTAGCATTTTCTTTTCTTATTAAATTTCACATGAATATTTTCTTCTTTTTTTCCAGTATACACTGTACATGATTATTATATTCAGTATTGTTGACTTTGTTCAATTTATTTTTAATTTGTAATCATATATATCTTCAATTTTTTTCAAGATGTTTTGCATTTATCCAAAGCCTTTGCTAATTGTACAAACTTGTTTGTGTTTTGCCTAATAATATAAAATATACCTCTTCAAACGTATTAAAGTGTATTTATGTTTATGAGGTAAACCATATATCTTGACACCAGTCCTGGCCCTGTGTTCTCAAAAATAAAAAATTGTACTTAAGTATGATTTTCATACTCAAAAGCTCAAGCTATGTCCATTAGTTTCAATAAGAATTTGAGTATGATGCTCATATTTGAGCCTGAAATCATACTTAAGTACTTTCGAGAACACCAGGCTTAAGTATCACTTAACTTAGTTATATCAATGAGCCTAATGGCTATACTTGAGTCTTAACATGGACATCATACTTGAGCACAGTATCTATTTTTAGAACATGGCACCAGGAGGCTGAGTGGGTCCACCCTGTAACCTAGGGGTCACA
Organism: Solen grandis; assembly: GCA_021229015.1. Lineage (NCBI taxonomy): Eukaryota > Metazoa > Mollusca > Bivalvia > Adapedonta > Solenidae > Solen > Solen grandis. The sequence continues at coordinate 35,735,708 of CM037788.1, read as the reverse complement.
GGTTTGATCCCAGATTGTAACATTCCAAAGTCGTAATCTCAAAGCTGGGTAATGAAGTGGATTATACTGAGTTTAAGGGGAAATCAGTGTGTAAGTCAGATCGGGAATTTTCACCTCCTGGCAGGAGATCGGGGGACAAGTCGAAATCCTGGTAGCTCTGTCATGTATGAAGTCTATAAAAAAAGTGTACAAATGTGTATTTGTATACCTCCCCTGCTTGGTGCTCAGCATATAAGGGTAGTTGCAGGACTGGTTGGTCGGTATCAGGATAATGTGACTCGGTGTGATATCATGTCACCTTGAGCCAGCACTGTCTTCCTCTTGTAGACAAAAAATCCTCAAACAACTGTAAACTTTGTCGTCGGGAAGTAAAACCCAAGCACTTGAACAAACAAGCAATTATTGCATATGCCTTAGCCTGGGAATGGGGACAAAAAATATGAATACTAGTACCCTATAATTATATTTCATTCTTTCAAGCCTATTTAACTAAACTTTAACAAATTTAATGGTAGTCTACAGTATGTTGTCATCCATAGCGTCTACATTTCTTATTAATGCACAACTCAGAGAAAGTGTTGCATTAAATTAATTCACCACTTTTTATGAAGAAAAAAATTACAAGAATTCTGCAATTTTATGATTATATCATTGAAATCACACTAAGATTTTTTATACATAGTTTTATGAAACAGACCCCTGACCTGTATTTCACAAATTCCTTAAATTGAAAAGGTTTAGAATTTTCTTAGTATTTAACAGAGACTAAAAAATTTCATACATGTTTTTATCAGCATGTTCCTTAAGATAATGGTCTTTGATTTCCTCAAAAGTCCAAATATTTGCTGAGACAGAATTTGAGATTTTGAATTGAGTGGAATCTCAATATGGAATGGTTAATGAAAAGCAATGAAACATCTCAAGAATTGTACTTACTCTCAAGTTGAAATTTAGTAAATCTTAATAATGTATTCTTAGATATTTAATCTCTAATAAAATGGCTTATTTTCCAGATGGAGGCAACAAATAACTACTATCATAGCAGTTTTATCAAAATTAAAGAAAGATAAAACCAAAATAATTCATATCAGATTTTTTTAGCTCAGCTGAGCACATGTGCTCAGGGAGAGCTTTTGGGACTGCTTTTTGTCCGTCGTGCATCGTCAACAATTGCTTGTGAACACTCTAAGGGCCACAGTTTTGGTCCAGTCTTCATGAAACTTTGTCAGGATGTTTGTCTACATAATTTCTCGGATGAGTTTGAAAATGGATGAGTTTGAAAATGGATCACGTGGAGTCAAAAACTAGGTCACCAGGTCAAATCTTAGAAAAACCTTGTGAACACTCTAGAGGCCACAGTTTTGACCTAATCTTCATTAGATTTGATCAGGGTGTTTGACTACATGATATCTCAGATGAGATCAAAAATGGGTCACGTGGGGTGAAAAACTAGGTCACCAGGTCAAATCTTAGAAAAACCTTGTGAACACTCTAGAGGCCACAGTTTTAGCCCAATCTTCATGAAAATTGGCCAGAGTGTTTGTCTACATGACATTTCGGATGATTTCGAAATTGGGTCACATGGGGTCAAAAGCTAGGTCACCAGGTCAAATCTTAGAAAAACCTTGTGAACACTCTAGAGGCCACACTTTTGGCCCAATCTTCATGAAAATTGGTCAGGATGTTTGTCTACATGATTTCTTGGATGAGTTTGAAATTGGGTCACATGGGGTCAAAAACTAGGTCACCTAGACAGGTCAAATCTTAGAAAAACCTTGTGAACACTCTAGAGGCCACAGTTTTAGCCCAATCTTCATTAGATTTGGTCAGGATGTTTGTCTACATATATCTGGATTTAAAGGTGTCAAAAACTAGGTCCGGTCAAATCTTAAAAACCCAATATTTACATCAAATCTCCAAAACTGGGCCACATGGGGTCAAAAAGTAGGTCACCAGGGCAAATTTTAGAAAACTCTTGTGAACACTCTAGAGGCCTACATTTTTGTCCCAGTCTTCATTGAACTTGATAAGAATGATGACTGCATGAATTCCCAGTTGAGTGCAAATTCAGGTAGGATCAAAATCTAGGTCACTTAGTCAAATGTTAGAAAAACACATTAGATGCCACATTTTTTTGTCATCATGCCTAACACAGCAATCTTCCTCAGGTGAGCAACACAGGGCCATCTTGGCCCTCTTGTTTTCTGATAGGGAATATTTCTGATTTATTATTTCTAAATTTTAATTAAAAAAAAAATGCCTCAAATGGTAGATATGCATTCCCTTCATGTGGTAAAGTAGTTGTATGGTTAAAGTAATACACCTATCATTAAATTATTATCATTGTCCATCAAATGCTTTAAAAGAAATCATTGCAGATGCAAGCATCCACTGACTTAGGGTTTGCTTAAAGTCTATGAAGGCATGCATTTTCTTTAAAATTCCCATGATCATTTGATGGACCATAATCACAATATAATGATAGATTGGTTACCTTTAAAGATGTGTAGACCATTTCACCATACCTGGTATAATTTGCTAATGTAAATTGACCAAGCACTCACTGGGGGAAATCTCAAGTGAACCAGTATGTTTATTTCCCATTGGACAGTGTGTAAAATTTTACACCAGAAAGTAGATTAGGTGTTCAGTGAGTGCTGTTGATTTACGTAGGTTTACTTCTTATTTCAGAATGAAATGGTCTATAGGATTTATACAGGTCATCAAAAGTAAGGGGCGTTTCGTGTCGGCTGCTGGTCCCTGATACATGTTCAGCATCAAAATAATTGTCGTGACATACATAATGGTAATAAATTATAACAACTCTGATAGAAGTTATGAAATGTGCATTTATTATTAAAATTGACAAGTGACCAATATATAAAAAAGTAAAAAAAATAATAATAATAAAACATGGGACCAAGTAAATGTGACCAGGGCTAAGCATGGTTAAAATGATGCAGTAGAGTCCCCTACATCGCTGTTTGGTATATTGCAGCATTGGGGGAGGGGGGATACAAACACGATAAATATTAGTTATTGTTTATATCTTACATATTATTGAATTTATCGCAAGCGATGTGAAGCGGGGCGCTGTGATAAATCCTTTAAATTTAAAATATAAACGATAACATATTTACAGCTTGTCACGTACGTCATACAGCTTTGTCTTTGACCTCGCACTATGGAGCCAACTCCCGTTTGATTGGCAGTACAGATGATGGTTCAGTATCAGTATCACTGGGTACATTATACAAGTCTACATGAAAAACATGACGTAATCACCCGCCCCCGCAAAAAGCTCCGCCCATTAAATCCTAAGATCACGTAGGCAGCATATTTCCTTCATACCAAGACCCACGTGCCATTTTATGCAATATATTTTCCCAGTTTTGAACGAAATGCAAGCATTTCATTGGACGATTAAGTCGGGCAAACTGTAATGACAAACAGCCAAAATATAAAGTACAGTAAGTCAAGTGCATCATCAGGTATATCTATTAATCGTTCTAGACATATAATTTGATATGATTTCTTAAAATCGAAAATTGCAATACAATTTTAAAGTTTTTGGGGTAAAATGGCTTAGTAGTGCTTGGTTAGCATGAGGTGGGTTCCCCCTTTTTTTGTCTGTTTCTATGATTGATACTATGAGCATACATATATGCTAGATAAATCATTACTTTCACATTTTATGACTGTTCAATCTTTTTTCTTTTGTTTTATTTTATGCTAAATTATGAAATCCTGTGTCCCATCAGTAAGATAAAATCCATATTTTACAGTGTGGGTGATGAAGATTTGGCGGGACTACTTTTTACATATAAAGGATATGTATATAGGTATGTAGCAGCGGTAAAGAAAAATATGTTTGTTTTGAGTGAACATGGAATGTATCTCATTTCGAGGTGAAAATATGAAATTGTACCACTTCTCGGTGATATATATTCCATACTCACTAAAAACAAACAAATATCCTCTATAGATGTGTTTCTAAGCTGGTATAACAGCAGACATTCGCGACCTAAATAAAATGAGTGATAAAAGGTGATATTGATAATGTTTTACAGTCTTAGCTGATATAAATAATGTCCTTAGTAACTAACGGTGAAGAAGAGATACATTTGAGTATCCGTGTAATGGCGGCGGTATTGTGGAATACGAAAATCGGCAATTTGATATTCGCGAAACCGGTCATAAGTGAAACTGAACAGTTTTTTTTTCTTCTTCTCTATTACGACTTTTCCATATGTGTTAAAAAGCACCAACTGGCAAAAAAAACAACAACCCTCAAATAGTCAAGTCAAGTCGGCTTATGGGAATGGGTCGTGCTGACATAGCATGGGCTGATTTGACAAGGGCCGAATTGACCAAGTATTGGGCAGCGGATACCTGTATCGGGACAAGTCCAGTCGATAATCTTGCGCGCTTACAGTGACACTGCAGCTATATACATATAGACCCTGATACCTGATATTTTTGTTTAATAAATATTAGGATCCTGTTAAACATTGTGTGCATAGATTGTTTTTTTTAATCATTTAGAAAATTAATAATAAAAAGACATTTTTTAAGTGCTTAGTTGGTGCACATGAGGCCAATGTGAATGTCTGAAAAAAAAGGTGGCGTGTGGTCCAGTGGTAACATACATAGTTTTTTTTTTTTTTTTTTTTTTTTTTTTTTTTTGATTAGGGTGGACAAGGATTTCACATGGTCTTCCCAGGAGCAACCCAAAAATCGTCGAGAGAGATTTGCGCAAGTTGTGAAAATCTAAAGCGGATCCGGGTGGGGTGAGGGGTGGGTCATGACCCTCACCCATGAATTAGGCTATTAAATTAAGAATAAAGAAGAAAAGAACCCCTTAACACCACCCACCCTACCACCTGGAAATCTTCCCTACTGTAAAAACCAGAGGACCAAACTGAAAAATCTTAAAAGACGAAGAGCAAGGTATTGGAGGACCCACGTCAAATCTTTCAACCCCCCCCCCCCCCCCCCAACACATACACACTTCTTAGATAGAGAGCTGGATCCGCGCATGAAGGAAGTGTGCTCACTACGGGCCTATGTATTGGAATCCGCAAATGGTATTCTGCACTAAATGAAAAATGAATTTATATTTTTCATATTTTTATACTAAGACTATCGTCGAATACCACCGGCTGACATATTCCGTTTCACTACATGACATCTATAGATGAGCTATCGATCGGCCGTGGGTATTCGACGATGTATTAAGACATGAATAAAAAAACAACAACAAACAAACAAACAAACGAAAACGCTGATGTCAGTGTCAGTAGTATTTACATATCGGTTATCCATTCATTCATATCAGAGTGTCTACCACATACATTTTATCAAATATACGAAGGGATTAAAATGAATTTTGAAGTACTAGAGAATAAATGAATAAATTGCCTAACTGTAGATTTGCGACTTCTCTTTCATAAACATTTCCAAATTATCATATAGTCTCACCTTGGTGTGCGTTCAAATACTTGTAGCATAATAGTTGTTCACGCAATACCTTTTCACCAATGCAACTCCGGTTTGATCCTAGTTCAGTTAGGCATTGCACGTGCAACAGTATTTGATTTTTCATTCAGATACGTGGATTTTCTCCTGGTACACCAGTTTCTTCTAAATATAAAGGCAGCAATGAGAGCCACCATAAGAGCAAACGACTATATTTCCGTAAAGGGGATCGCTTTTCAGTCCCACTATAGTAAGATAAATGTTTTAATTTTTAACCCTTGCATACCGCCTTAGACCAAGCAGTTTCGAGTGTAATAGTCGTGCAGAAGATCTGGTAAGTAGGACAGGGGACTGGTAACAGCAGTTGCTGTCTGAACGTAGCAGATATATTTCCCCAATATGGGAATTCTGCCAATATCCATAGAGTTACAGAAGATACTGGCTGTGCAGTGGTCCAGGCATTCTTGAATGGTTGGGTACGTAACCATTTCCCAGTCGTTGAATAGCAACACCTTGAAACTGTGCTTTTGGTATGTACCTCCAAGGACGCAAGCTGAAATGTATTAAGACTCGATTAGTATGTTTCTATATATATACTTCAATGTGTCAGCACCGGTCCGAATGACGTCAACACCGGTCTTGTGATGCCACAGTCTGTATTTATAGATAATAATAATAATAATAATAATAATATAAATATCTTTATTTATAGCAGGTAGCTCGATAAATTTACAAACATTGTAAGTAAAACTTCTCTGCACGAGGCCTTCTGAAATAAAATATCAATGTTCTATACAATGGTGATAAAATCAAAAATAAATAAATATAAACACAAGTCTTAAGTTCTTAATAGAAATTACTTAGCATATTAATGACATGCAGATGATGATCGTAATGATGAGGATGGAGGAGGATTTGCCTGCTGAAAATATTTCAAATCTCAGAGCAGAATCCAAATATTAACAGCAGGAATCAAAGCGTAATATTTGACACATTAAAAACAAATTGTACATATCATTTGAACGTTTACGAATATATGGGTCATTTTAAAAAAAATTGTCAGAATTACTGTCGATAACTTTTTATCTGCAAAACTATCTGGTTCAGCTGTGAACATTTTATGGAAAAAGATTTCTCTGAAAGCTGTTTGTAAAAGAATATAAAGTAAAATAGTAGTAAAGAGTATTTTGTCTTTTCTAAGAGTCAAATTGGAAGTTGGTGTATAAAATTATGAATAAAAGAAATTGTCCAGTACAGAATCTGACATTTAGCATGTCTTTAAAATTACAAGTTTATATATTCTTAGTGGCTCAACAAATACTAGTATATTGTAATACCTTATGGGAAGAGGACGATGGCAATTGATTTTCTGGCCATTAAATTAAAGGTCAAGATCACTGTTACTAAAAATGCTGAATTGCTCCTGTTAGAATTGAGATATGGTTATCAGACCGTATGAGAACAGGAAGATTGGAATCGATTGTCAGATTAAAAGGGTCAATGTTTAGGTCATTGTTACTAATAAAAGATGATGTCAATGTGTGTAATGTCATACATTTGCTTTTACGATTGGAAATAAATGGTAGACGGGTTGCCTGGGGCGACACTTGCAAACCTGGTTTCGTGTCTTTGGACATGTTTCTCATAGTCATATTAAACAATGCTAACCCAGATCAGATGGTTTCTACAACAGTTATTTTGATCTAGGTCTAATCTGATTGAAAATGATGTATTTACTAATATCCTGTACTGAATTGGTTCCCTTCGGTGCCCATTACAGAGGTGTGCCCATGCTGTTACCGTCCATGCTGTTACCATTTTTAAAGGATTTTTTTTATCATCAAAACTAGATATATTGGAAAGGGTATGACCAGTTTATATGTACATGTATGAGCAATTTTATGTGACTTGTCATCCTCATATCCTCTTTGAATTTAATTTTCAAAAGAATATATACACAATTCTGATCGATTGTCCCTTCTGTTTATTATTATTATTATTTTTATTATTATTATTTTATGTCCTTCCTGTTACCTTTGTGTCCATTCTGTTACACATGTTAAAAAGATGCAAGAATGTTTATTTTTCATAAACAGATGCAAATTGTATTTATTTTGTAATTACGGCATGGACTTATGATTAAAAGAAAGCAAAGTTTAAATAAGCATTCTACATCCTTTTTTTTAAATTTAACTTAACTTATGTTTTTCTGATTAATTTGTGTATTTTCTCGTTTTGACATCAAATTTCATGCAACATCAGTTCGTAATGTTGTTTTTTTACTTTTGCTTTAACATATTTCATTGCTCACTATAAACATATCTTTACAACAAATCAAGGTTACCACATTACATAAAGCAAAAGGGTTGGCATACAAGTTCTCAACAAAAAAAAAAAATACTTATACTGATGCAGAAAAGATACATAAGGGAACAAACATAATTTCAGACGGTAGACCGAACAGAATAATTAAACATAAAGAAAGTAAGAGAAAAAGAAAGAAAAAGCCCTGAAATAGTGTTTGTTGTTGAACACGTTCTTACATTCATGGTTTATACAGAATAAATATCCTCATGTACTTTTATCAAATATATGACATTGAAATAATAATTAAATCGGATATTGGCATGAGAACCTTAAGTTGTGAGAAGAGAAAGATCGAGAGAGGGAGAAAGTGAAGATACAATATTCTCCCAATAACAAAATACATTGCTGAAAGTTGTGTAAGCAAAAACATTTGACAATTGTTCAATAACCCTTCCAGTATTTTTCTATTACATTTTTATTTGTGGTAACAGGGTTGACATTTTAGGCACCCCTGGTAAAAAAACCATTGTGTATTTTTTTTCAGTTGGTGTTAAACTGCATTTTTGATGCTTTCGATTGCCAAGACATTAAGTAAAACAACTAAACATTCAAGATTGAGTTAAAAGTCATGTTTTATTTCGTCAAATCCCAACATGAAATTCTGACATTTTCAAGAATGACCCATATACATAATACTCGTAAATTTTAACTCGCCATTCGTTAACGGACTATAAATTTCATTCAAATATGATCATTTCTTTAAATTATAGTTCGATAAACTTATGTACAAATGTATGACTCAAAGTCATTAAGTATAGTACAATTTAAAAGTGACATATCCGAGAAGGCACGGATTATCCGTGTATCAGCTTGACAAGATTGCGCATTTCCCGAGACAATGTTAAAAGTATTAAGGAACAAGGTTCGGGACCGGTCTCACCTCTGATTTATTTGAGAATATTGCTTATGCTGTCTGTAATCCAAATACAGCACATAACTGATTGCCGTATAAATAAATCGTTGCAACAAAACAAGAATATATACATGTATATTTCATGTGACTAACTTTTTTTTTGACATACGGGCTCGAATTCCACTTAGGTAATAGCTATATTATTAAGGTAAAACTTTTGATAACTTAACGTAAGGTCCCTGTAATGGTTCCGCTATATTTCGGACCTCATGCTTTTTACGGATATAACCAAGGTTTCCTAAATTCCATTAGAGTACCTTAGTTATCTTGGTAGAGATAAAGTGGTCGAAGACGTAGCGGAACCAAAAAAAAAAAAAAAGAAAAAAAAACAACAAAAAACAAAACAAAACGCAGGACGGAAATACAGCAATACATGAAGTAAGATATCACGTGACTTACTGGTGGGACATCCTTGGCTAGGGCTGTAGATGTGGAAGGCGTCACACACGCAATTTCCGGTTTCAGCTTGACAGTACAGGTTAAGGCTAGAATCGCATAGCTTGGACCCATGACACGGCTCCCCGTATACGGATGGGGCTACGGAAATGAAAAACATAAACCATTATATTTAAGGCTTGTCTTCTAAATAATGTAAAAGGAACACAAGGAATGTCTTAAAAACATGTACAGCGTTGAAATCATGAAAACCTCAAACCTTTTCGTGAAAATTTGATTAATATCTCATAAAAACTATCTGGTGGCGAGAATATGCCACCATAGTTTATTTTATTTCAGTTCCTATATTTTACATAATCAGCCGAAGAAACATATTTGTATTTAATTCAGAAAAGCTGTGCATGCTATTTACCTTTTTTCCTCGTGCAATTAATGAAAAAAAAATCTATTTCAAAACAATTCACATTTGAAGCAGGAGAGGCAATTTATACATATGGATATTTTTACAACACTTCGAATTAAGAAAAAAGAGTTTTTCAATAAAGACAAAAACAAGAAAATGTTTCTTACGTGGTTTTCCGAAATAAACAACTCCCGGTTCGTCTGGCAAAAGAGACAGGTCGCTAGATTCGTACCGCTCTGAGCAATGGAAGCAGATGGAGTCGCTTGTGCGGTAAAAACAGCTTTTGCAGAGAGCATTTTTGAAGCAGGAATACGCACATGTTATTTTACTCCTTGCGACTTGGTTACTCAGCAGCTGTAGGGGTTTGCATGTTTTGTTCAACAATGTGTCATCTTTAAGAAATATGCCGACGGATATCTCACAAAGTCCCTTAGCTACGTAGAGAACTAAAACGTGAAGCAAAGCAAAGCCCGTTGACTGCCGCATGTTGTTCAAATGCCAGGCGCGGAGATCCGTATTGGAGTCGTTTATACGTCTGAAAACGGCTGCCAGTTGCAAAGTGCCTCAGATTCCGAAGCACAATTATGAATTAAATGGGGCGAAACCAAGTAATCCATCCAATGAACGAATAGGACGTACCGCTCGTCTAAAAAAACAAGAGCTGTCCGTAAGGCAACGCGTTCGATATTTTTAGTGCTTGCCAAACAAAACAAAAAGTTTGTAATAAATGGCAAAACAGGGCCATAATTATGGCAAAATCCATGAAACAGTTATGTGCTACTCCATAAAAGTAGAGATGTTTAAGTTATGTTTAAAGTATTTTGATTTGAGTCTTCCCACTAGATATGTAAGAAGAATGTGACAAGTGACATGAAATGATATAAAGATGACAGTATGATATCTATCGGTATGATTTTTTGTTTGTTCATGACTCAATTGAAATAGCAGATAAGTTTTCCAATACTTAAGTGTTTGTTTGTATCATTAAACAATGTAGGATGGATTTATCTTATAAGGATCAACATAACCTTCCATTACTGTTTTGCAATTGTATCTATCTTCTTTTCACGTCGTATTTTTTTTAAACGTTCTTGCTCATACTTCTCCTTTTCGATGGTACCTGAGTTGAACCAGTACTCTGCGCCTTGGACGGTTATAAAACATTCTTGTCCAAAATAAAGCAACCCAATAGTTCTCGAACCCATAACATTCGACCCTCACATACCTATGGACGAGGAAAATAAAGTTTATCTTTAAAAAAAAAAAAAGAACACACACACACACACACACACCACACACACACCAAGTAAAGACCTAAGCAGTTGAAAAAAAAAATAGTGAGTCTTTAGAAAACCTAGTTAACTTTGATGACTCTAAGTCGCAAAACTCGCAGTGTATAAATTCGCTTACATAAGTCATACATATATAGGGAAACGATTTTAAGCTTTTTTATCATAATATTTTGGCTTAATTGGTGCTGGAATAATTGTTTATTTTTCATATGATATATGATTCAGTTTTATTATCTTAGTTCTGTCTACAAGGTGATAATTATTAAATATTTACATATTTTCTTGAATTACCCCCCTTTAATTTATTCTAATCCATGCGGAAATATATAAATCTTCCACATACTCGTACTATATATAATTCTGTGCGTACAGTATCGCAGTAGACATAATTCCGATATCTGCAATCAAAACATTTTTTTTCATTCTTACACTTTCTGGTGGGATTGCGAACATGCTGGCCGGGTAGCAGTTAGAGAAAGTTACTACTGCAGCTAAAAGCATTGCGCTATCCGGTGTGGTGTCACTTGGTAGGTTTAAGGAGATTTTTTGGAAGCTCAGAGTTGAAAATATAGAAAAAAGATAGGGCTGACTTGTTAAATTTCGTTTAGGCTATTGGGATAATTCTGTGTTCAGTATTAACTTAGGGAGTTAAATTCAATTTGTTTTTGTTTTTTATCTATGATTCTCAAATTTATTAAACATTTGATTGTTTGAGACAATCAATCATTGTTACAATCATTCGTAAATAAGTTTTGTATATATTTCATAGCTAATCATACGACCAGGAGAGTCACAAGAAAAATTAGTTCCACATATCTATAGTTTTTCAGACCGCTCGGACACGTTACAATTGCATCAGCCTCCGTTTGCGCAGTTGGTAAAGTGCTCGACTGCTGAACAAGGGGTCCCAAGATCGAATCCCACTTAATGAACTTCTTATGTTTCGCTTATATTACATTTTTCTCCCTTCTTTCTTTCATTTTTTGTTCACTTTCTATATTGCATCTCATTAATTTATCGACAAATATGTTTTATAGCATTATTTTAAAACCACAGACCATTTAAAACTTATTATACTTATTATTATTATAGCATTATAGCATATTATATTAGCATTAATATATTAAATATATTGTAACACTTTTATTTTCTTTAAATTTTTTTTTTTTACGCCGAATATCTTTTTTTAAAGATATCTCTTGTTTTTGATGTGCTAGCGTGTGTATAATTACCACAACTGGCAAATCAGCTGAATAAATAAATACTTGTATCATGTAACATGAGGAAAAATAGAAAAAAACAACACTGGTAAAGATGATATGTACAAATATATATTAACATACGCAAAATTCATACACTAAAATACACATCCGCCTCGGGATCGGGAAGTCGTGGGTTTGATCCCCGGCCGCGACATACCAAAGTGGTTAAAAATGGTACTGGTATAGCTCCCTTGCTTGGCGCTCAGCATACAAAGGTAGTTCCAGGACTTGTTGGCCCGGTGTCAGGATAATGTGACTGGATGTGGTATCATGCCACATGTCTACGGCGTGATACTGCAGTGTGGCAGCACTATATCTGTCTCAAGTAGACATCGTCTCCAAATGATTGAAATACTGTCGATGAGACGTTAAATCCAACAAACAAACAAAATACATATATACACATACAAATAAACGTGAACACACACACACACACACACACATAAACACATGCATACGTATATAAACAAAAACACACAAACGTTCATACACGCACACATACTTACACATTAAAGAACATACTATACGAAGGTTACATGATATATTTTAAATAATTTCTTAAGTACAAAATATTTGAAATGAATGACTGTAATATAACGGACAATAGCACTACATAAAGACTTCTTTTCATAATACAGTTTAAGGATGCTTGAAAAAAGAACTTATATTAGTGCATCTTTCATAAATAGCCACATCATCCATCAGCTTTTTTTTTCGGCGTAGCTGTATAATATTGATTTTGACCTACCTTCTTAAACCAATCAAATGCTAGAGTAAATACAATGCTATCATTGGCTTGTATAATTTATTTTTAGGCTATTTAGGATATTCCAATAGAAAATGGGAGTTTCAAGTTGTATATATCTTTCTACTTGATATAACAGGTTTCTTTTTCAGTTTAAATATGAAATGTAACACCGTAATGAACATTTAACACTTCGATATCAATTTAAGAATGCTGCTTTGGCAATTTGACTTAAAACAGTAAATAAGGAGCAGGCAGATGTCTATTGTTAAACCACAATTTCCCCTAATTTGTAAAAGTGGACACGTCCTTCAGGGAAGGTTAGAAGTTGTGCAGTCCAGCGGCTCTGGAAACACTAGTCGGATATAAGCGATTTATGATATTTCGGTTTCGCTTGGTTACATATGAATTGTTTTTAGTTTAAAAAAATACAAGTGCATAATATTCAATGGAAGTTGGTAGATTAGCTTTTTTTAGTTAGTAAATTAAATGTGTTTTGTTATGTAGTCTTCAAAATACCTCCCATAATCTTTGTATTTATAAACATTTTTCCAACTTTATAATACTTTTAGTCTGTTTTACATGTTAAAATTGACAAATATTTAGCTACACCGAATATCTTTTTTCAAGATATTTCTTATTTACATAAGATCTTTCGTACTGCACCATTTATCAGTCATGCATGCTTATTATCAACACAAAGTGACCCTGTCAGCGAATCATCTACGTCATCATCATGCATCAAACGTTTCATACTTGTCATCAATGTTTCAACAATATCCTTTTATACACATAGTTCATATTAGTAAAAGTCCCGCGAAATCGCGGGAATGATTTTTACTGTTGGGAACTTGGGAATAGATACTCTCTGAATAGAAATGAGATATATTATGTCGCAGAGTATAACCATGGGTTTCACATAAATAAACCGGCTTTAGTGGCGCTTTGGTGCAAAGCCTTCAATGGTATAAATGACATTCAATAATTCAAATAAAATCAAATAAACCAAATAAAATAAAGAACATGAAATTAAAAATGATTAATTGCTGTCACATGTTAAAAGTTGCGTGTATTTAATTTCCCAGGGGAAGGATAATAGTTGCAGCATTCGAATATAGTGCATAATAATGGACTTATTAATAAAAACATTAAATTGCTATGAACAATAATTTTATTGCGACCTGCATAGCAGAAATAAACGAATTTTACAGGAATGACGAACGAACTGAAAAAAAAATGATCAAAAATCTAAGACTTATAATATGGTGCTAACAGAAGGTGCAGGTAAAACTGGGACTGTATAGTCCGTTGTCCGTTATTGGTGTGGCAATATGAGCCCTACGTAATACTGCACACAGCTTAAAAGTTGTCTTAGCCTAGGGTCATATACCATGCTTTTCACGGGTGAATATGTGAACATCGTGGTTCATACGAGGGCAAGACTACAGCGTCTTCCTTCTGAGTGTTCCTTTAAACTCCACACAACATAAATTCGAAAGATAAATTTGATAACTCTTAAATATTAATAATAGGCCCCATGTAGTTAAAATGTGGACACAAACCGATTAGATTGCTTTTTTGTAACACTCTTTTAACGTGGCTGCGATGCTAGTCGAGGTTCCCCCAGAAGAGTAGACGTCTTTTCTATGGTGGCTGTTTTCTGCCATTTCGTGTTGTCGTGTCTTCGCCCCGAAACGCGAAAGGCGAAATAACGAAAACATGCCATATTCAGGCGAAATAACGAAATTTTAACAGGCGAAAGGACGAAAAGTTTCGCCTTTGAATGTTTCGTGTCCGCGGGTCGAAACTTTTCGTGTTGGCGCCCTTTGTTTGTCGTGTCTTCGTGTCTTCGCCCCGAAACGCGAAAGAAAACGAAAGGCGAAAGTCGAAATAACGAAAATGACAAAGCTTCGGGATTCGCCTTCCGGTAGACATGCGCAAAACGTTTACACATATGCATACTTGCTGTAAATATCAACAATATGCCAGGTGAAGATAGCTTTATTTCACTGCAGCAGAATATATACGCCGATAATATCCTTTTGAGTAATAAAATTGATGTTTTAATACACATTATATGTAGATGCTTACGTATAAGTATAAATTTATGTCTACCGGAAGGCGAAACCCGAAACGTACAGTCATTTTCGTTAGTTCGACTTTCGCCTTTCGAGGCGAAAGGACGACAACACGAAATCTGCAACATTGTCGTTATTTCGCCTTTCGCGTTTCGGAGCGAAGACACGAAGACACGACAAACAAAGGGCGCCAACACGAAAGGTTTCGACCCGCGGACACGAAACATTCAAAGGCGAAACTTTTCGTCCTTTCGCCTGTTAAAATTTCGTTATTTCGCCTGAGATGTTTCGTGTTGTCGTGTCTTCGCCCCGAAAGGCGACAGGCGAAATAACGACAATATGGCATGTTTTCGTTATTTCGCATTCGCGTTTCGGGGCGAAGACACGAAGACACGACAAACAAAGGGCGCCAACACGAAAGGTTTCGACCCGCGGATACGAAACATTCAAAGGCGAAACTTTTCGTCCTTTCGCCTGTTAAAATTTCGTTATTTCGCCTGAGATGTTTCGTGTTGTCGTGTCTTCGCCCCGAAAGGCGACAGGCGAAATAACGACAATATGGCATGTTTTCGTTATTTCGCCTTTCGCGTTTCGGGGCGAAGACACGACAACACGAAATGGCAGAAATTAGCCACCATACTTTTCAAACAATACGAAGAACCCACTATACCGGTTTTCTCCAGAAATGTTACTATTTTTAGATTTATACAATTTCGATGGATTCACCATAAATCCTCGTAAACTGTACAATTTTATTTATTTTTAAACACAAATAACATAACTACTGAATGGTTACTGAATAACCGTGATACTTTGTATACATGGTGTTGTTTCGTAACGGCGCCAAATCTGACACAAAAATCAGCTCGTTCCATTAGTAATATAAACACATTTCCATCATCGATGTAGCGATCGTGATATCTTTTCATATAACATGGCAACCTCCTTTGTGATGCAAAATATGTGTTAAACATATAAAATAACATTTCATTTCCGATTACAGGCATAAGTTATTATCCATCAATCAAATATGTGATATTATATATTAACTAGAAATAAATTACGGCACTGCAATCATATATGGGCTCAAATTGCAAAACAGAATTTTGCTTTAGAAGTATCTGAATAGCCATGTGACATAATGAACATAACATTCAACAAACTTAAATCAATTTATACAAAATATAAAATGTGCAAGTATAAAATGGAGCAGAGACGAATGATGCCGAGGAAGATTTGTTTACTTGCATATAATTTATTTTTCGAAATGTGTTTCTTATTTAGAATAGTCGTTTGTTTATTTTGCTATAATCTATAGACGAACAAATAAATTGTAGCGTCACTCATTCTTACATCATCAGCCGGGAAAATAATCAAAGAGCTTAAGTGCACTGAAGTTGTGTGTGTCTCAAGTGGAAGGGGGTTTGACAAGCTTCAAATTTGCAGTGTAACTTAGTATTTCCAAATGTTAAACTCATATTAAAATAATAAACAATTGTTTATTGAAAGCTATAGTAGGAGGACTAAGAGTGGCAATGTGCTAATTGTTAACTGTTGTTGAAACAAATGGTGCGTTCATCTAATGACCATGTTAATGCAACGTTAAAGCGGGTTATTGGTATTGTGCGAAAATTTGACCTCAGTTTATTAAATTTTTGTGATAAACAAAAGAAATGAGACAATACTGTTCTCTTAGCACTACCAGCGCTTTGATCTGTACTACCGAGCGACGACATTCTATTTATAGATGCTGTGGCTTCCTACTGTAGCTTTAGTAACTTCGGATAGCAGATATACACCTGTATCAGCCTTTATATAGAGCAACAAATAACCCCTGGAGATATCTTTAATATATATGAGATGTGATTACAAGGAGGTTATATGGGGTTTTATCGTAATTGAAGCTTTCTATATGGACCATTGAAATACCATTAAATAACTGAAACCTGCAAATCCACCATCCAAATTCAGGCATTAGCCACATCTGCATTTCGAAAGAAACTCCTCCGCGTGGTAAAGTGACTTACGCAACATCCTAGAGAAAATAGTTCTACTGTGCCTTTATACTACATACAATTATTGTGTTCCGTAAATATTTTTTTTACTCAAAATTGAGA
This sequence comes from Solen grandis, assembly GCA_021229015.1. Lineage (NCBI taxonomy): Eukaryota > Metazoa > Mollusca > Bivalvia > Adapedonta > Solenidae > Solen > Solen grandis. The sequence goes on along the minus strand of CM037788.1, from coordinate 35,718,657 downwards.
CTTCACTACTTTGGCTGAATCTCAGTATATCTGCATTGTTGAATTCTGTTCAATCGCTCGGCCATTCATACAAAATTGAAAACAAAAATTTCATAATTCAATTTTTTTTGTTAAGTTTGACAGCTTCTAGAAGAAAATAAGGCATTTCCTGAAATCACCATCCCATATATTTCATGCATATATGTCGTGCAAATCATATGCAGCAAACATAAATTGTTTATCTCATATCATACTAAAATTGGGACTTGTTTCGTAGACCTACTCTCATCTATGCACTTTTTTTTGCAAGGTTCGAACATTCAACCTCTTCTAGCGCAATATTTTCTGGCACTCGATACTGTAATACGATTATTTTATATCGGACAAGGAACAGAATGCTGAAAACCGCATTTGAATCGGACTTCAGCTTTTTGAGTTATAAGCAAAATAATGATTTTAAGCATAGCGGCCCCTATACCATTAGGCACAGGTTCAGAGACTTGTGACTAAATGTCTAAAATTTCATAACTGTACCTTTCGTCCTCTGGTCGTAGCTGCTTACAGATAATAAAACTTACAAATAAACAGAAGAACAATAGGTTTTCGCCCTGCGGCGGCGAAAACCTTAAAAAAAACAAAAACAACAACAAAAAAAAAACACGGACAACTGGTCAGTTTTGTTGACAATTGAAACAAGAGACATATCTTCAAAAATAATTTGCGTTGATGAGGTTAAAAAAATGATGAATATAGAACGGTTATATAATGTAAAGAAATGATGAATATAGAACGGTTATATAATGTAAAGAAATGATGACTGTAGAACGGTTATATAATGTAAAGAAATGATGTAAAGAAACGATGAATATAGAACGGTTATATAATGTAAAGAAATGATGTAAAGAAACGATGAATATAGAACGGTTATATAATGTAAAGAAATGATGACTGTAGAACGGTTATATAATGTAAAGAAAGGACGACTGTAGAACGGTTATATAATGTAAAGAAATGATGAATATAGAACGGTTATATAATGTAAAGAAAGGATGACTGTAGAACGGTTATATAATGTAAAGAAATGATGACTGTAGAACGGTTATATAATGTAAAGAAAGGACGACTGTAGAACGGTTATATAATGTAAAGAAATGATGAATATAGAACGGTTATATAATGTAAAGAAAGGATGAATATAGAACGGTTATATAATGTAAAGAAAGGATGACTGTAGAACGGTTATATAATGTAAAGAAAGGATGACTGTAGAACGGTTATATAATGTAAAGAAATGATGAATATAGAACGGATATATAATGTACAGAAATGATGAATATAGAACGGTTATATAATGTAAAGAAATGATGAATATAGAACGGATATATAATGTAAAGAAATGATGAATATAGAACGGATATATAATGTAAAGAAATGATGAATATAGAACGGTTATATAATGTAAAGAAATGATGAATATAAAACGGTTATATAATGTAAAGAAATGATGAATATAGAACGGTTATATAATGTAAAGAAATGATGAATATAGAACGGTTATTTAATGTAAAGAAATGATGAATATAGAACGGTTATATAATGTAAAGAAATGATGAATATAGAACGGTTATTTAATGTAAAGAAATGATGAATATAGAACGGTTATTTAATGTAAAGAAATGATGAATATAGAACGGTTATATAATGTAAAGAAATGATGAATATAGAACGGTTATTAATGTAAAGAAATGATGAATATAGAACGGTTATATAATGTAAAGAAACGATGAATATAGAACGGTTATTTAATGTAAAGAAATGATAAATATAGAACGGTTATATAATGTAAAGAAATGATGAATATAGAACGGTTATATAATGTAAAGAAATGATGAATATAGAACGGTTAAAGAAATGATGAATATAGAACGGTTATATAATGTAAAGAAATGATGAATATAGAACGGTTAAAGAAAGGATGAATATAGAACGGTTATATAATGTAAAGAAATGATGAATATAGAACGGTTAAAGAAAGGATGAATATAGAACGGTTATATTATGTAAAGAAATTATGAATATAGAACGGTTAAAGAAAGGATGAATATAGAACGGTTATATAATGTAAACCGTCCCCTCCACCACATTCGCCCGAGTAGAAGAGTACAATCGAGACGGTTTATCTGACTTTAAAATATATTGCAGATATTTTAACAGGTGGTCCAAATTTTGGTCTCAATGTGCATCTAAGAGAAGTAATTTTATAAAACAACTATACATACATCAAATTAACTTTAAGTCGGTTTCTTTAGGTACAGTAAGCAAGTGCCTACACATATTTTCTCAAATATGTTTGTTTATTTGCTGGGTTTAACGTCCCACTGACATTATTTAAGTCATTTGGAGACGATGTCTACTTGAGACAAATATAGTGCTGCCACACTACAGTATCACGCCGTAGACATGTGGCATAATACCACACCCAGTCACATTTACCTGACACCGGTTCAACCAGTCCTGCAACTACCCTTATATGCTGAGCGCCATGCCATTTTTTACGACTGGTATGTCGCGGCCGGGGATCGAACCCACGACCTCCCGCTCCCGGGGCGAACGCTCTAACCACATTGCCACCGGGACGATTTCTCAAATATAAAAAACATGAACTTGTTATAAACAATAATAAACTATAACATTTTATAGAATATTGTCGAATAACACATAAACAGAAACAACATTTTGGATGAAAACTTCCCGGCACACCCACCAATAGTATATATATACTATGTAAGACAAACAACATGGCTGCTCAAGACTCTTTATATTGTCACAAATCAGACACGTTTATTGCAGAAGTAATTCACACAAATGCAATGTTCATACGTTATATTAAGGTCGCCATGGTAACGTACATAACTGCGAACCCGATTGTTCTCTGTCAATTTAGAAAGGAACTTTATATTCGTTTTGATCATTTGGTATTTTCATTTTATTTATTATTAACAGAGGCAAGAATCAATTGTTTAATCCTGTGAGGGAAAGATTGGTTAGGGGTAAATATTTTGTTTTCGAATGAGAGTAGCGAATTAGGAAATAAATGATTCAAACTTTCAAGCATACAAAGTTACTGATTAAGTTTGAAATGTGCCTATCGCACCATAAACTTCAATGTTAGTTATGCACGTGCATTCATGCACGAAACTTATATTGATGTATCGATGTGACGATCCTCAAGAGCATAATCGTGTTTAAAATATATCCCTTTTTATTTTAGGGATATCGTCACTAGGACTCGTTACATTGTTTGAATAATAAATGTATTACGTTAGCCATACTCGTTGTTAGCACAATGAACGTGATATCGATGGGGAGCCTAATGTTTTATGTTAGCTCCGCCAGCGTTTTTCAAGCACATGAAACACTGACGCAAAGTTCTGTCAAAATCATAACCTTAAGTGCTTAGAGACAACACAGACTTCGATGTAATGTTGGTCTTGGAACGTATTGAAAGACAGTCATGAATTTCAATATTACAATGTAAAGGCTATTTACAAGTACAACCAGATATGATGTTCAGTCGTCTAGTTAAATCAGTCGTTGCTTGAAAATCAACAAAAAAGAATATTCAAAACCAATCAGAATGTACCAATGGCTTCACAAACAATGGGCTTCACACCCTAGGCTTTATGTCTTTATGGCTTTATGTGATACCTTTTGCGGGCGTCAAAATGAGTCTATATGAGGGAAAGGGTTAATCCTTACATTATGATACAGCTTTCCGGTATTTAGAAGTAAAAAAAGCACACCTCGACTTTCCCTTGCATGACTTGGTCAATTGCTAACAAACGGGTTAACCACATAAAGCCTGATCTGCAGAAAACCACAGTTAAACCTTACCAAATTTAATTACAAAATCCTCATTTCCAGACCACTGAGGAGCAGCGAACATCATAAAACCTGATCAGCCTGCGAATTACTCGCAGGCTGATCTGGTTTTATGCTGTTCGCATAGGTCTTTTCATGGTTTCCTCTATGAGGGAAAGGGTTAACAAACACAATCATGTGATCTTTTGCCTAAACCTTGTCAGCCGTTGACCACCTTTTATCCCAATGTAGCTATTGGGTAGCTGGTAGGCCATTTTATTTAAACACATCTGCTGGGTCCATTGTGTTTTTGATACATGAATTGCACCTGTTAATTTAGATTATATATATGAATACTGTATACTCTTATGAATAACATTATAATTTGTCTTTAAACTGACTGTCACGTGAGAAGTATATTATATACTTTCTAAAAAGCATGCTTCCATTAACATTTCATCTAATTATGCGAGTGTATGTTGTCTGTTCAATGGTTCAAAAGCCCGGTTAAATATATTTGACTATAAAAACTTAAATCTTGAACTATGTAACCATAGTAACACCCTTGGGATATATGTTACTTACAAAAATTAGGAAGTTCGGACATACGAATAAGACATTTACGAGACAGGAATGACCAGGGAGAGGTTCCGTCGCACGCACTTGCCGCTCTACGACGTTCTACCTGTTTCCAGGGCATTTTTATGCGGCATTTAAACTTTATGGGATAGTCCTCTTCCGGGTCAGCATTTAAAAATGATCACAAAAGTGTTCACTTTTACTTGATTATTTGCAAGTCACCAGCTAGCAGGTATGTTTTCAGTTCTGTGGACTTTAAGTGAAGGGAATTAATCGTATGTAAAGATTTTATCAATACCGATTTTTTTTTTTTTTTTTTTTTTTTTTTTTTTTTTATTCAAAAACTATTTAAGTTTAAATATATTTATTGCAAAATAATGCATGAAAGCACAGCAATTGGATTTCGACGAAAGTATTCAATATGACTGGTACTAATGTGCATTATATATATGTTAGATAGTGGTAGACAGTATAAACAAAAAGTTAAGGTTAACAAAGAGTAAAAATTAGGCAGAAACATACTGTTATGTTTTCATTTTATGTAAAAAGTTTATAAAAAATGATTTATTTTTTTTTAGAATTTGCGTTAAAGCAAATACTAATTTAAATGTAAGAGTGAGAGAGAAAAATGTATAAAATCAAGGGTTTCCACTACCTCTGTCCCAGTAGACCAAGAAAGAAACACAGATGTGAGATAGGGGATAATCTTTACTGCAAATGCGAATATAAACTGGAGGAGTTTGGCTTTTGTGGGTATAATTAGGTTTATCACGCATTAAACATTAAAAACTATTCTATGGTGTTTACTTTGGTTGTATGTCATGATTGTACGTTATGTAGGGTCTTTATCCAAACTTGTTTGTCTTAACCCTTTCCCTCATAGAGGACACCATGAAAAGACCTATGCAAACAGCATAAAACCAGATCAGCCTGCGAGTAACTCGCAGGCTGATCAGGTTTTATGCTGTTCGCTGCTCCTCAGTGGTCTGGTAATGAGGACTTTATAATTAAATTTGGTAAGGTTTAACTGTGGTTTTCTGCAGATCAGGCTTTATGTGGTACCTATTGAGTGCGTCAAAATGAGTCTATATGAGGGAAAGGGTTAAACATACGGTCTTCCTCGATTTCAAACAACAATACCCAGCACTAATTTCGATCACGTGGATTCTTAAACTAGGTAAAAAAGCGTTCCACTATTTCTGTATTACGGAATAAATATTAAGTGCATTACTTAGTTGACAACAAATAATAAGAAATGAGATATTTGAGTATTTTTAATTAGAGAATTATGAATAATAAATTTGCTTAGGTATAACTTGTATGGATACCAATCCTTGTCTGCGTTTCAGTCAACAATTCCAAATTCAATGTTTTTAAAAGAATGAAATTTGAAGAAATTAAGAAATATTTTTCTTTACTGCAGTAAATGAGGAACGTGTATTAGATCATAAACGATTTGAAGAGGAAAATCTCAATTTTAGATGCTATGCGAAAAGCTGACCAGTTCTGATTTTATTTAATTACGCATTCAAAAGCAGATACGAGTAAATTATGTATACTATGATCGAAACTCAAATCGAAGTTTAAAGAAAATGTGACCATTGCCATATTGCTAGACCTGGATTTGATAAGATGAAAAATATCGTCTTTTAGAACAAAAATCAAATCTCATGTATAGATTTTTTTTCAGTCGGAACACTTTTTTTTTTTTATTCATTTTTTTCGAAGTCATAAAAATCAGGATCATGAATTGAGAAACAATTGATTCAATATCATAAAAACAGTTTACGATCTTTTATTTTCAATTAAAATACACAGTGCTTTAAAAATAATATTACCGTATATATTTATTTCCATGTCATTAATACTAGTATTTCAGAACCGAAGCATCCCACGGGGTTCCGTGTTAGAACCAATGTTATTTTTTATGTTTATCAATAATCCGACGATTGTTGCGGATGACAGAACAATACGATTATACGTATGACAAGACTTTAGATATTATCAAACAAAAACTTCAATTAGCAAACGTCGCAGTTTTAAACTGATGTGTAAATAATGAATTCTCATGTTTCTGATATAAACTTACATTTATCAATACATCTACGAACGAATATTAATAAACAACAAAGAGTGTTCTTTGGTACACATGTGTTACCTGCTGAAGCGTGACAGAAAAAAATTGAAGGACAGACGGACAGACAGACGACGGAAAAGTGATCCATATGTGTCATCTCTGCTTACAGAAGGTGACACAAAAAGCTTCAAGGGGTGATTATCGACAACAAACTAATTTGGAACACTCAAATCGACCATAAGCTTATACAGATTTCCCGTGATCTTATCTCTGCAGCTCATATCATCATTTGTGTCTCATGAATTATTAAGTAATGCAATACCTATTTTCCTCCCTTATTTAAATTATTCAGCATATACAAAGTCACTATTTGAATAAAGCAATAAGGAAATAATGCTTCTTAAGAGTCATATTGAGTCGCAGTATATTTTTCTATATTTTTTTTTTCAACAGACAGATTTTCTTTATTTTTCAGAGTCAGTTTTCTGATATAAATGCTTTATGAAAATGTAAAAAATACATACCTCACCAGACTTTTTTTTTTTTTTTTTTAACTAAAACTGCTCTTTTTTTTTTTTTGAAATTTTACCCAAATTTGCATAAAAACACTAACATGTGACTTTTTGTACCTTCAAAATTTGGCAAATATACTTTTGATGATATTCTTAACAAATACATCTTAAGATTTGAGCTTTCTAATATCATTCTACTTAAAATAAATGAGAAATTCAAAAAAAAAATTTACCAAAATCAAAATCAGCCGTAACCCGCTGAAACGTCCTTAAGGTAATCTAGCAATCATTTAATTATAACCATGATCCTTCAAACGCTTAAAAAAGACTTCAGTGCAGATGCAAGTATCCATTGACTTGGAAATGTAGGTTATTTTGCTTAAAGTATATAAAGGCTTGTAGTTACTATATAATTCCCAAGATCTCTTAATGGACCATGATCACAATTTAATGATGGGTAGATTACCTTCAGATTATTTTTAATTCAGCAACAATAATGAAATATTCAGGACATTAATATTTAGGAACTTGATTTAAAAATAACATTCTTGCCATACAAATATAGAACTGTATCTGAAGTAAACAAAAATATATACATTGACATATTTCGTCTTGTGCGTTTGTTGTTTTATACTAATATTTGCTTCCTTTTCGGGGCTAGGGGAGGGGCAAACCGTCCATTAAAACATTTTTTATACATATATATGCGGGTTTTCTAAATTTAGTGAAACCTACCATTCTCATAATAATGGCATCACTTGAAAGAAATAATCCTAGTTTATGTAATTTACAATAATATACAAAATATTTTCATCTTCTTTTCAGGAACCAGCCATGAAGCTCAGCGTCGTTTGTCTGCTCAGCCTGATAAGCATTGTTAGCGTTGCCCTAGCACAGTACTCGTCCTACTACGGTAGCTATGGCAGCTATGGCGGCGGTGCCGGCGGCGGCGGCGGTGGTGGCGGAAACATGGGTAGTACGTGTCCCTTAACACTGCACTTAGTTATACAGGGAATGCATGGGTCCATAGCATGTGGCTTTGGAAATGTGTTTTCATTTCTGAGGGCACATTATTTTAATATCTTTTAAGAGTTTTTAAAGAGTTTTTGCATATTTCTTGTCCCTGTCAGTAATTGGTAGGAGAAACAATCAACAGGGGGTGGGGTAAGTAGTCGAATATTGGGTTGTGAAAATATAATTATACATGTATGTATAACATAATTTCATAAATGGATAATAATTAATATCTTAAAAAGTAATAAGTGGAATGCTTAGTCACTAGCTGTAACGAAGATCGTATTTAATTCCGGTACCGCTATATATAGCAAACAGTCTGTATCTGTGATTTTGCACGCAGTTTTCATGTCCCGTTACAATTGTGAAAAGTAAATAAAACCAGTCTGGACCATTAGCCAATGAGAACTCTATTTTAAATCAGGTGCGCTTAGAATTGTCATTTCTGATTGGTCAAAATCCAGTGAAAAATCTAGGTCAATAGCAAAAGGTAACAGATGCCGTCGAAAAAAAAAACTGTTGAGATAGTTTTTCGCAAATAAAGATATTTATCATTGTCTGAGACATGATGAAGGGGGCGGCGTTTCTTTTCTCCTATTTCAGTTATTGAATAGCTCATAGGATAGATTTCTTTAATATCCTATCTTTTTCATTAGTGAGTGTTCCTTCTTCACCTTACATTTTGTGTGTTTTGAACCTTTTATAAATTAAAGGGCTATGCTTCGCATTATTGCAACAATGGTAAACTCCACTGCGTCCTTAATTCTCTAAATTGGATACTACAAAATGACTGTCTGTCCCCGACGGCCGATTCGTCCACAGTGGGAGCGGAAAGTCGTTGATTCGATCCCCAATCGTGACATACCAAAGCCGTTAAAATGGAACTGGTGGCACACTGCTTTACGCTCAGTATATATACAGGGTAGTTTCAGGACTGGTTTGTCCGGTGTCAGTTAAACGTGACAGGGTGGGATACTTATTTACGGTGTGAGACTACAGTGTGGCAGCTATGATACAACATTCGTAACAATCACATGTGGTACATTTTTTTGTTCGTTAAAGACAATCACATGTGATTGTATGTCACGTTAAAAATAGCATCGAACACAATCATCACAAAATATGTTACATATGTGCTTGATTTCCGTTACACATTTGTAACACCCATTACGCATGTGATCACATTTGTAACACCCATTTCGCATGTGATCACATTTGTAACACCCATTACGCATGTGATCACATTTGTAACACCCATTACGCATGTGATCACATTTGTAACACCCATTTCGCATGTGATCACATTTGTAACACCCATTTCGCATGTGATCACATTTGTAACACCCATTACGCATGTGATCACATTTGTAACACCCATTACGCATGTGACCATATTTGTAACAGGTGTTACATATGTGATTTCTTACAAATACTCTCTAACGGCATGATTATATATCTGCCTAATGCATATACATCCCTAAATGACTGAATCATTAAACCCAAACAATCAAAATGACTGACACAGCATCTTTTTTACTTGCAGTATTGGGTCTAATCGGCCTACTCTTCATTCTCTTCGTCTTGTTCGGAAGCAACAACAACTCCAGGACCATCACGTTGGTGAATAGGACCACTTAGATTATTAACAGAGTTACTTCCCCTGACCCTTTTGTTTCTGTAAGTACTGGCTTGAGTTTTTACAAAAATGCTTAGAGCTAAGAAATACTTAAATTCTTAAATTGCGTTCACAAGAAATGGACGGAAGAACAGACGGAGATGACGCCAATACGTCGTAAATTGGCGTTATCTTCTCCGTCTGTCCGTCATTTCGTACGTCCATTTCTTGTGAACGCAACTCCTCCAACGTTTCTGACTGTATCTTTTCAAATCTCGGTCATTGTCATTACTGTCCCTTGAAACTTAGTCTCTCTGATTGATTGCAACCTTGTAAACGCAATTCCTCCTACGTTTCTGACCGTATGTTTTCAAAACTTGGTCAATGTCATTACTTTGATTGGTAGATGTGCATGAAGCGGCAATTTCCGGTTCATTGATTTTTACAAGAGTTATGTCCCTTGAAACTCAGTCTCTCTAGCTTATTGATATTGCAGTCTTGTGAACGCAGCTCCTCCTAAGTGTCTGATTGAATTTTTATGAAACTTGGTCAATGTCATTACTATAATGGGTAGATGTGCATGAAGCAGGGATTTTCCGGTTCAGCGATTTTTGCAATAGTTATGCCTTTTGAAACTTGGTCTCTACAGAATATTTACTTAAAGTTCCCGAATGGATATTGACCAATGTCATTACTATAATGGGTAGAAGTGCATAAAGCAGGGATTATCTGGTTCAGTAACTTTTGCAAGAGTTAAGCTCAGGAAGATAAAATATACATATTGACACTTCCATTTGACCTACTTTCATATCAGAAGCCTCTATAATCTTGATCTTTATATTTGTATTTGGGGAGGCGTATATTGTGGCGGCACTGGCACTCTGTTGTTGTTGTTTGTTTGTTTTTTTGTTTTTTGGGGTTTTTTTTGTTTGTTTGTTTTGTTTTTCGGCGCCAAGCCGGATAAAGCGGATCAAAATAAAAATAATATCTTTAAACTTTGCCATTGTTTTTTCACTCGGAATATTATATTATTTTTGTGATTCTTAATAGCATGTAATAGAGTCCTTGAACTTTAGGTTACTTATTTACCTATCGTGTTCATACTGGCAAATATGTGTTTTCAGTCAGGCACCTTGTTTCTGTAAGATTTCGGTCGACTTTTGTGCATATTAGTTTTATCATCTGTCTCATCTGATAATGATAAACTTTTTTTTTTCATTTATGCTTGATCCTCTCTTTCTCTCTCTCCGATTTCTTTATTTTGATTTATTTAGATTGCCGTTTAGTATTCATTAATATTACATTATAAGTAATGGTTGTATTGATGATGATGATGATGATGATGATGATGATTTTAACGAAGAGTTTGATGATGACCTACAATAAAGATGATGGCAATTATGTAATGACGGCGATGACTTGACTAGACTTGACTTTTTGAGTTTACTGTCGCTTCGACAGTATTTCAGTCATTTAGCGACGTCCAGCTAATTACAGGTGGAGGAAGACCCCAAATGCACGGAGGCATCCGGGTAGAACCACCGATCTACCGCAAGACAGCTGGAAGGCTTCCTTCCATGAAATTCCGAATGACCCTGCCGGGATTCGAACCCACGCGGTGACGGGCTGAGTGAGTGTTAAGGTCAGCGACTTTTCTCTCTCGACCACGGAGGCACCCCCCTCCCCGACGATGATGATGATGATGATATTGTTAATTCCAGGTGTATATGATGTTCGAGGCAAGACAAGACCATGCTGTAGATACTCCTCTCGCTGTTATTGTTACCATTTTACTGTTAGACCACCGATATAAAGCTGTGTGTTGTGTTCATGTTATCAAATAAAAATATTGGAATTGTTCTTGCCTTTATCCGTACAAAGGGGTTTAATGTCTATATTTGTTTTTCATTAATCTATTGTATGTGTGTTTATTTCATAGTTTAGTTTGATAGTTTTCTTTCTGTATTATTATTATTATTATTATTATTATTATTTTGTTGTTTAAAAAGAAAGATCAAATATCAATTTAGTACATTTTGATAATGAAAGAGTCACTTTGTTTCCTTTTTAGATGTTTTTATTCAATAATATATGGATAATCAAGAAAAATACTGAGAAAAATACATAAAAAAGAAGTATTTTTTAAAACTTAAATATAATCTGAAACAACAGATATGTAGAGAAAATTAAAAACAATCATATAGTCGGGTATCAGAATTCCGAAAACACGTGCGTGGATATTTTGTGAGCGTGCGCACGTGTGTGTGTGTGTGTGTGTGTGTGTGTGTGTTGTGTTACGTGTATATAAGTGATCTAAAGACAACTGAGGCATTTATATTGAAGAACGGAAACTGAATTTTGCAGGAAAATGATGCATCGTTTGCCATTTCCGATTAAACAAAACAAAACAAACAAAAAAAATACTGCGTAATTAATCTATCAAAAGTAAGTTAGAGAAAAGTTCCAAGTACATTATGCATTTCTGGCAAAGAACATAATGTGTATTTTTTGTGTTTTTTTCGTGCAATTATGGTTTCTGGTTTCTTTTCCAGACTGACAATTTATCATACATTCAGAAATATCAATCATTCAATCAAATATGTGACAAAAACTCTTACCTTTTGATTTAAAGTCATTTCAGTTTACATGTCTTAATGTTGTAGAAGAGTTTGCCGCCGCTTTGACAGTATTTTAGTATGCCGTTGGAAATGCATCACTAAAATAAATGAAATAACATATCAAGATGAAACTCTCCAAATGATCATGGTATTTAAATATGTCTGTGTGTCTCTGTTATTATGATATAATTATAAACATATTGAACATATATGACACACTAACAAAAATAATATCAACAATGCTTAAAGCAGCAGCCAGCAACAACAACAATAGCAGACATAATAACTGAAACTAACAATAATAAATCTGAATTACTTGAAGCGAATTTTCTCCACATATTCATGAACAAATACAAATAGATTGATATAATAAATCATACATATACAACTGCTAAATAGTATAAAAATTATGTTAAATGTGAGCCAGAGAATGAAAAAGAAAAAAAAAGAAACTTCACCATCAACGTGCGTTACTGGGTCTCACGCTAGATAATTCTCCACGTTGTCTCGTGCAGATGTATTAATAGAAATCGGATGTAGCAGTGATATTTTTTTTTATCAAGATTATCAAGATTTAAGATATTTTATTTAGCAACGTAAAATTATACAAGTTTGTGGTTGCATACTCACCATATAACGTACTTAAAGTAAATCGAATAGTTAGTTTCCATTGCATTTTTTATATACGGAAATAAATATCCAAGTAAATAAATGCGTAAAAATTCGTAATTTCCAAAACGGAACATAGAGGTGTAAACATTTTTTGGACATCTTTTGCGCCTTTTTAAAACAAAAATCGACATTTGACCTCGCTGACCACCCAAAAATGGTATGGTTCCGTGTTTGACGTTGAGCAGTCGAACTATTTCCTTGATTAAAATCTTCGAAGTTTGACAGTGTGAACCTAATCAAGTTGCGCGTGTTACGTGCGGTGTTGTAATCTTGTCCGTTTCACGTGCAGTACGCATGCCTCGTGTCCGATAGACTGCGAGAACGTGCAATATATAAACCAGACCACCAGTATTCACATCACTGCCAAGTAATTCATCTAGAAAAACAAGTAAGTATTTGGTTTTAGAAATCTTTAATATTCTTTGCATTTGATGTTGTTATTTTTTTTATATTTAATTTCATTTTTTTATTTTGATGTTTGTTTTCAAAAAACGTTATTATTAATGTTAAAATGGATTATATGATAATAAATAAATAAATTTAAAAAAAGAAATGTTTGTGGGTCTGTGTTATATATTCAATCTGATCTTGTTATCAATTTACTTGCTTAAATGTCTTATTTAAGTGTATTACTCATTTCCTTGGCGTGTTTTGACACCTTAACAAACAGAGCAGGGATCTGTCTGATCAGGGTTTCCTCTGTTTGCTCATGCCATTACGTAAAAGAAATTCTACATAAATCCAATATTTCATATACATGTGTGCATCAATCAAAGTTTAGTATATTTAAATTCGTCAATAGATCTACTAAAAATGAACATGAATATTCATGAGGTAAAGGGTTAATCCATTCTGTATGTCCAGCAGCCATGAAACTGTCCGCCATCTTCCTCCTGGCCGTCGCCTGTCTGTTTGCCAGCGCCATGGCTTACTACTCGTACAGCTACGCACCATACTACGGATACGGGAACCAGTCATCTGGCGGCAGCGGGGGCAGTAAATATTTACTTAGCGCACTTTTCTTTCTCGAAAGTTTTCGATTTATGTAGAGGTTGTTTGTCCGTTTCTATGGAAGATACAATATTATTTCATAAAGCGAACTTCGAATATTATATTATCACGAATGATAATATAATTTTCGAAGTGAAATACTGCAATTTCCATATAAAATGAACACACCTTTTTATTTCATGTTGGAAAGAGTGAGAACATAAATCATATTTTTAGAATTTTCATGGTGAAATTATCGAATTTTCAAATTATCTATGTCGCAGTAATTCCCTATAAGGCATAAAATAAAACCATAATAATTGTAACTTTTGATTTTCCTGCACTTAAAATTTTTAGTGCGTACTGTTTTATGTGTATGATGTTTACATCACATAAGTATCTGTAGATACTCTCCGATATTGGAGGAAATAAAGATATATATACCATACTACGTAATGTAATATCGCAGCCCTTCTTTAACCTTCTTTAAAGAACGTAATTCAGTCGAATTAAAAACAAATAATTTGATAAAAATCTCAATTTTAGAGATGTTTCGTGGAACTCATAATTCAGAATATGCATTTAAAATTTTGCCCTATTTAAAATTTCTTTACACGCAATTATCTGAGTGTCTATCACTTTCACCTGATTGTGACACCAAACACATGCTTTATATACATCAATCCACTGCATATGTAAGCTTTCATCCCTGATCATGTTCGAACTTGTAAAATTAATTCAAAATTGGTTTTCATTTCATTTGTTTTTGTTACACATTGTTTCTATCTTTTTATTAATATATCAACTTCTTCTTCTTCTTCTTCTCATTCTTCTTATTCTTATTATTATTATTAACTTTTTTTATATTTTACAGTTTTTGCTTTGATTGGGTTGCTGTTTGTCATCTTGGTGCTATTCTCACGGAACACCGGGACATCAGACAGTGTTATCGTGGTTAACTCTACTTTAACAGGATAAACTGGATTCCGATAACAGTTAGTTCAATAACTGATGTTTAATTTTCCTAATATACTGGCAAAGCGAAAAACAAAACTAACGATCAGGAAAAAGGGAGGAAGAAGAATCATTCACAGTAAAATTACGATGATTCGAGGACAAAATGGGAAACTCCTCGAATAATCGCGAGACTACTCAAAATATCGCATGACGTTTCAAAATCTCGCGAGATTCGGGTTGTCGTGGGAATTTTATTGCAGACTAAGTTTTATATTTAGTTATTAGAACAGATAAGTCGAAACAAGGAACATATTTCGGACCAAAAATGAATATTATTTATTGGACTATTAGATCAACCATTTTATTGAACAGAACAAGTTTTAGATTTTGTTTTTCAATTATTTAGTAAAACCTTTATCACGCATGAAAGCTTGTGAACTTGAACTTTAGTTAATAAATGTAACCTGGAAAATCATCACCGGGAACACAGCTAGTTTAAAAATTCATAAATCTGACTTCATCTGTTATAGGTTTTTGCCCGGTGGGAATGCGCAACTTTGGCGCGAATGTTGCTTACAGCTAGAAGTTCACTGCTGCGGTCGTCTGCTTCCATCAATTTCAATAGCCCTGACTTTTATGCTGTAGACATTTATCTTCAAGAATAAAAATTTAAAAGTTTAGCTTTTCGTTCTCTCTTTTTTGTTTTTGTATCATTATGACTTTCGATTTTCTTAGTAAATGCACTAAAAGACCTACACCTTGAACGTGGATTGTGAACCAATTGCAACCTCTGTCTATGGTCTCTGCAGATTGCGTCAAACTCTCAATTGTAAGAACCTTTGGTATCAAATAACACCTTGAAAACTTGACCCCCGTCTAACTAAACACCTAGAAAGCACGCACTTATGTACATGTACACTTGGCATGTTCACAGAGAGAGAGAGAGAGAGAGAGAGAGAGAGATTATTAGACCAGTCATATATTGGAATTCAGAGTTCGGTTTATAATTTAACAGCTGCAGCAATTAAAACCTATATTGATGCAATCTGTTGATATATAACATACAACATTAAAAACTTGCAAGCATGTTACAACAAAGTGTGAAAGCTATATTCAAACGTTTAGTCCATTCCATGGTACTTTTTTTTATTATAATGGGGCCAAGACTTGAACATAATCAATGGGTGAGTAAGCAACAGATGCATTTGTTAGACCGGCTAAAATTAAACTAAACAAGCCTAGCTTTTAAAGAGAAATTCTTTTACAAATTGTCGATCTCAAAGAGACAAAAATATATAATAGTAGTAAACAAGAGGGCCATAGAGGCCCTGAATCGCTCACCTGAGTATAGGGTTACCCAAGGAACATATGTACTAAAACATTTTGAAATCTGGCCAGTAGTTTTGAAGGAGATGGTTTTTAAAGTTTTCATTTTTTTCTGTCCATTGCCATGGCAACCAGAGTTCTACATGGATCAAGTTTATTTTAGCAACTTTTGTGAAGGTTCACCCAAGGATCACCCCTGCAAAGTTTAATCAAATTCTGTCCAGCGGTTTCAGGGGAGATGACGTTTAAAGATTTCACTATATAAATTTTAGGCAAATCAGCCTCTCCCATGTTTTTTTTTACGGATCGGAATAATTTTAGCAATCTTGGTAGAGGATTACCCAAGTAACATCTTAACTAATTAAGCATTTTGAAAACTGACCTATAGTTTTGAAGGAGATGTTTTTTAAAAAGTTCCCATATTTTTTCTTTCTGTTGCCATGGCAACCAGAGTTCTACATGGATCAAGTTTATTTTAGCAACTTTTATGAAAGTTCACCAAAGGATCATCCCTGCCAAATTTAATTGAATTCTGTCCAGCAGTTTAGTGGAGATGTCGTTTAAAGTTTTTACTATGTACATTTAAGGCAAATTTGCCCCGCCCCTGGCTGCCATGTATTTTTACGGATCGAAATTATTTAACAATCTTGGTGGAGTGTTACCCAAGGAACATATGTACTAAAACATTTTGAAATCTGGCCAGAAAATATTTGAAGTAGATGATTTTTTAAGTTTTCTTCTTTTTTTTTCCGTTGCCATGGCAACCAGAGTTCTACATGGATCAAGTTTATTTTAGCAACTTTTGTGCAGGTGCACCCAATGATCTTCCCTGCCAAATTTAATCGAATTTTGTCCAGCGGTTTCAGAGGAGATGTCGTTTAAGGCAAATTATTGACGACGCATGACGCACGACACACGACGACGGACGCCGGTCGCAGGGTGATCACAAAAGCTCACCTTGAGCGCTTCGTGCTCAGGTGAGCTAAAAATATGAAGATTTACATCCTTTTACGGAACTTGACAAGAAGCCGGAAGTGGCCTTCTCATGACACCCCTACGATTGCCTCCGGTCTATACATCCGGTCAGTTATTGTCATCATTGAAACATCATACGATCATCTCCAGCCATGAAAAGGTCGGCTGGTCTGTTTACTAAGAGGTTATAAGATTCGCATATATTTTAAGAGACAACATACTGCAGCAAGATTGGCTAAATCAAATGACTTCTGAAATACATTAAGTGTTCATTATTCTAAAAATACACGTAGATTCAATACTGTCCTTAACGCTATTGCCTGTGGCGGAGAAACCACTCCTCTTTCTTACAATCACAGAATGTTGCATTGTGTGACCAAGGGACTGTAGATGGGTTTTGAAAGGCGTAATACACCCACATAGTTCATATCAAATTCTTAGTCAGTTACCATCTGTGAACGAGCTGCTTTAAGAACATGTAACAGAAACAAAACAAATGTATAATATCTAGTCAGAAATAAGACAAATGAATAAATGAAGTTGGTTTAGCAATTCGGGATGTGCGCATTTCATAATGATATACAGTAATTGTCATTTATAATCCCGTGATTTTCTTTATTCGAGATTAATATAACCACATGTATATACATCAATATAGATAACTATTAAAAGTACAAACATGAACAAAATGTCCGAGAATTTGGCTGATGGTAGCGGTGTTGGTGATGATGATGATGATGTTGATGCTACTGTTGCTGCTGCTGCTGCTGCTGCTAATATTGTTATCCCAGTTTATCGTATTCTTCTTGCGACCATATTTTCAGTTAACACTTCTTGAAATGACTTTTTTTCATCGCATCAAAGTTTATCTTGTTAATGTAATGTCCTTTCACAACACACACACACACTCGACCATTACATTTGCCCCCGGAGGACTAGGCATAATAAGAGGTCTTTTAAATCTGGATTTTTTATTACAAAAATTTTGAGGATGAAATCAATCCTAGTTCTGTTTGCCAACAAAGAAGTGGTTAAAATATATTAAAATCTTATATTTAGATTTTCAAGTGCCGACAAATAATTGATTACATTCACTCTTTGTGCATGCTCTCACTTCAAAGGCTGAACTTACAAATACGCTACCCGGAACTAGTAAAGGCGAAATGTTGCAGAACGTGCCCCTTTGATACCGTATTCTATATTTAACCGATTTCCACGAAATGGACGGTTTCCCGTGCAATTTGACCAACACATACCGAGTTAATTTGTCAGGAGGCAAAGTCTACACCCACATTAACGAGGGAGAGTAGAATGAAACTTTTTTTTCTTTATTTCTACCGATCATTTGTGAAAGACAACCAAATTTGTATTTTGCAAATCATGTGCTACAGAAGAAGGTTTTTATAAGCATTTTACTTCCGTACTGATTGATTAATAGCGTCATTAATATATATGTATATGCTGATTAATAAAACGTTAAAACTAAAATCAAATCCCATCATGGTCGCAAAAAGAGACGAGCGTTCAGGAGCCAATGATCAGAACGGTAGGACCGTTACTTTTATATCTTATTTGAAAATGGTATGACTAACAATCAAAACAAAGACCTATTTCACAGAGTTTTGTTGTTGTATTGTTGTATTGGAGTTTACCGTCGCAGCGATAGTATTTCAATCATATAGCGACGTCCAGCTTATTACAGGTGGAGGAAGACCCCGAATACACAGAGGTACCCGGGTAGAACTACCGACCTACCGCAAGCCAGCTGGAAGCCTTCTTCACATGAAAAATCCGAAGTCCCTGCCGGGATTCGAACCCGCAGCGGTGAGGGGCTGAGAGATTTGTAGTCCACGACTGTAACCGCTCGGCCACGGCGGCCCCCAGATATTTGAAACAGTCCGAATAACGCGAATAACGTTTTTTCTTTCAAGTTGATGTAGAAAAAAAAAAAAAGGAACTCCTTTTTTGTGCTAGGTTTTAC
>CM037788.1:35649401-35699401 GCA_021229015.1 Solen grandis | reverse complement strand
GCTAGAAAAAACGTCACACACGCGAGGTAATCCCGCCAATATTGAAATCTTTTGTGAATAAAACGGCTAATTTCTGGCCTTAAAGGCATTAAATTAAAAGGAAAATTGTTTGTTTTGGTGTGAGATCGATTTATAATTTCACTGAGTGAACATAAAAAGTGATATTTTCAGTGGCGAATCAATCAGAAGAATGAACAAAATACACTTTCACAGCAACACCTAGATGTACGGTCACGACCTGACCCAGATTCGCCAGTTTAGCGATCAATTTTCATGCGAATTCGGCTCATTTCTGAGAGTGATAGCGAATAATCCAGCACGAATGACCCATACCAGATCTCATTACTGCTAATGCACGATGATTTAAGTCCATTTTCTGGAATATTACTAAGGAATTTGTTGATATTCGCTCGAGTCATATGTTTACTCTTGACATGCGGCTGTTAATATACATGTATTCCTGAGCTAAATTTAATTTTCTGATTTTATGTAACTGTTATAGTTTATTACTGTGTTGCAATTAAATTTATCTTTTATTGTGAAGCAAACTGATTGGCAGTTTAAATATTGGCAAATATTGTAAAAATAAACAAGTAAACGTTGGGATTATTTCTTGTCTTCGAGGCGCTATTTGGTTGGGTCACCAAACGGGGGCAAACTACGGAAAGTGGTTCCGCACGGGGAATGTAATTATTGGAAATCGTAAATAAAAATAAATATACGCTTTTAAAACAAGCATGAAAGAAACAGAATAGGAGTGAGCCTAGAAAGTAATATTTTCTATATAAATAAAACTTTATAGGCTCACGAGCAGAAATAAAATGCGATCTTACACCGAAATCAACAAATATCCTCTATTTCTCGTGATGAAAACACACACACACACACACACACGTTTTGGAGACACTTCACATCTTGCAGACGCTTGCAGGCTCTTAAAAGATATCTGCGATCTGATAAGAGACATACATACATGTATTTGGTTTAATTGCACGGCGGATCACCGCCGGGGATACTGTATTTGGTTTGTAGATTGACTATGGAGTCGTTTTAATAGGCAATGAATTGAAGAGAAAACTCAGTATACTTATCATAGCGAGCACAGCTCGAGCCCGGCTCGCGAAGCGAGCTCTACGGTAACGCGTAGTTGTATATTTTTATTCAAATACTAACGCTTTGAAAACTTCAGTCAGTCGCCATCTTGAATTTTTACCACCGTAGAAATTGTATATCCATGAGTTATCTCCTTCGATAAATTCAACTGTGGTATGTAAGAGAACGAAAGCTCTTGAATTAATTTGCTAATCGCCTGCGGGAAAGTTGAGGAAATTACGATTAAAACCAATCGATACGTTCGTTTAACACATATCTAATGAGGCTGTCTTCTTTTTTCACGTAATTTTAAAATACTTTAATGATTGAAAACGTTCGCATTATTTTTTACTTTAACAGAAATAATGACTTTTTGAAGGGCATGTGTGTGTTCTATTGCATGTCAAGCATATGTTCTTGCTTTGTCAACACAAAATTTACAGTCCTCTTTCAAGAAAGCTGGCATCTATCCTTTCAATCCTTATTATTGATTCTAGTCAGTTCTTGCCTGCCACTGTCCTGGAAGAAGAAAATGAAAATACTGAAACTAATCCCCCAGCAAACCAAACTGAAAACTCTTTCTTTCAAATCAAGGAACTAGACATTAGAAAGAAAAAGCCCCAGCCAAAGAAAATGCGATATCTAAGTCAGATTGTTAGTGGAACTGCCATTACTGAGGAAAACACACTAAAAAAAATTAAAGAACATGAAACTCTTGTCAGTAAAAAACCGAAACAAAATGTCCCTGCAGGTGAACAGAACAAACAAACAAAAAGTTGCTAAAAAGGTAGTTACTTCTCCTGTTCCTGGTCCTTCTGGTATCAACATTCCCCTGTTGACTGATGATGTCAATGATTCTTTTGGAAGCTCTTCAAGTGAAGATGATGAAAAATGTTGTGTCTGCAACAGATTCACACCGGTTGAATTAAAATAAAAATCTGTATCACAAATGTTTGCAAAATGGGCACAATGTGATCAATGTGACCACTGGGTCCATTTGATTTATTGTTGCAAAACAAGGGTCATTAGAAAGAATGACAAATTTCTATGTCCACATTGTGTAGAAGAATAAACATATTAAAAGGTTGAATTACTGATTTATTTTGCCAAAAATCAGTTGGAACATTCACAAATATTTTTGAAAAAATAACCTGTATTTCTCTGACTTTAATCAAAATATGAGCCATTACTGGAGTGAAACTTTTCATTATTGATAAATGACCAGGGAAGCCCTGTGCATGGCCACGATGGCATTCATTAAACTGATTGTAAGTGTATAAAAACACGTTCGTGAACATTACCATGCATATTTATACAGATAACAGAGTAATTAAATTGTTGAAAAACAATAAAATATTAAAGGAAATACGACTGTCAAAACATATATGTACAGAAAATTACATTACAGCTCGCTGCATGTCCATAAAAATGTGGCATAATATTGTATGGCGTTGTGCGCGAAAACATATGACGTCATACACAATTTTATTTACTTAAGGTTGGGATATCCCTTAAAAAGTATGCTGATCCGTGAAAAAAACACCTACAGCGATGATATTTCATTGAAAGATAGAACATGCATCAATGTACAAGAAAGGTGAGTAAACAGTTATTTGGAATTCAAATAATTGTACCGCGGCGAGCTAAATACTTATGTGCGTGAAAACCCATGACTCCGGGATATATTTTAAAACCTAGACGATTCTTTTGTAAATCACTTCTTGGAAATACATAACTACAGTCTACAGTGTAGTACACACTATGTACAACTGCTTACGTCATAAAATACGTATACATGTGTCACTGTGACATTTATGATTAAACAACATGCATAGACCTCTAAGGTTCTTCTCGAAATCTTTTTGATCTATTTGTATCTATATTTTTGCTTTATCATTATTAAATCTAATGATAAATCTCTCTCAATCTCTCTCATTAAAAAAGTAAAACAAGATCCAAAAGATTTTCAGGAAGATTCTTATATCAAAGATGTAGCTTTAGTAGATCTATATCTATGCATGTTGTTTATATTTTATCTATGATCCAGTGTCACAGTAAGACCCACATAATTTCTCTCCTTCTCTCTTCATTTTCTTTTCTTTTTGCAAAGCAGAAAAAATTCCACTCATGAAATTTATATTTCAACCCTGAAATAATCATATGGTTATTTTGTATGTAGGTCATTTATATGCATGGGCTTGGTTAAAGTATTAAGATGTAATTTTTGTCATACTATTGGTAAAACACACGAATCCTTCATATAAATGTGCATGGGGATTCTTTTAATGTTTGATCATTCAGGTTTGGATAACATGCCTCCTGTAAATATGCAATAAACTATAGATAAGTTGTTATTCAATCTAGTGTCCATCTGTTTGATTATGTCTTTATCCCTTGTTAAAAACACAATTTCTTTTAATTAATTACATGTAGTTTTTTAAATGAAATCAAGTCTTAATTTACAGAGAGGTCGAATGTTAACAAGTACGGTATATAAGACTTATCCCATCAAAGTTGATGTGTTCATATATCCATTAAGTGGGGCGATTAATTGAATTTATTTATGTTCTGCAAATTTTTTTTTCGTCAGGGGAAGGGGGTCTCTAGGTTTGTCTAGCCATCGATTCTATAGCTTATCAGCGTGTCTTTACTATTAAAATATAATGAGACCATGAATTCACTGATATTGGTGAGAAACTGAGCATTATGTGTAAACAGGTGATATTCTATGAATATAAAGGTCCTAGTGTAAAGTATCCTCAAATATTCAGTCTCGCCATATTTGTATTATCGGACTATTACATTAGTTAACACGATATTTCACATCGAGCGCGACGTACGAATTGATTGGGAAAGCACCAATAATTCGCAAAATTGATTGATCCTTGTTTCCAAACTCATTTTCTTTTCTTAATAGTAAGGGAAAAAAAGAAAGAAAGAAAAAACACATTCATTAAATAAAAAAAGTACCGAATATATACCATTTTCACTTATAAATGCTTCTTTTATTTTTTCAAACCACCCATTAAATGATTAATCTACCGATAACTCAGCTAGCAGACGATAACAGATTAATGTCAGCTAACATATGCCGTGAGTTCAGTGAAGGGGACCATTAGCAATTTCGATTTGGTACTCTGCTTACATTCTATACTCTGCGATAAAACAGGGGTGCAACCGCTCACGTTAACGACTGATGGGTTCACTGAACAAACCACTGTCCTTAAAATAGTGCATGTTTGATATACTATATACGGAAATCATTTAGTTGTTATTAAAGCAAAATCCACACTTGATAATTACACATGTATCATAATACAGCATGCCCATATATCCCATGCAGGTTGTTTTTTTTTTACCCACAAAATTGGCCATGTATCCACAAAATTGTAGGGCTTTCTATATGAAGGGGTTCAAAGCTCAGAAAAAAAAACGCAATTGTATCCCCAGTTACAAAACTCAGCATATATGACCACTATGAGTGTGATGTTTTTTTGTTCTCATTTGGGCTATCTTAAATCTTACACACCAATATGTGCTGTTATAAAGAACACAGGACTTCATTGCAACTGTTGTATATAGATATGGTCTCTTTATGTCCACCATACTTGTGACAGACTCATTTTGAGTTCAGTAACGACAACAGAAGACGCCATTTTGGAAATAATATTTTTGACTGTTGTTGGTTTTGGAAAGTTAATTTTTAAAATTTGTTTTCAATTACGATTGACAACTTATTATATTTGAAGGGAATATATTTAATCTAAAGGTGAGGAAATTGTATTCTTGTCTTCTTATGGTGGTAAGAACTGGATACTCTAGGATAGTCCAATAGCACTATTAAAAGAGACTACTAGAGGCAGCAATAAATCATGCAAAGTCAAGACAGACAATAACTTGCGCTCGCTTCGAGCGTTATTAGGTCTTTGAGAAGAAGAAAAAGAGGACACTTGGATCTTGCATATTCAATATTTCAGAACAGTGTAAAAAACAAATAATATGGACCCTACATTATCATGTCATAGACAGTTTGTATATGGACAACAAGGGATTAAAAATATGGAGTTCAAAGCGAACTTCACTTGAATTAATGAATATTACATAAACTCAACACGATTACATCTTACTTTTTACGTTCCCCAGCGTTTTACTAGTTTCTCCGACCTACACTGGCTTTTTATCATAAATCATTGATTAGTATGTAGTACTTGAAAGGGATTTGACGTGGTGACCAATTATTCTCGAACAGAATCCAGCCCTTGAACGCTCGCAACTGTGTCTTGGTTCCCTGCTTACACTGTACGCTAAAAGAAAACAGGGGTGCAAACATTAATTGGCTGACTTCCTTCCGACTCCCGACTTACCAGTTTTAGCTAGGGATTTTTTAATGAGTTACCCTTCTTTACGGACATTTATTTTTTTGACCTTAACAATGATATGGTCGTTTATATTTGTTTATGACGTCAGTCACACCAGCTACAGTACCTACATTCTGAGCATCCGTTTCTCTACTTTAAAAACCGAATACGGTAACCTCTCAATATTGTAGATATGATCGAACAATTGTATATGACTCTATAATATTCGGTAGGCTGAGATTTAGCAAAAATGTTGGAAAATCAATTTTGCATCAAAAATAAGTTCGTGTATTGACGGGACAAATAATTTCCGTGGCATAAAATCACGAAAGATTTAACTTCTCAATGATGTATCACTTGACCATGCGGAGGAATATTTTTATTTGATGCAAAGGTGGCTCTTAGATAATTTTGGTTAGTAAATATGCAGATTTATGGTTTTAAAATAACCCATGTAGAAAGCTCGAAGTCCGATACAATCCCATGTAATCTATCAACCTCAGATACCTCCTGGGGGTATTTGTAACATTTTATAATGAGTGAAGCCTGTATATCCACTATCCGAAATACACTACGAGCCACACAGACTTTTGGATAATTACTTCAATCTATACATAGAGACTGTACCGTTACAAAATGGTAAAAGATCAAAAAGAGAACAGGATTGACGCATTTCTTTCGTTTGTTAAAATAAATTTAATAAACGGGAATCAGATTTTCAAGCGATGCCAATAAACCCAACGTTATAAACTCGTTTTAGCCTTGCGTTAATAAGGTGTTGAAGTGGAGGCATGTGAAACAAGGCCTGTTTATGGTTGATATGGAGGCATATGAAACAAGGTCGGTTTATGTGGAGGCATATGAAACAAGGTCTGTTTATGGTTGATGTGGAGTCATATGAAACAAGGCCTGTTTATGGTTGATGTGGAGTCATATGAAACAAGGCCTGTTTGTGGTTGATGTGGAGGCATATGAAACAAGGTCTGTTTATGGTTGATGTGGAGTCATATGAAACAAGGTCTGTTTATGGTTGATGTGGAGGCATATGAAACAAGGTCTGTTTATGGTTGATGTGGAGTCATATGAAACAAGGCCTGTTTGTGGTTGATGTGGAGGCATATGAAACAAGGTCGGTTTATGTGGAGGCAAATGAAACAAGGCCTGTTTATGTGGAGGCATATGAAACAAGGTCGGTTTATGTGGAGGCATATGAAACAAGGTCTGTTTATGGTTGATGTGGAGGCATATGAAACAAGGTCGGTTTATGTGGAGGCATATGAAACAATGTCTGTTTATGGTTGATGTGGAGGCATATGAAACAAGGTCGGTTTATGTGGAGGCATATGAAACATAGCCTGTTTAAGGTTTATTTGGAGGCATGCAAAACAAGGCCTTTTAATGGCTGATTAGGAGGCATTTGAAAAAGGTCTGTTTATGATTGATGTGGAGGCATGTGAAACGAGGTCTGTTTATGGTTGATGTGGAGGCATGTGAAACGAGGTCTGTTTATGGTTGATGTGGAGGCATGTGAAACAAGGCCTGTTTATGATTGATGTGGAGGCATGTGAAACGAGGTCTGTTTATGGTTGATGTGGAGGCATGTGAAACAAGGCCTGTTTATGGTTGATGTGGAGGCATATGAAACAAGGCCTGTTTATGATTGATGTGGAGGCATGTGAAACGAGGCCTGTTTATGGTTGATGTGGAGGCATGTGAAACGAGGTCTGTTTATGGTTCAATTGGAGGCATGTAAAACAAGGCCTGTTTATGGTTGATGTGGAGACATGTAAATCATGGCCTGTTTCTGGTTGATGAAACGTGAGGCTGTGAGTACTTAACTAGAATAAATAACAACATATGGGTATGAAGCATGTATTGCGATTTATTACTCAACTTCTCTGTAAACAAACCAGAGATAACAACATGCAAAGGAACAATGTACAAAATATCGCACTATACGAGACACATTGAGAAATGGCGGGAAACTGTGATGGGAGGGATTGCGGTGTGAAACAAACACAATCACCAAGGAAACAAGTTTACAGACTGACAATTGCAACACACACACACAAACGTACACACAAAAGTTCTCTGATAACCAGTCAAATTTTTCCTGCATTATTTTTCGGGTATATGAGTTTTGTTGAATTGACCGTTTTAATACAGATCTTTAATTCTGTTTAAAAGGATTTAAAGCTGATAATGTAAAAGCAAAACAACTTAATTGTAGATAGTACTGACTCTCTGGTCAAAATGCAGTGTCCTTTTTTCCTGCAACTTAACCACAATTTCCTTTTTGTCCTGATATTTAATGATTTGTAAAGTTTTACAAACCACTAAGTTCTTGGTGTAGCACTTGATTCTAATTCTAAGACAATGGGCCGCACTCATAAAGCACAATGAAGTGAATAAGGTATGTCCAAGGATGTGAAAAATGCCCCTGAAGTGCATAGTCATGGTTAAGTGAAAAATTTCCTGATATTTCATTTGACTTTTCCCTGACATTTTTAAAAGTGAAATCACTACAGCATTATGCATGTACGAAATATGCAATAGCCTGAATAATATGCATAACTGAACTATAAGTCCCCTACTGGTGTGCATAATTTGGTTATTTCCATTACCATAGCAACCAGTATTTTTATACAAGAAAAATATCAAAGTGAGGTGCATAATCTCCATATTACCTTCATATACCAAGTTTCACTGAACTAGCTTATATGGTTTTTAAATTATCACATCATCCCAATTTCTGGACAGCCGGATGGAGGGCAAACCAATGCACAATCAGGGCTTATGACACTTGAACTCTGAGTGCGACCATGACCTTTCAGCTATGAAACCGGGTATTGTACACAACACACTGTATCATTACCATGCACATTCATGCAAAAAAAATTCAAAATCTGTTGAGGAGTGACAAAGATTTGGAGCAGACACAAAAAACAAACCCTTTTAACTCTAAGAGTGACCTTGACTTTGGAGCTACAGACCTTCAATTGCATGACAAAATGTTTCATGACTTTTGAACATTTTTGTATGTAATTCAAAAAGCCATCAAGGATTGTCTGAGTTATGGAGAAGACACAAAGAAGACCCCATTTCTGACCTTTGAACTCTTAGTGTTACCTTGTCCTTGGAGCTACAGACCTGGAGAATGCGCGCAACACACTGCCTTATGGTGGTGAAGATTTCTGCCAAGTAAATTAAAAATTCATCAAGGAATGTCAGAGTTATGGAGCGGATACAAAAAATAGACCCCATTTTTGACCTTTTAACTTGAAGTGTGACCCTGACCTTGAAGCTACAGACCTGAAGATTGCAACTGACACATTGTCTCATGATGGTGAACATTTCCACCAGGTTAATTAAAATCCATCACAGAATGTCAAAGTTATGCAGTGGAAATGAAAAATATACCCCATTTTTGACATTTGAAATCTTTGAGTGATTTTGACCTTGGAGCTTGGTGCCTGCATGCAACACATTGTCTCATGATGGTGAGTATTTCTGCCAAGTAATTTTAAAATCAAGGAATGTCAAAATTATGGAGCAAACAAGGATCAGGACTGCCACAAAATACGCCCATCACAGTATGGGGACTCTCAGAAATAGCTCAGAGAAACAAGCTATTGTCTCCTAAATCCCATTAGTTAATGAATGTTACTTATTAAAACAATCATGTTGAAACATTTCCATTAATTTGAAGGAAAATCTCTCTTTTGACTTATTCAAGGGCCATAACTTTTAAGTTATTCACGCGATAATGCTGGATATCGAAATCATCTGTGATATGATGGCCATGCACATGTGTGAAAAGTTTGAAAAGGATTGGGCTAACGGTATTGAAGTTAGAGCCCAGACAATCACAATTTCAAGTATTTTGTGTACGTCAAGGGCCATAACTTCTAAGTCATTCACGCGATAATGCTGGATATCGAACTCATCCGCGATATTATGGCCATGCACATGTGTGAAAAGTTTGAAAAGGATTGGACTAACGGTATTGAAGTTAGAGCCTGGACAATCACAATTTTAAGTATTTTGTGTACGTCAAGGGCCATAACTTCTAAGTCATTCACGCAATAATGCTGGATATCGAACTCATTCGAGATATTATGGACATGCACATGTGTGGAAAGTTTGAAAAGGATTGGACTAACGGTATTGAAGTTAGAGCCCGGACAATCACAATTTCAAGTATTTTGTGTACGTCAAGGTCCATAACTTCTAAGTCATTCACGCGATAATGCTGGATATCGAACTCATCGGATATTATGGCCATGCACATGTGTGAAAACTTTGAAAAGGATTGGACTAACAGTATTGAAGTTAGAGCCTGGACAATCACAATTTTAAGTATTTTGTGTACGTCAAGGGCCATAACTTCTAAGTCATTCACGCGATAATGCTGCATATCGAACTCATTCGAGATATTATGGCCATGCACATGTGTGGAAAGTTTGAAAAGGATTGGACTAACGGTATTGAAGTTAGAGCCCGGACAATCACAATTTCAAGTATTTTGTGTACGTCAAGGGCCATAACTTCTAAGTCATTCACGCGATAATGCTGGATATCGAACTCATCTGAGATATTATGGACATGCACATGTGTGGAAAGTTTGAAAAGGATTGGGCAAACGGTATTGAAGTTAGAGCCCGGACAACAAATGTTCCACGCCCGCCCGCCCGCCGTGAGTGTTCACATAATACGCCCCATCTTAAGATGGGCGTATAAAAATGAAAAATAGACCCCATTTTTGACCTTTGAACTCTTATTGTGACCTTGACCTTGAAGCTACAGACCTGGGTATTGCGCGCAACACATTGTCTCAACTAAATCTGAATGCACAGATGGACTGACGAAAGGATGAGCAGACGGTGCGATGACTATATGCCCACCTTTGGGGGCGTAAAAAAAATCAGTTTCATATAGAGGGTATTTCTGCTTTTTTATTCTTAACTTCTGATAAAAACACTTACTTGTTAAATGTTTGTTCCTTTCATCCAATAAAGTAGCTATAATCCAGAAAATGTGGCATTTTCAAAAATTTACCACATTGACATATGAATTTAATGTTCTTGAATTCAACTGTGAACGCAACATGGACAATACCAGTAAAGCCTATATATCCATATGGGGTATAAAAGCTACCATTATTCTATGTGAGTATATCTTCACTCCCACACACACACTAAAGACAAGTGAGAAGGCACTGAAAGAGATCAAATAACCACCTGCAAACAATAATCATAATTACGTATAGGGAAACCTCACAAAACTTATTCTCTGTTCACTCACCACTCTTTCTGGTAATGACCATACATTCCTTTAATGTTTTTTTTAATTAACTGAGAAATTCAGAATATCAGTGACTTGTTAAGCATCCATCTTGTAATGATGAGCTTTTATGCTTAAGTCAATAAACCCTCTTTTGTCATTCTTACATTCCATTACATAAATGGCATTAATGAGTTGGTAACAATGACCGATTTTTCATTAAGACTTATTATTATTATTATTATAATATGAATATAAAAAATACATGATATTACATACATGTAGTACTAGAAAATGATTTGATGTTGACTAACAGTTGAATTCTCATAAAACTTCCAAGAACACAAGAAAATCCCAACTAGTTGTTGGTTGGCAAGCAATAAAACACTCAAATACAAACCTTTGAAAAGGGTTAGTAAAAAATGAAAAAAAAACAAACTTCTTTTCAATCAACAAAAAAGAAGTTTAAACAATAAATTTTAAATGTAGTTCCTTAAAAAATACTAGTATATAGTCTTTGATATAACCCAATTGTTGTGAACTAGGATAGTCCAACCTTTATCTTTACCTGTTGCAATACAGGATATTCACCATTAATGGACATGCAGTATTCATGACCTTTTGAATTTGCATTTATGAAAAAGACTACAGTGATACTTTCTCCACAAACAGGAATATAACATTACTCCACATAAAAATATTTTTGTTATGTTCTATAGTGAATATAGCTAAGGGAAGGTAGACAACTCTTACAACCTACTTTCATACATGGCTTTTAAAGTTATAGCCCCTCTTCACTCAATTAATCCTGGTTGACCATGGGAAACCTATACCTGACAGAAAACAGCTTTACAGCCTCCCCTCCATACCACCATAAATTGATACAGAGTAGCAGCACGCAGATCAAAACCCTGATCAGCCTGCATATTGCTCCAACCCATCTAACAAAGTACATATAAACAAAGTGCTGGACAAGCTGTACCCCAACATATAAAACCATGCAAATGTTTATATTATGCTTCACTATGATCTCTCCCCCCACCCCCCTCCCCCTCTCTCTCTTTTCTCCTTTACATTCCCTCTCTTTCTCCCTACCTCTCTATTTTTCCACACACACCAAAACTAACACAGAAATGAATGCCAATGACTTAAAGCAAACACGGTAATAAAAATACCTTTCAATTTAGAAAAATGAAACATCGGAGTGACAGAGTGCAGACCACATGGAAATCTAACAGTCAAACAATAATCAAATGTTACATTTGTTAATGAACAGAAGCCGAGTCCTCTACTTGCCTGCTATTTACAAAATATCTGTATGTACACTCGAATGGGGGGGTTTTCTGATGGTAGTCAAAAATACACATACACTACAAATACACAAATCTAAACAAACACAATAAATAAATATCATAAATACTTAAGTATGAACACTACATCTCCGTCAATAAATACATAAACATTTTATGCGTTGCAGGACAAATTTATATCTATAAACATCTTGAAGCAATGGTATTTTATAATCTCCTCATTTTTAATAATAAAGCAAAGTTTAAACAATTGAAGATATATCTATGGCATTAAATATCAATGTAGCACACACTATATAATCGTCAAGTCATTCGAAACATAAACACAGTGACAATATCCAATAGCCAATCATGAATAGTAACTTTTTTTTAAATATTATTATATAAATATCACATCCCATGAAGGCTGATAGCACGTATTGTGAACCAGACATTGCTGATGTCCACCAAGACATTAGCTACCATATCAAGAGGGCTGACAATACATACTTTCACTCTCAATGGGATGTAATACTTATACAATATTTAGAATGAATAAAAGAAAGTTATCTATTCATTATACCAGACATCACAATCAAGATAATCAGCAAAAAAGTGTATTCTTAGACTTTACATATTACATAGTTACCTCCCTTGAATTTGTATGGTTAAAAATAAACAACAAGCAGTTTATTTTAAGCTCCACACCATGATACTGAAGAGGAGACATTAAACATTAGCAAATGCTGTGTATACTGAAGATCAGGTTTGAAATCATAAGAAGCCTTGACACTACCTAAAGTCAATCATTCAACTTATATCTGAAAGGACTTGACTATTTGAGCTTACCATCGCTTCGACAGTATTTCAGTCATATAGCAACGTCCAATTAATTACAGGTGGAGGAAGACCCCGAATGCACGGAGGCATCCAGGTAGAACCACCGACCTACCGCAAGCCAGCTGGAAGGCTTCCTCACATGAAATCCGAATGACCCTGCCGGGATTCGAACCCACGCGGTGAGGGGCTGAGTGATATCTGAAAAGAACTTATGTAATTCTATAACCAAAAATTCTACATTTTCCATGATGTATGACATTTAGTCAAATATTGACTTAAATTCTTTACCCTTTCTTAAAACTGGAACTATCAAAGAAGGTGATGAATACCCCTGCTATGCCATCTAGACGCAAGGGACAAAATGATAATGAACTTTTTGCAAAGTGGCGATACACTATTCCGGAATAGCCCTCACTTCACTTTGGAAAGTGGGTTATAAACAGTCTAACTTCATAAATAATGACATTAATACAAGTCCTACTAGCATACTGGAATGTACACCATTATCAATACGGAAGCTTCTAATGCTGAACAATCATCATTAAAAACTGCTGGAGCTGTGAAATCTTAATAGAGCAAGAAATCAGTTTTTAACCCTTTCCCTCATTTTGACGCACTCAATAGGTACCACATAAAGCCTGATCTGCAGAAAACCACAGTTAAACCGTATCAAATTTAATTACAAAATCCTCATTTCCAGACCACTGAGGAGCAGCGAACAGCATAAAACCTGATCAGCCTGCGAGTTACTTGCAGGCTGACCTGGTTTTATGTTGTTCGCATAGGTCTTTTCATGGTGTCCTCTACGAGGGAAAGGGTTAAAACTACTACTACCATCACTTCACATGTGCATGGTTAGCTAATCATTGTACAAGAGAAATTATTGACAGAATATCAAGTGACTATTTAACTAAAGCTATCAAATTTGTCTTAGGCAAGTCTTCCGGTCAAATCTCTACAGTTCTAATCCCAGAATTTATAGAATACATTGTCAATATCATGAAAATGTTCCGTAATATTTAAATGAAAATGTACATAACTTTTCTCATTAAAGTTCCATTCCAGTTTTTAGCAGCGAAAACATACCCACTACCATGGCAAGACCAACTGCTCACATACAAAACCATGTGTGTTCTTTTGTGTAAACCAGGTCAACCATTGACTACCTATCATCCCGGATAACAGAAACTCAATTTGAATATATCTGTGAACATTGGAAAGGTCCTTTTGGCAGAAGATATAATATTGTCATGCTATATAATTAACGATAATAAGAATCCTAAATGAAAATGATGAGGTTTAAAGTGACTTAATAACTTGATGCAACATAGAGTGAAGACCCTTCATGGAAACTCATTTATAGTTAAACAGTATTTCTAAATGAAGTCTTACCACTATTGCTTTCAACAAGTAACCAGAATCTTTAAAAAAAAATCATTACACAGTTAATATCAAGTGAGAAAATACCAAAATAAGACCAGCTGATCTACGTCACATGTGCAACTGGGCTGTAAAATTCATAAAATTATCAATAGCTTAGCCCTTCAAAAATTTGAGAAAATTACAGAGAAATGTTGATTTTTGACTTGTCCTGCACTAATTTTCACTGGCCAGTACGAGCAGGTGAATGGAATTTTACACACTTGATGTGGGTCAAAGTTAAATGCAGAAAACATCTGATTGTCATAAATATTAAATTACAGCTGCTTCATATACGCTGAAATATATGTTTTCGGCATTCCCTAAAGAGATTTACTAAGTGCACTTTCTGATGAAAAAAAAAATTATGATTTCGCTAAGATCATGCACAAAGAGAAATGCATTTCCATTCCAATAAAAATACAATCTTAATTTTAATAGGAAAATATAGCAAGTCTATTTTTCTGAGGAAAAAATGTAAGAGATTATTTAAGAAATTACAATTTGGTACAAAACATGAACTACCTAATTTTATTTTATGAATTTATCTGTGAATAACAACATTTTATATAATACTATGTTTATAACACCTGTTCATGACAGAAATGAGTCTTTTTTTATTATAAAATGCAACAAACATGAAAGTTGCGTGATTTTTTTTTGGCCTTCATTCCATTAATGTGAAATAAATAACTTTTCCTATAGCTTATGATTCTAATGGCTGATCTGACCAGCAAGAAGTTAAACACAACTTTTTCTCCCCCAAATAATTATGAATATAACACCATCCATAACACTTTAACCAATTTTGATCATAGAATACCTTATGAAAACCAGATCAGACAAAGTGTTTAATTCAAACTAGGCTCAAATTCCACCAACACTACTTTAATACATTAGGATGTATTTCATCCTTCTTGTTTCTCTAACAAGAGCTGTCTGTAAGACAGGGCGCGCCACTATTTCTCTTTCATTTCTTTACAATGTTATTAGTTAATAGAGTAAAATATCAACGCAGTCATGTACTTGAATATTTTGTAACGATAAGTATTGTTGGTGGAATTCACAACAGGTCCAACACTAACAGTACTCCCATTTCATTCCCAAACAGTAGCAATAAGTATAAAACCTGAGTACTTAAAATTTCCTAGTCAACGCCACCTTGTGATCGGCTACAATTAATGACCCCTTTACCATGGACAAAAATTCTTGCAATCAAATGTCAAATTAAATCTATACTGAAATACAGCATGGAAGCAATGCTGCATATGATATACACAACTTGTGTAAGTAACTTGCTACCTGATCTGGTTTTGTAATGTTTGAATATGTCATTTGCATTATCCTGCAAAGGGATGAACAGCTGCCTTGCATTCAGTTACTGTTAAGTCTCCAATGTTAGCGTTTGCATATCTGTTGTATTGTTGTGTATAGAATTCAAGCAGGGAAGCAACTCACAAACTGTTACAAATAGTTATAGCAAGTGTTATCCAGTACTGAATGCAAGCCTGGTAAACCAATGATTCATTTTGCATAATACTGAGTCCCATTATTGAATGGTCATTTTACAATCAAGTGATTGATACATTTCTTTCTCAACAATAGAATATGCATAGAACATTTAATACAAGCATACTGATTTCATCTTCATGGAAAAGAAGATAAGAAATTCTTACTTTATGAAAGAACAAACAAAACAACTTGAATTACCATACTCTCAGAGTTATATATTACAAGTTAATTCCTTTGATATGAGATATAAAATCAGGCAATATTAAGCACCCCTATATTTCAATGAAAAAACTAAACATTCCACATTTTTAAGCTCCCAAGTTGCAGTGTTTAGGAAAAGTGGGGGGACTGTGTCATTGTCACATTTAACCAGAAAATATCTATGAAGTCACTTTAAAGTAATACATGTCACATAGACTTTTGTGAAAAATGCAAAAGCCATGCCAAGTTATTTCCTAGTCACTGCAGTTGTTAGAAGGAACAAATATGGAAATAAACTGAAAACCTTTCCTTTGATAATGATTCAAAGCTCTGAGCATTTTCTGTTTTTCTGACAGATAGGGAACTATCAACAACATCACACTGAGAGACAAGCAGGTGGTCCTGAGTTTCCTAGTTAAGCATCAGAAATAACAGTCCAATCACAGTCGAAAGTTTGCCAGACGTCTCCAGTCCAGAACGCTGCACCACATTAGGAGTCCGCCACGCCCCCCTCCAATTCACCTAATACCTCCACTTCACCACCACCACTATCATCATCATCAGTAATAGCAGCTTCCTCCACAACATCCATGGCCTCCTCGGTCCCCAATTCCTCTGTCTCCTCCTCCTCAGATCCATCCTGAGTTCTTTCTTCCTCACTGTCCTCATCCCCCTCATCCTCACCTGCATCAGATTCAGTGATCAATTGATTTCATGTTTAATGCCCTGCATAAACTTTTTTAATCATTTAGTCTCAAAATACAAAGAAGGGATCATTTATGGCAGCCTCCTCAAAATACAAATAAGGGATGCACATTATAGAAGGGAAATATATTTTTTTCAAAGGTTTTGAACGTCAAACTCGGGGTGCGCACTATACATGGCTGTGCTCTTTACATGAATATTTACGGTAATGGCAGTACACTTTCCTAACACTGATAAACCAGTGCAGTTAACAAAGCATCTGCAAGAAGCTTAGATTTCCCATTTAAATTTGAAAGAGATAAATCAGGTTAGAGATTTTGAAAGGCTGCAGAGCTTGAAGCCAGTCTCATTCTAGTCACCTGCATCAGAATATGCCAGGCCTATCCATGGATGTTTAAGAAGAAAAAAAATACCAAAAATTGGAAAAATCAAGTCATGATTTATTATTCTTGATATCATCATAATTTCTTAAAGCCATATCAGACCAAAGGCCATTCTCATTTAAAAAGAGTAGCACACAATATTATTAAACTTCATCCACTGAAATTATTCACTGATTGATGTTGTTTTATCCTGAGGCCTTCCCTAACTAACTAGTGGTCAAGGGTAAACATGTATAGGGGAGCTGTGTAAAAACTGAGACATATACCCACATGTTAACCTTTTAACTACAATTAAAAATATTTTCATTTTTAGTGCTCCTACCTACCCATCAAAATGGCCCCTACTCATTTTTTTTTTTTTTTTTTTTTTTTTTTCGTCTTTTGAGTTGATTTTTTTTTTCATTATTTTTTCTGTGTCCATTTCATAGAAAAAAGGCATTTTCGGCTATATTTTTACCATTTGAAATTAAAAAAAAATACCTACCCACCTCTGGAATTCAGGGTCAAAGCACTACAAACAATATTTTAATATTGACCTTATATAAACATGTTTTGACACCTTGGAAAACAAGCAGACCAAGAATAGGCCATCTGATCAAAGTCTCCTGTTTGTTCATATGATATTGTAGCTCAGGATCTTCAACGTCTACAATGCAAAGAAAACCCCCTAGGGCTTTTGTTTCTTTTTCTATTTAAGTGTCAGTAAACTGGATGCGTGTTCCCCGGAACACTTGTGTCACCTGCATTCCAGCAGTTGTCACAGAAAGGTTGAGCATCAAACTACAAAATTTATCAAAATTAATTTTGGTTCTACCCACAAGTTATCACTATGAAACAAGGGTCAGGACTGCCACAAAATACGCCCATCACAGTATGGGGACTCTCAGAAATAGCTCAGAGAAACAAGCTATTGTCTCCTAAATCCCATTAGTTAATGAACGTTACTTATTAAAACAATCATGTTGAAACATTTCCATTAATTTGAAAGAAAATGTCTCTTTTGACTTATTCAAGTGTTCAAGGGCCATAACTTCTAAGTCATTCACGCGATAATGCTGAATATCGAACTCATCCGCGATTTTATGGCCATGCACATGTGTGGAAAGTTTGAAAGGGATTGGTCTAACGGTATTGAAGTTAGAGCCCAGACAATCACAATTTCAAGTATTTTGTGTACGTCAAGGGCCATAACTTCTAAGTCATTCACGCGATAATGCTGGATATTGAACTCATCCGCGATATTATGGCCATGCACATGTGTGAAAACTTTGAAAAGAAATGGGCAAACTATATTGAAGTTAGAGCCCGGACAATCACAATTTCAAGTATTTTGTGTACGTCAAGGGCCATAACTTTTAAGTCATTCACGCGATAATGCTGGATATCGAACTCATCCGCGATATTATGGCCATGCACATGTGTGAAAAGTTTGAAAAGGATTGGACTAACGGTATTGAAGTTAGAGCCTGGACAATCACATTTTCAAGTATTTTGTGTACGTCAAGGGCCATAACTTCTAAGTCATTCACGCGATAATGCTGGATATCGAACTCATCCGAGATATTATGGCCATGCACATGTGTGGAAAGTTTGAAAAGGATTGGGAAAACGGTATTGAAGTTAGAGCCTGGACAACAAATGTTCCACACCCGCCCGTCCGCACGCCATGAGTGTTCACATAATACGCCCCATCTTAAGATGGGCGTATAAAAATGGATCCTATCATTTCATATAAAAGTGATCCCTATCTATCTAAACTGACCATTATGTATCTGCCATGCTATGCAAGCCACACAATTATAGTCATCAAGTCATAAATTGTACATGAATATTCATGAGGTAAAAGATTGATGAGGAACTAACCTTGACCTTCAGATGCTTTTTTCTCTACTGGTGGGGGTTCTATACGTGGAGCAAATGGTCGTTTCTTGTGAGCTGGGTTGATAGTGAAACAGTAGCAACATCGAAAGGCTGAAAAACAAGAAATAAAACTTTTTCCTTCACATAAAAAAAAAATCCTTAACTTTAATACTGATATCAAGGGACAAAGAAATTACAAATCAGTGAACCAAAATAAGCTTGGATTCTTGCAGCAGATCTGTATTTGATTAAAGAAGAAAATACTGGCAGTAGTAAATTACTTTAAATGACTTATATACTACTCAACTTTGCCAGGCACCACCCACTATTTTCCTATAGAGTCACATGAAAACACATGCTTTTAAAATGTGATGCTATGTACCTGAAAGGAAGACCTTAGCTGACCATCATTTTTATGCACAGTTTTTGTCAAAATGATAGGCAAGAGACTCAAAAATGAGTTACAATTTGGCCAATTCCTGTCATTATTTGGTAAAATTCACCAAAGTGTGTTTTTTGCAAGAAATGGCATTGTATAGATGGTAGTTAAATCTGTGATCAATACAGAAAAAATGACAATGAACAGGCCAACATCGTCACAAATATACTTAAAAGTATTCCATTTAGAAAACAGAAATATTTGATTAATCTAAAAGTTGAAGTTCTAAATTTAGCCGACTTAAATTTTAAGGTGTCTTCTCAAAATTCGCACTTTCTAATTTAATTACAGCAGAACCTCGTTAAATCGAAGTCCTTGGGACCAAGCTGAAAACTTCGAAATAATGATTATTCGGATTAAAAATCTGATGGAAATATCAGTTTGTGAGCGTGCATGTCTGCGTTTTCATTACTGGTGCATATTGTGGAAATCGTTATGCCACCTTTTAGGTGTACGTACACAGTGAAACCTCGTTAGTCTGGGCTCCATTATTCCGGAAACCTCGCAATCCAGACGGTTTTCTCTTGGAACGGATCTCCGCAACGTAA
This sequence comes from Solen grandis, assembly GCA_021229015.1. Taxonomy (NCBI): domain Eukaryota; kingdom Metazoa; phylum Mollusca; class Bivalvia; order Adapedonta; family Solenidae; genus Solen; species Solen grandis. The sequence goes on along the minus strand of CM037788.1, from coordinate 35,679,472 downwards.
AAATGCTTCAATAATACAGAAATTCGCTTTCCGGATCCGGAAATCCATTTTGGAAACCAATCTACCATTCTACTTTAAAATTAGAATTCGATAATCCGGGCACCAGTTCAGGCTGGTAATCCCGCAATCTATTTAAAGACATCATTCGGATTACTTGTCGCGCATGACTGTCGCATTACCTGTTGATTGTTCACACATGTTCGCAAGCATTTCACACTAATTACACTGACGAGGGGGATGATTAAGGACATTTGTAGCCGCAAGCTATAATAGGAGGCCTGAGATAGGGATTAAAGAGGTAATAATTTTTCACACCCGCAGAGATGAGCTGTTAGATAAGCAAATAAAGCTAAGCGTTCTTTTGATCGGTTTTGTATTTTTTTTGTTGTGATTATGATGAATTTGATTGCAACTGTTTCGGCTTAATTAATTAAAACAAAGTTTTGTTACTCACGAATATGTTTGTTTTCAGTTATCCTGTCACCTTCCATAGGTGTTTTTTTTTTAACATTTAAATATGCTTGTTAAGGGGATGGGTATCATATTAAATCTTAATTTCAACTAAATACAAGGTCGATCGCTTAACATGTCTACCCCAATAAGCAAGAGACGACGAGTGGAGATACCAGGCACTGTAAAGAAGTAAATTTGTCAGATAAAACTTGATAAGCCCAAGTCAACAATTCAGGAAATTCGCCAAACCATTCTTTCAGAGAATTCCCTTGATGTTGGAAAGTCACACACACGGCTGGAGAGAGAGAGAGAGAATGAAGAAAGACATAGGCAGTTTCATTAACACGGAAAATTCATTAATCTGGAAATTTCCTCAGGAACGAAAGTGTACGGACTAACGAGGTTTCACTGTATACTGTTTGCAAGTTATGAAAATATATCATGATATACTGAGATGCTCCTGATGAACATAATCATTCTACCATGACGAACAATGATACATATTTTTACTGTCAATCTGTTGCTTCAGGTAGCGTCGCATGCGAGTAACAAATGCAATGATATGGAATGTATTCAAGATCTGACACCTTGGTTTATCTGCTGGCACGTGCATATTATGCAACCTGTCAGACATCAATTAGCAATATCAACATTTCCGGTGGACACACGTTGCCCAACCCAATCTCGAAAAAAGGGGTGAAAAACTTGCCTGAGCCATCACTCCAGGTGCCTCCGCAAAATGACCTTGGTTACTGACCCAGATACGATTGATAATGAGGACGATAATTAGTTTAGTAAAATTTATGAAATTTGACTGTGAAATAAAAATTGAAAAATTTACATGAATTGCGACCTCTGGACTGGGATTTTTACTTCGAAATAGATAAAAAATCGAAATAGCGAAATTCAGATTAAACATTTTATTTTTAGTTAAAATAAGATGGGAAGAAATCGGGACCAAAAATTTTCTTCAAAATGGCGAGGAATCTGGTTTAAAGATGTTCGGTTTGGCGAGGTTCTACTGCAATTCCCAGTATTGAGGATCCAAAAGGCTTATTTTTTGTTTGGTCAAAAACAATACTTCTGCATAGAAGCAAGATTTGTTTTAATGCTAAATTTAATGTTGCATGCCTTTAAAGTCGCTTGTCTAAGCATGTAACTCTACTGGCAAATAGCCGGTAGTGCTTAGCAAAAGTTGAGTAGTATATATATTTCAGACCACAGAAGTCCACTCTGTTACTGTATATGCATCTTTCTATTACTAAATATACTATACACAGTATCTTTTTCAAATTTCAAAACTCAATGCTTTGTATAAACAAGAGTGTTCTTTGGAACACGTATTTCACCTGCTGACGTGTGACAGACAGACAGACGGACAGACAGACAACAGAAAAGTGATCCCTATGTGTCACCTCTGCATAGAGCAAGTGACATAAAAATCCTTAATACATGCTTGCTTGAATGATACATGCTTGCTTGTATGATTATTTGGTTTATCATCCTGCCTACAGTATTTCAGACATTTGGAGACTATGTCTACTTGAGACAGATATACCAGTGGTGCTATAACACACAGCAGTATCACACCTTAGACATGTGGCATAATACCACATCCAGTCACATTATACTGACACTGCGCCAACCAGTCTTGGAACTATCCTTACATGCTGAGTACCAAGAAAGAAAGCTAAACACGTGCAAACCCAATTTACCTTTATATTCGTATTTTAATTACCGTACACACGGTCAGATTAGGCGCAGCTACGTATAAGGCTCATCCTAATTTTCAGGGTCATTTATTTGAAAAAAAAATCAAAAAAAAATCACTATCTTATTGTATGTAAGGTCGAAATATTGTTTTGAATTTTGTGCTGTTGTACATTTTGACAGACTGAAAGCTATCCGTACATCTACATGGCTAACCATATGGTGAACTGTTTTATTTACTCATGGCATAAGATTAACGTTCGACCACTACGTTAAAGAGGGGTAGGATAAAGGTGACACATTTTCATAACATGACATTAGTCAACCGTGTCCCCACATTCTAAATAACACTGGGGACCATTGTAACCTGTCAAAATTCTCCCAACTAGCAAACATTACGTAACAATTGCCACCTATCAAGTTTCTCCTGTACATCATGAGGTCCTGTAAAATAAACTTTTTTGTTTATACGAAAATGGTTTCAGGCAAATTGGTTCAGTTTCTCACGATCATTTTATCATGAAATATACCAGAAGGATAACTAATATGAACAAAAGCAATAACCTGGTGTTGTTTATTATGGTTTCGTAGAGACTTTATAGCATATTATCGTATTCATTGGCTTTCAGTTTATCCATTTTCTGAGATCATATAACAGTAAATTTCACTTCTTGGTGATAGAAAAAAAGAAACCTGTAAAATAGCTGTATATCATCGTATAAGGCAAACCCCCTCTAAAAACCTGAATTATCTGGAAAAACAGTGCACCTAATCTGCCAGTGTATATGGTATTTACTAACCTAAATCGACATCATCAAATAACTGCATTTATCTTTATGTAGCAGCCAACAGTTAAACCAAACAAGTGAAAATTTTGAGAAAGTGGTCCATAACCAAAAAATATAAGAGTTTAAGGTCATTCTTTTGAAAAAAAATTCTATTACAAAGTCTTCATTCGGAGGCTATACTTACTTTTTTTAATGGTTTAAACCATTAAACTTGAATTTTCATTTAAAGCAAATAGTTCTACAAAATCTTCATCAGGCTAAACATCAGCAACACAAGCAGTGGTAATCAAAGTGGACTGTGCAACATTTACTCAGCAAGGATCTGGCACTAGGTTCAAGAACAAGTCTACATAGATATCTCAGTCACTTGGATTTTTCTGTGTGAGAAAGCCTTCTAGCTGGTGTACTGAAAGTCAGTAGTTCTTCCCAGGCAACTCTGTACGTTTGATGCCTTTCTCCACCATTACTTAAAAGGACATCTCTGCATGACTAAAATCATATACCCGCACAGCTTCCCCCGACATAGTATTTATGGCCAAGTGCAAATAAAGTGTGACATTAAGGTCCAAAACTGAACTGCTGTTGAGACTGCTTTTGCTAGTTCTTTTTCATAGTACATATAGTGAAAAACGCAGAAATGATGATTTTTTTAAAACAGATGCAGCTTTCTTAAAAATATATTGATTTTAGATAGAAAAAAGATGGGTTTTTTTACACTTCATAAAGCATGTTTAAATTTGAAAACTGTTATGTAAACCATTGGGTTTGACAATATTTTTTCATTATACATTAGGCAAGGGCATGTGACAAACTTTCAAGCTATATTTCATTTAGATTAACTACATTCTTGAAAAAATATGGCAATTTGATGCCAGGAAATGTAACAATACAAAGAAACACACCTTTAATAATTTTTATTCTTAGATTGTAATGAACATTTACTTAAAATAAATATTTGAAATAAAAACTTTATCAAATTCCTTCAAAATAAAACCAACCTGGCTTTGATACTCAAAGGCATTACTTAGCATCGTCCAAACCAAAAATGTAGCGAAATTTCTGTTTAACCGTTATGGTTGGGACATATTACACTTCTTGTTTTTAAGGCTGAATTGTAAATCTTAACAAGCCTTATGTTGTTTCATTTCACCATTAATTTAATAAATACATTGAAATTGTCACTGATATTTATGGCACAAGTCTTCTTGTAGATCTATGTTAATTGCAGCAATAAGTAAGACACTTTTCACAATAAATGTTTGATTCACACATAATAATTCCAGCTCAGATCATTACAGTATTAAGCAAAATCATTTCTAGATCAGAACAACTACTTTGAAATAAGATTTTGATTTTGATTCCAGTACACTTTGTATTTTAAAGTACATTAATTACCGTTATGGTTGGGACAACTTATATGCCTAAATATTTAGGTTAAATATCTCCTGATGAAATAAGTCCTTCTGATGTATTTCATCATCAAACTAACATAACATTAAAAAATACTTCAACACTTAGAACTATATAAACTAACTTTAAGACTTTTTTAACATGTTCTTGCAAGATGAAGACAGTCTGTCCTTCTAACATTTTGTTAACTAACAAGCACATTCACAGGTTGCACACGGGTCTGTAGTGGATTTTTTTTACCAGCATTTGGTGCATGTTTGTGGCTTTCAGTACCTGAAACAGCCTGTTTTAGTTCCTTTAGTTTTTAGCTATTGGTGAGCTATTAGGATCACCCTGCGCATGCGTCTGCATGTCTTTGTCGGTTGTCAACAATTTGCTTTAAATGATATCTCCTCTGAAACCACTGGACAGAATTTGATTAAACTTGCTAAAATAAACTTGATCCATGTAGAACGCTGGTTGCCATGGAAGCAAAAAATATGAAAAATTTAAAAATCATCTCCTTCAAAACTACTGGCCAGATTTCAAAATGTTTTAGTACAGATGTTCTTTGGGAAACCCTCTATCAAGATTGCTAAAATTATTCTGATCCGTAAAAAAAACATGGCCACCAGGGGCAGGGCTAATATGCCTTATATGTATACAGTGAAATCTTTAAATGACATTTCCTCTGAAACTGTTGGACAGAATTTAATTAAACTTGGCAGGGATGATCCTTGGGGGGGAACCTTCACAAAAGTTGCTAAAATAAACTTGATCTATGAAGATCTGGTTGACATGGCAATGGAAAGAAAAAAATTATGAAAACTTTAAAAATCATGTAGCAGTCCTTTAAAACTATTAGCAAGATTTCAATATATTTTAGTACAGATGTTCTTTGGCCCGGTAACCTTCTACCAAGATTGCTAAAATTATTCTGATCCGTAAGAAAACATGGCTGCAATGGGTGGGGTTAATTTGCCTTATATGTATATAGTGAAAACTTTAAACAACATTTCCTCTGAAACTGTTGGACAGAACTTGATTAAACTTGGCAGGGATGCTTCACAAAAGTTGCTAAAATAAACTTGATCCAAGTAGAACTCTGGTTGCAATGGAAATAAATAAATTATGAAAACTTTAAGAATTATCTCCATAAAGCTACTGGCCAGATTTCAAAATGTTTTAGTACAGATGTTCCTTGGGTAACCCTATACTCAGGTGAGCGTCCCAGGGCCTCTATGGCCCTCTTGTTTAAAATACTTAGCTTTTCTCTTCCGTTCTTGTTTTCTTAACTGTACATCTAGTTTAGCATTTTTTTTTTCTTTGTTCTTTCATTTTTTGTCTGTAACTTGCACAGTGGGCAATACTTTTTCTTATTCATTAGCTCATTGTTTTTCTATTTTTCACAATATGTTTTTTTGTCTCTTAGCTTAACATTCTTTACAACAGTTGTTTTCTTTTGTAAGTTATTGGACCGTAAGTCCCTTCCAAAGTTCATTTTAACAACTAATTTCTCCATCGTAGTCTGAAACAGCAACCAAACACCATATATTAACTAGCAAGAATCGATTTTAAAATTGTCCCAACCATAACGGTAGCTGTCTGCATTGCCTAAGTCTTAAAAAACAGAGTTTTAATAAAGAGAGTAAAATAAAATATCTTTTTCTGTTGCAGAATTAATGAATGTAACATAATCTAAGCTTTAAACAAGCATGTGGCTTGTAGTTTTGAGTTTGCAAATTGTCTTTCTGAATAAACATTAATTTTAAGAATTACAATAAAAAGGAACAATATTCAACATACCATTATTCTGACTGACCTGTGTCACTTAAACAACTATAAAACAACTAAATAAACGACTGATTTAATTTTAAAAGATGTTAAATGAATGTCAGAGGGGAGGAATTTAACCGTTATGGTTGGGACAGAACCGTTATGGTTGGGACATTACGTTTTCTTCCTCTTAGGGCTTTACCATAGATTGGCTGAAAGATCTCTTGAAATGCAAAAGTTCTGATAGGCATCAAGGAAAATAAAACAGGGCTTGTGAGAAGTGCAAAGCATAACTGTAAGGTAAAGGTTACCAATAAACATAAGGAGGGTATTAACCGTTATGGTTGGGACATATTTTTTATAGTAGCAAATGATACAACCAAGCAGTGTGACATGCAAACTAATCAAAGCAAATGATCAAAATTTGAAGCTACATCTTACCTGCACCATTTTCAGTCTTGTTTGATTAAGTAAACCTATTATTTGCTTATTTCTGATTTACCTTTATATTGGTGACTCAGTGTTTTTTTTCACTTTTGGGGGAATGGGGTCCGGGCCATTTGAGGGGGGGAAAAAAGCGCGCGAACTAGCTAAAAGGGGAATTTTCTTACTCTATACATCATTAAGGCAGTATATTTTAAATTATTTTTTCATCTCTATTTAAATGATAAAACTGACTCTAAGTTAACACCAACACAAACACTAGAATGCTTTAACTGTTTGAATAAAATTCAACATTTTCATTGTAATGCCCATCTGTTCAACACAGAATCATTAAAGATAGTTTGCATCATTAAAAACTGTTAAAAAATAAACTACAATATCATACTGAAGTGGGTGGGGGTAATGCATTAATTCATTCAGACAGGCTTGTTTTTAGATCTATCTATAAACTTTTATACATTAAATTATGCACTTCATATATTATCATTTGTTGAATTGTGGCTTTGGGTGGTTTAAATTGATGTAGGAAAACAAAACTTGCAAAAAAAAAACAAAAAAAAAGATGTATAAAAGTGTATAGATATATCTTAAATAAGTCATGTCTTCATTAATTAATGCATTACCCCACCCACTTTACTATCATATTGCAATATATTTTTTAAAGACAGTCTTTAAAATGTGTTTTCTTTCATAAATAACATGTTTGATAACATTACTGAAGCTTTTTAAAACATTTTACATGTAACAAGTTTTATCAGTGCATGCTTTTTTCCATTATTTCCTACGAACAAACCACAAACCGGAAGTAAACAATAGATTCAACCATAACTGTAAAAATGCATGCTTTTCACATGCTATTCAAGAAAACACATAAAAACAAGTTACATAATTATAAAAAATGACATTTCTCCAACATCTGGCCCATACCATTACCAGTTAACTTTATTTTTTGCCATTTTTAGACAATCTGCCCTGTTTACTAGGTATTGTCCGCATATAACAATCTGTCGAATAATGCAGACGATACCTAGTAAACAGGGCAGACGAAATATATTCAGCTGATATTTTATTGTGCAACATTTGTTGATTTAATGAGAGAAACTCATCATTTTGCACCCCAAAATGAACCCTAAGTGGGGGAATTTTCAGCATAATAGGGGGTAAAATATATACTTCTGGCAGGGGGGAATGCCGCCGAATTTCACCGAATATTTTAGCCAAAAAAAACACTGTGACTTCAAAATTTAGATTTTAGAGACATCTTGACCTTTTTTTCAAATATGTCATCAATATGTAACTTTTAACTATTGATAAAAATCAGTTGGTGATTTTACTGAATATATGGATACATATGATACATCCATGTTAAAACCCACCCTAAAAGCAATTTATTTTTATTTATTCAAAAATTAAAAAAGGTAATAAAGTGCATGTCACACAAAAAACAGCGATTTTCGACTTCTTTGCATTTTTCAATCTGCTATAACTTTCGAACCAATCATCCGATTAACCTGAAATTTTCACCACAATACCATCAAAATCATACCCTTCAGAAAACATCAATTTCAAAGTTGCTTTATTATTTTCCTTGGTGATATTTATGTTTTATTCTTGGAGACACAAAAATGAACCCTTATTTGCACTTGGCCTTATATCACCTGGTAATATTTAACTACCATACTTACCTATATACTCAAACTCCTCCTTGAGAGCCATGCCGTTGTGTGAGCAACAGTTCCTACAGATGAGGGCGTATCTGTTCTGGGGTCCATCCCCCACTAGGTACTCCAGTACTCTATCCATGGTCCCCCTCTCTCGGGGCAGGATGGGGCGGGGCAGGGGCGGACCCTGGGGTGTACCTGCTAGCACAGCAAGAGTAAATATTTTATAGTCTACATAAAATTACCAAGTTGAATTTATTCTGACTTTTTCAAAACAAGAGGGCCAAGATGGCCCTAAAAATGCTCACCTGAGAAAAACTGCCTAGATTGCCTGCACAAATTAATATATTACAGCATAGTTGTACTGAATACATAGGCCATGCAGAAATACAGCAAGATCATTTCAGTCTTACAAACCAAACAGTACATGTGGTCAAAATTTGAAGGTTGTAGCATATAAAAATATATTAAAAGGGCCATAACTTCTGACCAAATCGGCTGATATGAGCTATAACCAAACATGACTGAGGGTTCATGGCTGTAAACAATGTCAATAAGCTTGAAGATGATTGTTAAGAAATGAAGATGAAAGAGCGTAAACAAAGTGAAATCTGGCTTTTTTTAAATATTAAAAGGGTCATAACTTGGCCATATACATTATAAAGTTTGAATATGATTGCTTAAGAAATGAAGATGCTACAGTGAAAACAAAGTGAAATCTGGCTTTTTATTTTTAAATATTAAAAGGACCATAACTCCTGACCTTATTGGGCGACATCAGCCAAAGTTGAACTTAGCTGAGACATTATGGGTATAAACATTGTCATACACTTTGATGATGATTGCTTAAAAAATGAAACTGATAGAGTGCAAACGAAGTGAAATCTAGCTTTTTATACTATTAAAAGGGCCATTACTCCTGACCTATTTGGTAGTATAAGCCATAATCAAACTTGGCCAAGTGATTATGGAAAATAAACATTGTCATAAAGTTTGAAGATGACTGCTTAAGAAATGAAGATGGTAGAGTGCAAACAAATTTATTGTGGATGATGGACATTCATCAATCTTAATAGCTAATCCTGAGCACGTGCTCAGGTGAGCTGAAAAAACAACTAAAACTACCACAATAAAGGATAAATATTACTGCATCCCCACCTTGTTTTCAAGTGATGTTAAGAGTAAAACTGTACTGGATGGGACCCACAACAGGTGTGCTTTCTATATAGCTCCCATTTCAGTGTATATAAAAAGATTTGTCTCTAAAAGTGACTAAAAACACACATTTACACATCATGTTTGGTCAATGAATCAATCTACCTGTATACCAAAATTAAAGAGGAGTTTTGTCTACAGGCAGACAGATGGACAAATCAGACAGACAAGCTGGTTTCAGTATAAAGAAAGATTTGTAAAGTTAGACTTATAATACAATATACATATATTTTTCATGTAGATTATCTGTCTTGATGTATTCATATATATCATATAAGCCATTTCTTTTACACAATATATTGAAACTATATCTGCACTTTTTTTTTTGGACTGAATTTTAACATTATACTCAGGGGTTTCCCCTCATATTGTCAAATGAGGGACAAATGACCATATATTCAATATATAAATGAAGAAACAAATCTGAAATATCCGAGGGTCATTTACAGAATTTGAGAGCCAAAATGGTTAATTTTGTGCACTTGGGAAAACTCTGATTATACTACAAGAGTAAAAACAACACAGAGAAACAAAATGTATTGCAATATCAATCCTAGCAGCCTAATTCAAAATTTTACAATTAGATTTTTTTGTTAATCAAATATGACAAGCCCCAACTCATTTAAAAGTGATCATTCTTATTTAAATACTGTCTAATACTTTCCTCCCTAAATTCTCAAAAGTTGTTCTTTTTCCCTTCAGTAAACCAGCATATTTCAAATAAATATGTTAGTAAAATCCTTGGAAAAAAAACAACATTCAATGGATGGCAACTGTCCACAATCCATGCATAACATGTTTCATAGCTAAAGGCTCTACAAAGAAGGAACTAAGTTACACAACATTCTACAGAAGCAAATCCAATAAAACAAATGATAAATAAAAAACAAAACTTTTGAGTTCAAACTAAAGACAACCCTTCAAATCTGCAAAGCTCAACATAAGCCAACTTCAGTATTAGCAAACACCTTAACTTCAAATACTTGGGCTTAAAATTCATATTTTGTAAAGTTGTTGTCTTATTGTTCTTACAATAAGATTATTTTCTTTGTCAGCTCTTCATGATTCTATTTATTAAGCTAGCATCTACAAAACTTGACATCAGCCATCTTTCATACTATAAGCAGGCACCTCAACAATAATTTGTTGGGTGTAAAATTCTGACAATAAAGTTCTTTAAAAGCATGACAGGCTTCTTATCATTTCTGCAAAAGACCTAAATGACTGGTATGTAACCACATCTCCATCAGCTAGTAACTTGCGGGCTGATTGGCTTTCTTTTGATTTCTAGCTAAAAAATATTGCTGAGCTAAGCATTTAACAGTTAATCTTAATCTGACTAATTCAGATGTGGTTATTAGTCAAATCTGAAATTTACTGTATAATCACTTTATAAAAGCTTGATGAAATCTCTAACCATTAAAGGCCCCCGACTCCATGATATTTCTGGGCCTGATTCCCATTCCTACAGCACTCCGAGGTCCATAGGGCGTGGTGCCTGGTGGGGGTTGGGGCCCCTGCTGGGGTCGCATGCCAGGGGTCATGCCTGGGGGTCGTGGGGTCATACCTGGCCGCAATTGGGAACCTGGAGGTGAGCGCTGGCCCATCATTCTCTGGCGAACCTCTGAAAGAAAAGGTGACATACGCATTTGCTAGCAGCCAGGGAAGAAAGCGATCATTGACAAAAAAAACTTAGCCAACCCCGAAAGGAGTATTCCTGAGCATTCCTAATTCTTGGGTTACTTGTCCTTTTGAAATGGGTTTCACTTATGATAAAGAACAATCATTTCATGTTTAGAATAAATATGTTTGACAGTTTCTGAGAAAATGACCTTACCAAACAAGAGGTGTCAGAAGACAGCACGCTAGACTATTCAAAGTGCTTTTTGGTAAATCAAATGAAATCTATTTCAATTTCTTGCCCTTCACATACCCTGTATATAGTCTGATACTCCTGAATATGTTTATGAAGTCTAAAATCAATGCCTAGTTACTAATACACTGTGCATGCAAAACTTTAACCAAAAGATCCAAGTTAGAAAAGGGCCATAATTTGTATCATACTCAGTCAAAAAGTTATCTTCCTTGGTTTCCTGATAACCCTGAACACACTTATAAGCTTTCTAGTCAATACCATAAGCACTTTCTGATATAAGCTGGATAGTAGCTATAACCAAATTTTCTAATGCATCCAAAACTTTAACCAAAATGTCTAAGTCAAAAAGTGGCCATAATCTGCCACAATCTGCATTATATTCAGTCAAAACTATCTGTCTAAACAGTATGATACCACTGAACATATTAAAAAAGTTTCAAATCAATCCCATGTCTGGTTACTGAGATATATAAGCATGAAATGCCTTGCATGCAAAAACCAAAATATCTAGTTAAAAATGGGCCATAATTTGCAATATATTTCATCAAGAGTTACCTACCTTGATAGTATGATACCCCTGAACATGTTGAAGATGTTTCAAATCAATCCCATGCCTAGTTACTCAAATTTAAGCATGAAAGTACCTTGCATGCATAACTTTGACCTGAATATCTAAGTTAAAAAGGGGCCATAATTTGTAATATATCAAGAGTTATCTTCCTTGATAGTATGATACCCCTAAAAATATTTAAGATGTTTCAAATCAATCCCATACCTAGATACTGAGATGTAATCATGAAAGTACCTTGCATGCAAAAACTTTAACTAATATTTCTAAGGTAAAAATGGGCAATAATTTGTATTAGATTCAGTAAAGAGTTTTCTACCTTGGTTGTCTGATGCCCCTAGACATATTCATAAACTTTCAAGTTTATGAATGGTAACTGAGATATAAGATGGATAGAAGCATGCATGCAAAACTTTAACCAAATTTTCTATTGCAAAATTTTTTAAGTTAAAAAGGGGCCATTATTTGTATCAAATTCAATCAAGACATATCTATTTTGGTTGTCTGATGCCACTGAACATATTCATAAACTTTCAAGTCAATACCATTAACAGTTATTGAGATATAAGGTTAATAGTAACTTGCATGCAAAACTTTAACCAAAAGGGTTAACGCCACTGTGAGGGTTACTGTTCTTCAGAAAGTGGAGCTAAAAAGAGCAAGTCTCAAATTTTCTCTCCTAGAAAACCCCTGTAAAAAGAATAAGTGAAGCACTCACCAGTCCCTGGAGTGCCTTGTACTGGAGAAGTTTTGGGTTTCTGAAACACACAGCAAAGTATATGCATAATCCAAATATTCAAACTATGGCAATCTTGAAAATTGGCATAACAGCGTAACTGACTGCTAACATGTTCTTTTTCTCTCAGCACATGAACATATAATTTGTGTCTTGTACATCTATTGCTCCTGGTTAATATTTTTTCCACATGTTATATAAATTGGCCAGAAACTGGAGGAGTTCACCAGACAAGACATTTCAAGTTGATTCAGGGGCAATAACTCCATAATCCTTGTGCAAACGAATGTGAAATTTGTGTCTTGCACATCTACTGCTCCTCATGAATATTTATGCCAAGTATCAGGTGATTGGACTGATAGTGAAAGAGGAGTTCACTGGACAAGATTTTGCAGACAGACCAACCAACAAATCAACACACTGATTCCCCTTCAAACTTTGTTTGCGGGGGTATAAATATATGCTTCTAAGTTTGCTTTTTAAGTCCCATCAATAGTATTTCAAGAACAACATGATCCAGTGGCAACATACACAACAGTGGATCTCAGACCTGTTTAACCCATCAGTCCTGTCAGAAGGAGGCATGTGGTTTGTCAGTAGTTTTGTATTCTTTGTCAGTAGTTTTGTATTTATGTACATACAAATGATCTAAAACTGAATACCACATATACTTGCTAAAATATACCTTCAAACTTTCAGCACATACTGAAATTAAATTCTCAGTTATACCTTGTTCATATAAACTTTCTTTTCAAAGATGACAAAATATTTACTTTACCTCCATTTCTTTGAACCTTTCTGGATCAAATTTCTCTAAAATTTCTTTTGCTTTTTTGTAGGTTTCCTTTTCCATAACTTCTTCAAGCTGAAAAATAGAACATCTTTAGACTCCAAGTCAATGTAGTTTTTCAATTCATGTTTTTCATATTTACAATCAAATCCATGAATTCAAAAGTTTGTTTACTTGGTTAAATATCCCCTGAACAGCTTACTGCTTTTTTTTTTAATGTCTACATGAGACAGTCTGAGATAGCGTGTGGTTAAACTTAAATATCAAGTTGAAGACAAGTAACACAATACCATACACCCAGTCTCATTATCCTGACTCGAAGCTGACCAGTCCTACCATAGAATTACCATTACGTACTGAGAGCCAAGTGCAAGGGAGATATACCGGTACTATATTTACAACTGACTGTTAGTTATATGCCCGACCAGAGATCAAACTCATGATCGCCTAGTTACAGGGCGGACTCACTTACCAGTCAATCACTTGGACCAGTAACTTATTAACCCTTTCCCTCATATAGACTCATTTTGACGCACTCAATAGGTACCACATAAAGCCTGATTTAATTATAAAGTTCTCATTTCCAGACCACTGAGGAGCAGCGAACAGCATAAAACCTGATCAGCCTGCGAGTTACTCGCAGGCTGATCTGGTTTTATGCTGTTCGCATAGGTCTTTTCATGGTTTCCTCTATGAGGGAAAGGGTTAAATGAGACTATGTAGGATATTCATAGCCTCTCTACAGCGCATCAGATTATTCAGGCCAGAATGTGACAAAAGTGATTCTTTTAACTCTTCAAAACTGTTAGTTTGGAGTACAGAAAATCTCTCTATGCCTAACATAACCCTTTATCTCATGAATATTCATATATAATTTATAACCAGATATTAATTTAATGAAATTAAGTAAAAGTATACGAAACAATGGAGATTTCTTTGACATTCTGACAGTGTAGGATTAGAACCAAAGGATCATAAGAGAAAACAGAGAAACCCCTCATCAGTCAGCTGTCTGATCAGGGTCTACTGTGTTTGACAAAGTGTCAAAACAAATGAGGTAAAGGATTAAGAAAAAATATATCAGTAAAATTAAATTCTAGAATATGTGCCCCAAAAAAGATAATCTAGATACTCAAGGTCAAATAGTCTATGATTTTACAGTATATTATTCAATTGCTGATCCTAACCCCACAAACAACCAAACATCCACTTCTGACACTTTGAGAAAGATTATAAAATAGGGACTACATGTATATTCAGTGTGCTGATAATTTCTAAGCAAACATTAGGAACTAAAGACTACTGGGATGAACAGCAATACTCATCTATTATTCAACACTAGAGTTTTATACACATAATTCACTGCTGCAAGATTTCACTAACAGTTACATCATTGCCGTTAGACTCACTGCCAACATGCTCTTTAACAATATCTAAACCTGGCCATTTGACTTTAAATCAATTGTTTTTATGTGACTGAAACTTTGATACAGAACTGGGATTATTTTTTAAGTCTAATAGGATGATCATCTAAACCCTCTGAATTGGAAATTTTCACCTCATGATGTTAGAAATTGGGGAAAGTGGTAAAAAAAAAGAAAAAAGGTTGCCTTCTGGGGATCAAACCCACGTCCACCCACTCCCAAGGCAGACACTCTAACCACTTGGCCACCAGGGATGGTCACAATTGCTTTTCATAAACTGCCTGGGAAAAATCTCAATTTTAAGCCCCACCCCCCTTGTATTTACTAGGAATTTTTGCATTCAAATCAGGAAAAATATACACTCTCAGGCACTGGCAATTTATATAAATATTGACTATAAAAACAGCTGGAGACAAAAACTCTTCATTCCCTTGATTTGTATCAAGGTTGCTTCCCTACCATCTGTTTTTTCCTCTCCCTCAGCTCTTCCAAGTCCAGATCTACAACAAAGAAACAAGCATTATTATTAAATCAACATTAAGGACAAAACATTTTTCATGATACTTTAGTTGTGATACTTTTAACACAAGTCTTGATTCCTTATTAAAATGCAAGTCTTCAGTCACTAGCTACAACAATCTACATTTTTGAAATGCAATGTTTCTGTGTTTTAAAAAAAAATCCCAATGAACAATAAACTAAGTACTGCACTTAGTAACTACTACATGTATATATACTTCCTTCTAATATGAAATGTTAGTTTTTTCTCATTCTTTTGATAAACCTATAAAATCCGTAAGTTTAGGACAATAAATTAGCCTGACACTTTACCATATATAACATGTTCTGATGCCTTGGCAAACATAACAGACCCTGATCAGACAGCTCCTTTCGGAAACTTGTCTGATCAGGGTCTCCCCTGTTTGTTCATATACATGTAATATTGTAGCATAGATTCTACACAGTCTGCATAGAATAGTAAAATCCATCATTTCACCTACCAATGAAAGTTTGGTATTCATCAATTCATAAAACTGTACATGAATATTCATAAGGTATAGGGTAAAATAACTGTTATTGGATAACACACTTTCATGCCATAGTTTCAAATTTAGCAACAAATTAAAGACAGAGCACGTCTTGCTTAGCAGGCTGATGACGTATGGCTTCTCAAGCCTTTTTTACCAGATGAAGGGGGGAGACGGAAATATAACAAGGGTTTTTCTATATTATCCAAAGATAAATTTTATAAAAAATTTGAAAATGAATACTCCAAAGATAGAAATCATCTCTGAGAAAACTGAATAAATTAGAAGTTTTCTGTTGGGTTATGTTTGCCCATGAAATGCCCCCCCTATCATGAAGGGAAACATTCATATTTATATATACTATGTATATTGAGAGAAAAATCTGTGTATGGACAAGGGAAGTATAGGGGGTAAGACTTGACTTGACTATTTGAGGTTACCGTCGCTTCGACAGTATTTCAATCATATAGCGACGTCCAGCTAATTACAGGTGGAGGAAGACCCCGAATGCACGGAGGCATCCGGGAAGAACCACCGCAAGCCAGCTGGAAGGCTTCCTCACATGAAAATCCGAATGACCCTGCCGGGATTCGAACCCACGCGGTGAGGGACTGAGTGAGTGTTAAAGTCAGCGACTTTACCCTCTCGGCCACGGAGGCCCCATAGGGGGTAAGAGAATTGTAGGGAAAATAACTGAATTATAGAAAAAATATGAAAAATAACAGTCACATTAAAACAGGAAACGTTACACAATATAATTCTAAGATATCATTTTAGAAAAATATTTATCTGACGTGAATTTGTGAAAAATTCTAAACTATGCAATATGTTATATTATTTTTTTTTTAATTACCTTGTCCTAACGGAAATCTTAAGAGGGAAGAATGTCTGTTTTAAAACAAAGAGAGGGGAACCTGGTGAGTGACCACATTCTTTAAAGACTTATGCCTCTTCAGCTTTTCAGAAGTAAATAGAAGTAAGCAATACTAACCATTGCCAGCAATTCTTTTGACAAAGTACCAATGGAGAACTTTCTTTATGATCCATATTCTGAAAAAAATGTGTACAAATGTAAACATATTTAATAAAATAGAAAATAACAAAAAATTAGAATAATTAACATCTGTAAATTCACCCATTTGAAAAGCATAAAAATCAAACCACTTTATGTGTACATATGTATTTATGTTAATATCAAGAACATGTATGCAATGTTAATTTCTGAATAAAACAAATATACATGTTTATTTTATATACATATTTCTTATGTTCAATTCTTTAAAATTCTTAAAATTTTGTCTTTCATTTCAATGTGATTGTAAAATGTGAATATGTTATCCAAAACATACATTTCCTTTGCTGATATATAGTTTAATGTCATATGGCTAAGCTTTTGGAAAATGCAATATTTATGCATGTAGGATTAATGGCCTGAAAGTTTAACATTCTACTTGATGATAAACATATAGGTACATTTAGTTTAACCAGAAAAGTATCGATGTACCGTACATCGATACTTTTCTGGTTAAACTAAAGTTTTCTACTAGATCTACCGATGTCTTTGATTGATTCTAACATTTTAATTGTTCCCTCTGTTTTTTGTAACTCTAAACTACACATTGATAAATTTATTGTATAAAGACTGACTGAGTCTAAGCACTGTTGTACATAAGAATTTGTCAACAAAATTCTGGGCTACCAGCTTCAAAGTCTGGTAGCCCAGTGGGCTACCAGAATTTTTTAGAATTTTCCGGACACTGTGGATACATTCATAAATCAAGGAAAAAAATCACTGAAGGATAATAAAATGGTATTGAAAGTAAAGGGTATTTCTCAAATAGGCAATTAAACTTAACAGTCCCTGTCAGGGCATCTCATCAAGAGATAAAGAATCCAAACAAGAGGGCCATGATGGCCCTTAATCGCTCACCTGATAACTGGCCATGCATTACCCATGATCAAACATGACTAAGACATTATCAAGACAGATCTAGTTAAAAAAAAAGATTTGGCCAGGATTATACTAAGATTTCACCTAGTGACCTTTTTTTTTACCAGGACTGACCAATGATTGAAATTGATCGAGATATCATCAACACAAACACTTCTAATAAGTTGGACAATTTTTTGGCTAAAAATGTTATCCCCTGTGGTATAAACAAAATTTTACTAAGGTTTGACCTAGTGACCTACATTTTGACCCACTCATGACTGAACTTGACCTAGATATCATCAAGATGAACATTATGATCGAGTTTGAGAAAGATCCGGCTAATAATGTGGCCCCTAAAATGTAAACAATATTATGCAAGATTTGACCTAGTGACCTACATTTTGACCCACTCATGACTGAACTTGACCTAGATATCATCAAGATGAACATTATGATCGAGTTTGAGAAAGATCCGGCTAATAATGTGGCCCCTAAAATGTAAACAATATTATGCAAGATTTGACCTAGTGACCTACTTTCTGACCCCACCCCATCCATGATCGAATATGACTGAGACATAACCAAGACACATAGTCTGAGAAAGTTTGAAGAAGACTGGATAAGAATTGTTGCTTCTAGAAAGTAAACACTAAAATAGTTTATATATGTTTATACAATTAAAGGGCCATAACTCCGGACTAAATGGGCCAATGTCAGTCATAATTAAACTAAGCTTATGACCATAAACATTGTTGTAAAGTTTAAAGAAGATTGCTTAAGAATTAAGATGCTAGAGTGTAAACAAAGTGAAATCTGGCATTTTTTTTTTATATACTGAAAGGGGCATAACTCTTGAATTAACTGGCCGATATCGGCCATAATCAAACCCAATCGCGAAATTATGGTCATAAACACTGTCTTATGTTTGAAGATGATTATTTAAACAAGAGGCCCATGATGGCCCTAAATCGCTCACCTGAGATAAATAGGTTGACCCAAGGAACATCTGTACCAATTTATTTTAAAATCTGGCCAGCAGTTTTGAGGAAGATGATTTTTAAAGTTTTCATATTTTTTTTCTTTTTGTTGCCATGGCAACCAGAGTTCTACATGGATCAAGTTTATTTTAGCAGCTTTTGTGAAGGTTGACCCAAGGATCATCCCTGCCAAGTTTAATCTAAATCTGTCCAGTGGTTTCAGAGGAGATGTTGTTTAAAGGTTTCTCTATGTACATATAAGGCAAATAAGCCCCGCCCCTGGCGGCCATGTTTTTTTACGGATCAGAATAATTTTAGCAACTTTGGTAGAGGTTGGCCCAAGGAATATCTGTACCAATTTATTTTAAAATCTGGCCAGTAGTTTTGAAGAAGATGACTTTTAAAGTTTTCTTTTTTTCTTGTTTTTTTGTTGCCATGGCAACCAGAGTTCTACATGGATCAAGTTTATTTTAGCAACTTTTGTGAAGGTTGACCCAAGGATCATCCCTGCCAATTTTAATCAAATTCTGTCCAGTGGTTTCAGAGGATTTTTAAAGGTTTCTCTATATACATATAAGACAAATAAGCCCCGCCCCTGGCGGCCATATTTTTTTACGGATCGGAATAATTTTAGCAACTTTGGTAGAGGTTGACCCAAGGAACATCTGTACCAATTTATTTTAAAATCTGGCCAGTAGTTTTGAAGAAGATGATTTTTAAAGTTTTCATTTTTTTCCCCTTTTTGTTGCCATGGCAACCAGAGTTCTACATGGATCAAGTTTATTTGAGCAACTTTTGTGAAGGTTGACCCAAGGATCATCCCTGCCAAGTTTAATCAAATTCTGTCAAGTGGTTTCAGAGGAGATGTTGTTTAAAGGTTTCTCTATATACATATAAGGCAAATAAGCCCCGCCCCTGGCGGCCATGTTTTTTTACGGATCCAAATAATTTGAACAATCTTGGTAGACACTTACCAAAGGAACATCTGTGCCAAAACATTTTGAAATTCAGTTGATTGTTTTGGAGAAGAAGACATTTTAAGTTTTTTCTTTCCGTTGCCATGGCAACCAGAATTCCAAATGGAATTCAATTCTTTGAACAACTTTGAAAGGGGACCACCCAAGGAACATCCCTGTAAAGTTTTATCAAAATTGACCAAGCGGTTAAGGAGGAGATGTCGTTTGAAGCAAAATGTTGACGGACGACGGACGGACGACGGACGGACGGACGACGGACGGACGGACGACGGACGAAGACCGGTCACAATAGCTCACCTTGAGCCTCTGGCTCAGGTGAGCTAAAAATTAAGACCCTAGCGTGTAAACAAAGTGAAATCTTGAATTTTATAATGTTAAAAGGAGCAGAACTCCTGACATAATTGGCTGATCTCAGTCATAACCACACTCAATTGAGACATTATGGTCATAAACATTGTCATAAAGTTTGAAGATGATTGTTTAGAAAATGAAGACGCTAGGGTGTAAACAATGTGAAATCTGGCTTTTTTTTATAATAAAAGCAGTGACTTGGAAACCTGTGCGCCATGCGCCATAGTCCCATTAAAATCGAAAATGTCCCATTGTTTTCACATTCCCATGCGCCATTTGTCTCTTTTGCTTTGAACCCAATTGAGTATAAAATGCATTGAATCATACTAGTCCGTCTTGCTTTTTTTTTTTTTTCTCGTATCAAAATACATTAATGATTAAGTACAAATCGCATTTTTTCCGAGTAAGCGGTATATTCACAGATGCTTATTAAGGTAAGATATCATATGGGCAACTGAACTGGACGCTTATTAAACCATAAAGAATGACGCAATTGGAATACTCAGTTAATATCTCGGAAAAGCTTGTCCGAGATATTACATTCAATTTCGTATCAATAGACACATTGAATATTATCTGAAAAGAACAAGAATGCCTCCCAAAATAAAAATTAAAAGGTCCGAACGTCATAGGTCATTTCATCGTTTTTGGGCTTACAATCCAGAAATAAAATGAAAACTGTAAATGATAATAATGAAATGGCGTCAAGTGCTGATTTATTGCAGTCTCCCTCTCATGGAAGTTACGAACCCTGCTTCACTCCCCCCTCGAGTAGTTTCGACTGATTCATTGACACAATCTTCCCCTCGCCCTCAAGATACCTCGATACCTACCAGTAACACCATGCAAATATAAGTCTAGAAAAATACGAGAAAGTGGAACTAAGATTAAGGAGCTGAACTTTTAGTTTAAAACTTTTAATCAGGCCTATGTTTTATTTAAACAGCTTTATTTTATAGTTGCTTCAGCTAATTGAAGATACTGTTCTGTATAAACAAGGATATGTGAAAAAATCTTATTTACCTAATATTAGTACATATGTTCTGAAACAAAATAAAAATTGATGTTTAACAGTTTTATTTTTAACCCTCTAAAATTGTCACATCAATAATTCAAAATGTCCCATTAGATATGAAAATGTCCCATTGATTTTAGCAAATGATGGGCCATAGTCCCATTGAAAAAAAATCTTTCCAAGTCACTGTAAAAGGGGCATAACTCTTGACCTAATTGGCCAATCTAAGTCATAATCAAATTTGATCAAGAGATTGTAGTCATAAACATTGTCCGTAAGTTTGGAATTGATTGCTTAAGAAATGAAGGTGCTAGAGTGTAAACACTAAAATTTGATAACAATGCACAATGGAGCTCACCGAGATTTGCTCAGGTGAGCTAAAAGAAATTATGGAACATTCACCTTTACCATGCAAAGTTTTTTCATTAGAATTGTCCTTCCATCATTTTAGACTGTACCATTTTTTTATGGGAGCATTTGCTGAAAATGTACTGGCTGAATAGTGAACAGTACAGACATGATCAGACTGCACAGATGTGCAGGCTGATCTAGTGATAATGTTTATAGCCATAGTCTCTTGGCAAAATTATTTGAAATCAGCCATAATCAAACTTGACCAAGAAATTGATATAAACATTGCCATAAAGTTTGATGATGAATGCTTAAGAAATGTTAATGCTAGAGGGCTAAAAATCTTGTGGACGACAGATGGACGGACGGACAGATGGACAACTGACATTCATAATTCCTAATACATGCTCTGACAAGATCAGCTAAAAAAGATCCCTCTGCATCCTATGGGACTAATGGCAAATTTAGAGATGCAGCCCTTTTTTTCAATTTTGATGAAGTATGGAGAACCTATTTTAAAAGTTTTACTCTGAGAATAACAAATCTTACATTTTACTAGGCTCAAATTCTATATCATTTCAAAAAAAATTACTAAGTGGGGAATTTTCTGCATTTACCAAAGAAGAATTTTCTGTTTAAGATGAGTAAGTATAACAAGAGTGTTCCCTGGAACACATGTGTCACCTGCTGAAGTGTGGCAGAAAAAGTGTGATAGACAAACAGACTGAGGAAAGTGATCCCTATGTGTCAGCTCTGCTTACAGCAGGTGACATAAAAATTACACAATTTTTTACCTATAATATGCCATACAAATAATCATGCCATGAATCCAGCATTTTCTACTTACAACAAAGGAAACAGAAGAAGGGGAATGGAGTAGATGAGTCTGTCTCGCCATGCATCGGGGAAATACAGGAAGTAAAATATGAGCGCAATGGCAATGTAGAACAAGATGGAATATAACAGCAGTTTTGCGATAAACTTCTTCTGACGTTCCTGATTTTTTCTTTTAAACTGTTGCAGTCTTTTGATTTCCTGAAATGAATACAATTTTATGTATCAGAAGATTGCAAACAAAGTTGTTTTAGATATAACCCTCATTGACTTTCAAGTGATAAAAAACTTCAGTTTTCATAATCTTAATCAGTATTTGAAATGTATGATCTCTTAAATTTGTTATTTGAATAAGGTGCCCCGAAACACTGGTAATACACTTTACTTCTATCAACTGTGTCCTGGGTTCAAATCCCATTGGCATATGTGTTGACCTTGTTAAACCTTGCTTTCTTTTAAGGGTATCATGGTCCAAAGGTCTTGTTTAGTGACTACAACCTACTGTTATAAGATTGATCTTCGCAAGAATTTCTCAAAACCTTCTCAGGCACATAGTACTGGTCCAAACCTAGAAACTTTCTAGAGGTATTACTTCAAGCTGAAAAACTTGTTTCCCAATCAACATTCAAGAAATAAGTTTTTAAGATTTAGATCCAAAAATATACTTTAATATACTAAAATATACTTTAGTCACTAGTGGACTTTTGTCTGCATATGACAGATGCATAGTGCACCCTCACTGCAGTATCATCTGCTAGTGGTATGATACCACATAGTCAGATGCTAAACAGTCCTGGAATTACCCTATATGGCGTATGCTGAGCACCAAACAATAACAAAATATATCAGTACCATTTTTAACCCTTTCCCTCATAGAGGAAACCATGAAAAGACCTATGTGAACAGCATAAAACCAGATCAGCCTGCGAGTAACTCGCAGGCTGATCAGGTTTTATGCTATTCGCTGCTCCTCAGTGGTCTGGAAATGAGGACTTTATAATTAAATTTGATAAGGTTTAACTGTGGTTTTCTGCAGATCAGGCTTTATGTGGTACCTATTGAGTGCGTCAAAATGAGTCTATATGAGGGAAAGGGTTAATAGGTTATTTTGCATGCATATGTCTAACCTTTGACTCCATAATCACAAGGCAGATGGCTCCAATTATTCATCCGCTGCCACTGATGTGTTAATATAAACTTATCTTAATCTGAAGATACAAATACAGGGTTTTTTCTACCTATTTTGAGAAAGGGACCCTAGCCCCTAGTTGGGAATACATTTCAATTTGTAATAAGTTTGTATTATGAGTTTATCTAGTCATCAAACAAAATAAATACCTCTTCTAGGCTCTCCAACACTTCAATGGTTGACTTCTTTTTCTGAAAAAGAAAGAAAAGGTTTTTGGTTCTATTTTCATCTTTCTTTAGCTATGGAGATGTGACTGAAAGCAAATAATACAACCCTGTCCATTCATAACACTGTGCCCGCAAAATAAACAGCTACACTATCTCATCTGTGCATTTTCGCTCAAAGAATCATGGGACTTCTTTCATCATGGGCGCTCTCTTAAACTGTTTATTGAATGATCATTTATTTATTTCAGCCTCATTTATTCCGGATGGCAGGATGACCATAGTGTTCCTTTTCTCAGCAACATTGAGGAGACACTCCATTTGTTTATCTTAAAGAGGATGTACAAATCCCAAACTCTTTGAGATATCTGATATCAGTCTGACAGAATCCACCATTGCTAGAAGTGAAAGTGACAGCTACAGAGTAGGCCAATGCTGTGCAATATTTTTGTAAATGTTGTGCTTACTGGAGATATCTATTTTTTCTAGAATATGTATGAATTAATGAGATTTATCCATACTTTGATTTTTTTAAATGTTGATAAGTGTATTACTTCTTTGTGCAAGCGTTTGGCGTAATCAGGCTCGCATGTAGAAAAAGCCAGAATTGGCTTGTTGATGCGTCAATGTGTAGAGGTAAGACAACTTTCTCCCACTCCATCCTGCTATTTTCACCTAAAGATTGCAAACAAGACCCCAATAATACATTTCTTCTTGTCGCAGCCAGTAGTCAAACACACAACCCCTTGCAGTGCTCCAGCTAGGCCGAAATGGCAGGGCGCCGCGCCCTGTCGCCTTTGATATACACCCTGTTGCCTTTGATCTCTGCCCTGCCCCTTTCAGACAGTGCCCTGTTTTGCCTTTGTCAGTAAAAGTTTCACCCCATACTGTTTTCCCCAAGCCTCAACTCTCGGCATCCTTTGATTTTGCCGACAAACCTTAGCATGTGTGTGTAACACGGACGTAGTCACCCAATGTTCAAAGTCGGTGTCAATCAACTGACACAAGCCATTATTAACAGTCGGCTGTTCTAGTAATAAGTATTAATAAACATAATCATCTGCAGATATTTGGCACTAAAGAGTAAATTTTAATTGCATTTATTACAAAGGTAAGTATTATTGTCTACTACCTGGGGAAAAAATATGTGGTTATTATTCATCTAAACCGGGCATTCTACCATCTTTTGAATTCCAAGTATGACGAAGTGGAAAACATGCCCTAGTCCAGCCATCAGATTAATAGCAAACATTCTAAAGCTTATTCTCTCCAAAGCCTCAACTTATCTTAGGCAAATCAGTGTCAACATTTCACAAGTCGGATAAGTATTTTGCAGACAGATGAAAACTTTACTGACGAAAAATTCCATTTTTCCAAAATTATCAACCAATGAAATGGCCCGATAAAATTATGTTCAGAGAGGCGGATAATTGTCATAATAATTTTTATCATTAATGTTTAATTTATCTGTCTCTAAAGATTAAACATGTTAAAATGCATGAATTATTACAGTTTTTAACTATATCTATGTTTACTTCCGGTATGTTTGAAGAAAATCATTTAAAAAGCATGCACTGCTAAATTTTGTTTACAGCCATCAAACAATTAAAAAATGTTTTAAAACATGAATGTTTGAAATAAGAAACTGTAAATACAGATTTTACATCATTTTTTGAAATAAAGATTGACTTTAAACTTGCAATATTTATGATCGTAGGGTAAAGTGAAGTGGGTGGGGTAATGCACTGAGATAAGTTTGCATTTATATTAGATTCAATTTATTTCTTCTTCTTTTTTCAATAAAAATATCAGATCTGAATTTAAAAAAAAAATGATATTTAGAGATTAGCATAAAAGTTCCCATCATTGTGTTTTGAAAAAAAAAAGGGGGGGGGTCTGGAGACAAAAAAAAAACTAATGAAAAATCTGATTAAACAATAATTATGTTTATCAAAATGGAATTTTATTTTAAAGTTATTACAATTTTAATCTGAGTCTCTACATAACCAATTCAACTTTGAAAAGATACTTCCTTTATTGTTAATTATCCTGTCAGAATGGATAATACATATGTCTACATAAACAATTCTAGATCTTAAACCTTTTATTTGGATTACTTTCAATGTTACAGAAGAAAGCTTCATATTTTGAATTTCATTATATTTTCTGAAAAAGAAATGCTCTTTTTTTTTAATCAAATTTCCCTTTTAGGGAAACTAACTATGCCTTTATTCATGTCCTGGGGTGGGTAAGAGCACTATGGAGTCATCAAAATGAGGGCCTCTCCATGGTATACATATCAAGAAATTAATAAAATTTAACTGGGATCCATGATTTTCTGAGGAGACTTGGATGCCCATTGTCAGAATTGTTCCAGCAATATACAACTGAAATGTGAGCTTCATTGGCATTTTTCTTTTATACATTTGGTACAGATGACCAGAAAAAGCAACCTTACAATAAGAAGATTAGTGATCAAATGTTCTTGAACAAATTCCATTTTTTAAACTCTGCAAAAAATATTTCAAAGCAACTTATCAAATTTGCACATAAATGCAAAAGCACCTTTTTCTCTTATGTATACTTTCCCCTTCTATTAGTTTTATCAATTCTTTTAGGTACCATTCAATAACTCATTTTGATATCCTTTGATTCTAAAAAAGAGCTTAATTTTTTACATGTTAAGATATGCATTTTTGTTTGTTTATAAAAAGAATTTTACATGTATGATACTGAGAGATTTTAATATACATATATGTGAACTCTTTGTAAGATAAATTTATAAAAAATTCTTTATAATAATGCCCTATTTATCTGAATCTGAATAGTGTACTTTGTAGATCCCAGTACTGTGTTTTATAAAAGGATACAGTACTGAGTTATACACAACGGAAATTAGTGTTGGGAATCGGACAGGAAATCACTATCGATAATCGGAAGGCATAAACCGATCGATTATCGATAGTACAATCGGTTCTTGAAACATTCTCAGGTAAAATTGTTGTTCGCTCTTTAGTCTTTATAACTTTTTTTATATGCACAATCCTGTTTATCATTTCCAGTTAAATTGACAATTGTGTTACAAAATCCTTATGACTTTCTTGTATACTTATATAATATGTATTTTAGCTATGTTATTTTATTGGTTAATAAACTTATTCAACTTATCTGCAGACTTGTTATTAATCATGCCTTTGAAGGCTTTGACCCAACAAATACGCAAAAAAAGACAAAAATATTCATTGCATTATATATTTGATTGAAAAAATAAAACAATATTCAGAATATTAACATCTTTATTCTTTAATACAAAACACTCCATGTACCTCTCTCATGTTTACCCATCATTAAGTTTGTGATGGCTGATCAGCTAGGTCCATACTGAATAGCTAAACAATAACAAAAATAAGTAACTGACTAACTGTTGGCAAAAAGTAGCTTATCAGAAGGATCAAAAACTTGACAAAAAGTGCAAACATATCAAACAGTTCAAACAGCCATTAAAGGCATTAACTAATCACCAAAACTTGTTCATATTTCTGTTTAGAAACACCAGAAGATTCACATTGTCAGGACTTAATCTAGAACGTTTTTTGGACACAAGTGTCCCACAGAGACTGAAAATTCTTTCTGATGGAATTGAGGATGCTGGTATACACACGAATTTTTTTGCAAGGATGCTTAGTTTGGGGTAAAAGAGTTCATACTTCTTCCACCATTCAAGTATAGATAACACTTTATCTTCCTGAGAAATTACGGAGCCTAAATACCTTGACACCTCTTGTTTCACTAAATCTCCTAAAGGCTGGGTACTCTCACCAACATATATAACATCATTAAGCCAATCGTCAGTTTGTGCAGAACAGCTAGGCTCCTCCCTTTTTATCTTCTTTACGGGAGAAGGTTGGGGGGTCTGTTTTGAGCTGTCGTCCTTGTGCGTCTCATTGACTTCTTCCGGAAGGTCAGGCAGATTTGGTTGCTGAGGCTCTGCTGATGGGTTGCTGATGCCCTCCTGATCCATGGGTTCTTGTTTTACTTTCATACTAATGTTCTGAATTTCACTAGCATTCTGTTCAAGAAGTTGAATGGCTTTTGCCTGGTTTGCAGTGTCTAAAAACTGTAAGTTTTTAGTAAATGGATTGAGAACACATGCCATTAATGCAAGATCCGTGTCCTGTGTTCTTTTTTGAAGTTCAAGGGCCATATGTCTTTTCACTTCAGCAATAGATTTAGGATCCTCCTCTGTTATAGTCGTACATTTGTCCAAAGCTAAAAGAATTGGCATGATCTTGTGCATAGTTGGGGTACTCTCAGATGACACACTTTGGGTTGCCTTCTGGAAGGGCTCTAAAAGACTTACAACCTTTTCAGACAAGGTTTGCTCATCAAAGCTGAAAGCATATTGCTTGATGGTTGCACTTGCATTCTTACTTAGGGACTCACTTGAGGCAGATGCTATAATGGCTGGAAATAGCTTGTTGATTCTCTGTAGCATTGCATGAGTGCTATTCCACCTGGTGGCTACATCCATAATCAGCTTTAGTGGCTTTTCTTCACTCATGAGCACACGCTGCTTCTCCAGCAACACATCATTTGCTGATGATGATTGGTGAAAGAAAGTCACTAGTTTGCGTCCCTTTGAAATCAGTTTTGATACTGCACTTTCTGTCAGAGCGTGCCGCACAACTAAATTCACCCTGTGACCATAGCAACCAAAGCGAAGCCAATTCAGTAATTCAAATGCTTTCCTCTCATTAGCTGCATTGTCACTGACAGCAATAATATTCGGCAGATCCCAAGAAATTTTTACACCGTCAAGAAACCTGGCAATATTGTCTGAAGTGTGAGGTCCATCCATTTTGGTGGTACAAATACTGACAGTTTTTAGGTTCCATTCTGGGTCAATGTAATGTCCTGTTACAGTGCTAAAGGACTCTGTATTGCAGCTCGTCCAGCCATCATGTGTAATAGCAATGTCCTGACATTGTGAGAGTTCCGCTTTAATTGCTCCAGTTATCTTTTCCTTCTTTTTCTCCAAGGCATTCAGAAGCTTCTTCCGAGATGGAACTTTGTACCTAAAAATGCATAACAATCTAGGCATAAATGATCACACGTTTGATTTATTTCATGAAAAGACCAGTTCCATCAATAATTTAAGTTCCTTGGAGCATTGATTAGGTAATTCTTTTAAGTCATTAAACAGGGGGAAAAACAGTGACTAATACCATACGGCATAGACTTTTATATGCTAAGATACAATATTTTAGGATTTTAAAATTAATTATTTATTTATTGTAATAGTTAAATACATGGTTCTATATGGGTGAATGGAAAGAAAAGGCAGTGTCAGACTAGCAGCAATATTTTTCTCATTTCACTATTTATATCACTGAAGCCTGAACAACACCCAGTATGAGCTATATAGTTTCAAACAGTCCCAGAGACAAAAATGTGTATCATTTAAAGTTTTCAAGTAAAAGGACTTTTAGACCACAGCTTTAAATAAATGTTTCACTTTTATATATTGTCATAATAAATTTATAAAAACACATGGCTTTGTCTTGTCTGTAATCCTTCTTTCATCCTTATTTTTTTGTGTGTATGCATTTTTTTGTTTTGGATGTAATGTTTCATTTATATCAAACAGTATTTTAGTCATTTTAAGACTATGCAGTATGTATACTAGTGACAGATATTGAGCTATCCCACTGTAAAACAGTTATACCACATCATAGACATATGGCATGATACCACACCAAGTCACATACTGTCACCATGGCAACCGGTTGTGCAATATCCATTGTATGCTGAGCACCAAGCAAGACTGCTATATAACACTATCTTATTTTTATTATTATTTAAATATACCTTGAATCAAGTAGGTTGACAAATTTTAGAAACTTGTCATTTTCCACCAAGCTGAGGGGTAGCACTTTGGCAGCCATCATTTGCATCAAGGCATCATCCAACTCATCCTGTTTGTCTTTGGAGAGACGGGCTGACACAGGTTTGGTTGTAAACTGGTTGATCATTGGTTGACTCTGTGCTGGTTTTTTGCTTTGTTGACCAGGTGTTACAGTTTTATGGTGGCTATCCAAATGGAACTGGAGGTTGGTGGTGTTGCCTGGAAAAGAAGCAGGTGTAAACTTGATTTAGGGACATGAAATGTAGATGCTATGCATAAAAATGCTTAATATAATATATAAATATTTTTCAATCATTTCAAGACAATGATTTTTAAACCACTTACTTTATAAAATCAGTGAGTCCCAAGATGTTAAAATCAATATCAATATTAAATAAGTCAATGACTCAATGGTCATATTTTGTGTGCGAAAAATTACTGAAACTTTGATCAAAACAATTTGTTTAAAAAAAAATGAATGTATTTCATATAAGATGGTAGATATAGAACTTATAGG
>CM037788.1:35599301-35649301 GCA_021229015.1 Solen grandis | reverse complement strand
AAGAGAAAGTAACATCGACGACGGGCAAAGTGATCCCTATGTGTCTGCCATGCTATGCGGGCGACACAAAAACAGCCACGCAGAATTGTCCAAAGCAGAATGCATGCTACGTTGGAAAAGAGTTGAAAGCTACCTTGTTCCATAATAAAAAATGAATGACTCATTATAAGAATGTGTTATTAGTTCACTCTGTCGTTTCGTGTTGCTGTTGTTGTATTGGACTTCACGGTCGGCTTGATAGTATTTCAGTCATATGTATACTATTAGGATTGGCTAATTACAAGTGAGTGAGGAAACATTACATCCTTTATATGCTTTGCCTATTGTTGACAGGAAATGTATATTTTGTAATATATTAGAAGATGAGTTTCATTTTGTTTTAGAATGTCCAATTTATTCAGATTTAAGAAAAAAATATATAGATAAGTTCTACTGGCAAAGACCAAATATGTTTAAGTTGATTAGTCTTTTTACTTCTGAAGACGCAGTTGTGATTAAAAAACTAGGCCTATTTGTGCATTATGCGTTTGATGTAAGGAATAAAAGAATTTATAGTGCTTGATTCTCTCAATATCTGTATAATGTTGTTAAATGCAGTTTTAAATGTCCAACACTTTTTTTTTTTTTTCTGGATCACTCGAAAGTCTAATGCATATACATGTGAAACTGTTAGTAACAACCGCCTGATATTGTATGTTTTTGTGTGAGTGTGTATTTATGTGTGTTTACTTTCTCCAATTTGCTCCGCTCTTTCGCAATGTTTTCATATATGAGTTGAACAAAATTACTTATAAGCCTTCTCCGTCGCATGTTTATATACATTTTATAGTAATGTATCCAGAGCTGACTGCCATGTTACAAGCCTCTATATATATTTATGATTTACTTCTAATATGTAATAACTTGTGTGTACATGCATATTGTATCCTCATGTGCTTAAAGCACAATGGAAATGAAATAAAATAAACTATGTTGAATCATTACTGCTGTTCAATTAGATATAGATTTTTTAGTAAGATAGACTAAGAAATAAAAGCACAGTGGAAATTTGAAAACAGCAAGTATTCTCAGATTTTGGCCCTGCATTAACTTAAGCCAAAATTGAAAAACAAAATGGCTGTCAAAAAGTGCTTATAACATCTCTCGGGAACAATGTATCGAGGAGAAAAAGACGGGTTTCTAATGCCAGTGCCACCAATATACCGCAAACAAGCTACGAGGCTGTCTCACATGAAAAATTCGAGTGACCCTGTGGGGACTCGAACGTACAGCGGTGAGGGGCCAAGTGATTATAAGTCAGCGACTGTAGCCACTCGGCCACTAAATATAGACGTGTTATCGGGTAATGCTTGTGGAAGGAAACAGGAGAACCCGGAGAAAATCCTGGGAATGTGGGCGACCACTGTACTATCTAAAGTACGTAACCAGGGATCGAACCCAAGACGCATTGCTGAGAGGCAAAGCGCACTGCTACTAGGCTATACGGGTACCCAAAATATTTGGTTCAGCGTTTTCGTTGTATTGAGATTTTCTCCAACTAAAAAAATAAAAAGGCGGCTCTATTGACCTAGTCTGTTTAAAGTCTCAATCGTCGGTGATCCCTCGGATTGACGATATTGCACCGTATCTTTTACAAAGGTCATTACAAGCATATGTATTAATTTATATAGTAAATAGTAAATTGTCTTTCTATACTTAAATAAATATATGTATGCTGAATGTATGTATGCTTATGTTCCCTTTTCTTCGTAATTTGGCTCGAACAGAAAAAAAATCTTTGCACAGGTGTGTGAAGTTAGCGCGTAGATCGTAGATCGTAAATCAACACTATAACTAATTTTCTTTGTCGACCTGGATCGTAGATCGTAGCTCAACCACTCAAATAAACCAATATAAATGGTTGAGCTGGGTCGTAGATCGTAGCTCAACCATTCAAATAAACCTTTATAAATGGTTGAGCTAGATCGTAGATCGTAGCTTAACCATTGAGGAATTCATTTGTCGGAAAAAAAATGCTTTCGTCGGGAAAAGAGTTTCCGTCCAAAATCTTTGTACTTGTCGGTAATATCTCATTCGTCGGAAAAGTTTCCGTCGGGAAATTTTCTGTTCGTCGGGAAAAATTATATGTCGAATTTAGTATTAGTTGTGAAAATTGTATTTTGTTAATATTTTTATCTTCGTCGGGATTATTGTACTCGTCGGGAAAATTGCATTTGTCGGAAAAAAAAGGGATTATTGTACTCGTCGGGAAAATTGCATTTGTCGGAGAAAAAAAATGCTTTCGTCGGGAAAGGAGTTTCCTTCGAAAATCTTTGTACTTGTCGGGAATATCTCATTCGTCGGAAAAGTTTCCGTCGGGAACTTTTTCAATGGTTGAGCTACGATCCAGCTCAACCATTTATTTTGGTTTATTTGAGTGGTTGAGCTACGATCTTCGACCCAGCTCAACCATTCTATGACCTTTTTTAATGGTTGAGCTACGATCTACGACCCAGCTCAACCATTTATTTTGGTTTATTTGAATGGTTGAGCTACGATCTACGACCCAGCTCAACCATTCCATGAACATTTTCAATGGTTGATCTACGACCCAGCTCAACCATTTCTTATCTACGTCAACCATTTATGGTTTTATGGTGAGCTACGATCTCGACCAGCTCAACCATTCATACTTTTAATGGTTGAGCTACGATCTACGACCCAGCTCAACCATTTATTTTGGTTTATTTCAATGGTCGAGCTACGATCTACGACCCAGCTCAACCATTCCGTGAACTTTTTCAATGGTTGAGCTACGATCTACGATCCAGCTCAACCATTCTATGAAAGTTTTCAATGGTCGAGCTACGATCTACGACCCAGCTCAACCATTCCGTGAACTTTTTCAATGGTTGAGCTACGATCTACGACCCAGCTCAACCATTTATTTTGGTTTATTTCAATGGTCGAGCTACGATCTACGACCCAGCTCAACCATTCCATGAACATTTTCAATGGTTGAGCTACGATCTACGATCCAGGTCGACAAAGAAAATTAGTTATAGTGTTGATTTACGATCTACGATCTACGCGCTAACTTCACACACCTTCTTTGCACACTGTTGTTGAACTCATTGATGGTTTGCGCAATAAGAGCGTCAATTAACAAACTGCTGTAGACGTCGCTGATGACGTCGTCCATCGTTTTGGTTTGGCAAGGGGGGTCCCCAAAAATACTCCGCACCGCATAGTCATGACTATAACAATAGTATTTACGATACACGAATACCGGGAGCTGCTTTAATGACCGCTCACTGAACCCTGAACAGCAGTGATTTATGCCCAGCTGTAAGTGTGGCAGAGCGGGCGGGTTTGAGGGGGTTGGGGAACAAATTAAGTACAGGTATATTCTTAAATTTAGCCCTAAAAATGAAAATTAGTAAGCATATATCAGCATAATACAAAATATATATATTTTTTGTTTTGTTTACTCTTTCATCCTATCAAAAATTCGACATCATGCACAATAATGTTTTTTAAATTCAAAATACAGAAACAGTATGATATTGTTTGTTTTAAAATCTTTTATCCCGTAGATCTGACAGAGAATAGAGAGTCCAATATTACTGTAAACTACTTACCTGCAACAACTTTGACTTTTTTCGCTGACCTTATTATGGGGACGTGTAATTAATTAATTTTCCAGCTGGCTTGCGGTAGGTCTGCATTCGGGGTCTTCCTCCGCCTGTAATTAGCTGGACGTCGCTATATGACTGAAATATTGTCGAAGCGACGGTAACACAAATAGTCAAGTCAATTAATTAATTAATTAAAGATGTACGGCATTCTAAAGTCGTTCATGATGAACAGAACAGAGATTTTATTTTGACTTGTACATAGTACATCATCATAACATATTTGAGGTACATAATAAATAAATAAATCACGTGATATATAAAGAACAAACACCTATACACAAACTACGAGAGTGAATGTATAAAATAATTAATGTATTTCTATTTTACAATGATTCTTTTCTATACTTTGCAAGACTATATGTGTTTTTATTTGAAGACTTAATGAGGTCAGCGGACTTAAATGTACTTGGTCTATAAATATAATAATTCTTAAGGTATTTTCTCCTTGTGTTACTATATCTAGGACATACACAAATAAAATGATATTTGTCTTCAGTGTCATTAGTGTTACAACATAAACAACATCTTTCATTACGAGTTGTTCTATTTCTTGTAAATCTTTAACGAATGCGAAGACTCTTATTCTAGAAATAAGACACCTTAAAGAATAGGGTAACACATCTAAATATGATTCATATTCCAAAATATTTTTAAAACACCTGTAAAACACATGTGAGTCTAAAACAGAGCTATTTACAATGGACACATTCCAGTGTTGTATAAAACTATCAATTATTCTTTGTCTGATTGTTAACTATTTCAATGTATATAAACCGTATGTATAATACTTTCATAAGACTAGACCAATAAATAATTTATTCAAAGTACATATATTAAACATAGATCTCAGAAAGGCATTTAT
The DNA here is from genome assembly GCA_021229015.1 of Solen grandis. Lineage (NCBI taxonomy): Eukaryota > Metazoa > Mollusca > Bivalvia > Adapedonta > Solenidae > Solen > Solen grandis. Next base: position 35,644,762 of record CM037788.1, on the reverse strand, counting down.
AATCATTCACAAAATTATTTGATAATTAAGAAAAAACTTACATATCAGAAAAGCATTTATTTAACAAATTATTTCTTACTTCCATGGCTTTCTTAAGTATAATGCCAATTTAATAAGAGTAGTCTAAACTGGTCTTTTTAAAAGGACATTTTATAATAAAATGATATTCATCTTCTATATCTAATGAATTGCAGCACTGACAGTAACGCTCATTTCTTGGAATTCTATTTTGCCTTTATCTTCCTGTTTGTATTCTCAAACAATGACCAGAAACTTTTTATTTAGTAACATTATATCTGAGACTTTGCGGCGCTATATCTAAATAACCCTCGTACTCAAAAATACCTTTACAATGATTATAAAGATCAAGTACACTACTCGTTTCTTTTTCTGAATACCAGTTTTGTATAAAATTATCAATTACTCTTTGTATAAAAATAGGTAAAACAAATTTAAATCGTACAATTCTGGATTGTTTCATACATCAATAAAACCATAATTACATAACAACTCTTTAACCTTTTTGGCCCATTTATCAAAACCCATATTACAAGCACTAAGTGATTGCTCGTAAACACGGAGCACGATTTATTGTGGGAAGAAAGCAAAGAACCCGGAGACGGGCTACAGTTGTACCCTCTCACATAGTGACCAGGAACGAATTGGTGAGAAGCGAAGCACGTTACCACTACCCTTTTTTTGAGGAGAGGGGAGGGGCAGTTCGCCGACCAGCCCACTCCACTATCCGCCAGTGCATAATTGGCTCACATTGAACCTTGGGAAACGCTGTCGAAATAGACAGGATGGACACTCTGTGTAAACTTCCCCTTGGAAAAACCACTAGTGCGTGTTTCTGCATCAGTGAGTCTCTTATATATACATATACTCATGGATAGGTGATGCACAAGTGTTGGTTAACAATAAGAAGCGGAACTCAACTGTTAATTTATACCGCGGTTGAAAACAAATATTTCATTTTGGTAAAGCGACCTGAGTAGTGAGCATACTCCAGCTGTGATCGTACTGCATCTGCTATTGACAGAGGATTGATCGTAAGGATTCGAATAAATTGTGAATTTCCTTTCATAAGGTAATACATTTCTTGTTTATATTTTTTCATGTATAAATTAAATTTGTAAATACTTTCTAAATTAATTAAATAACGCATATTTTACACCATAAGGTTAAAAAAGTTGTTTGTTTCTGCTAATCGATAGAGCCTTTTTTTCTGTAGTTCCAAAACTTTCATAATGCAGATTAAAAAATTAAAAAAAAAAAAAAAAAAAAAAAACCTAGAGAAAAGGGTTTTGCTGTTTGGTTGACCTACCGACCCTATTTTTTTTTTGAGGTTAAGTGGAACAAAACAACTTTTTTGTCTACTGATCGAACGAAATGATTCTGGGTTTTTAGATATATTACCATTAAAAAATCACGTACTTTAAGGTTTTATTTACTTTTATCAACCACTCTGTATGATGAACTGTATAAACAAACACACCGAAGATATGCGAATTGTGAGAAACCATGTTTGACATACTCTGTTCACGGTTATGACCCGACCTGGATAGGTCAAGTGCCTGATTTATTAATTGAAAAAAATCTACTTTCATTCACGTAAGTGGTCAATATTTTTGATATTCTGTATCGAAGAAGGGTTTGGGAGTTGGTTTAAATTAACAGCGTCCCTCAATAATTTTAAAAACATCGGTTGGGATGTACACAAACAGTATATACATACATGTAAAGCTATACTTATTGTACAAAACACTGAATGTATTCAGACGCTACTTGCTCATTTCTCTATGTTAAAGCATATCGTTCGCAGTTGATCGGTAGAAATAAAAAAAAAATGTTTTGTTTTTTTCTTTCCCTCGTTTATGTTGTGAACAAAAAGTCTCGACAAGTGTATGTCACATTGCACGGGAAGTTTTTTTTTTTTCGTAAACGCTCTTTGATAAATTCCGTTTTCGGGGTAGCGAATTCGTGTTATTAAATAATCAACCTTTGAAAAAAGCGCATTCGCAAAGAGATAATGTTATCAGCCATGTGACTGCTCACGAAAAAAAATCTAATACTTGAGGTTTCAATTCAAAATATAACTCAATCCCGTTTTAAGTTTTTGTTTTGGAGAAGAAACTACCCTTCTTTTTTACTCACGGAAGTTCATTGGTGACCATGTGTCTGAGATAATACGATTCAGTAATACATACGGGTTTTTAAATTAAATTTTAGTCAATGACATCTGTAAACGGGTTTTAATTTCCCTTTTCCCTACCAGCACAATGGCATTAGAACCACGTGATTTGGCAATACTTGACTTTCTTTTGTGCCACACACCTGATTTACCTATATTTTCCATATATAATAGAACAGATGGCTTATACGCAGAAACACAACGTTTGACACAGTTCCTTAGATGTGTTTTGGTGGTATATTCCAGTGTTGGTTATAACGGTGACGTTCACAAGATTTTTTGCCGTTTTTTTATCAGCCAAATTAATGGTCTTGTATTTTTCATACGCACTGATATACTAGTCCTGTGCCAACTTGCTCATGGCAGGTTGAGAAGAGAAACGATGCCATGTGAACACATTATTTGTATCTGTGCATTTAACCGTCTGGGGATGCGCATGGAACTGTATTTATCATTGAACCCTCTTGAAATGTACCTGTACAATCAACTTGTCGTTAGAATATCGGCACCATTACCATGAGATCATGTGTTCGATCTCCGACCGCGGTAACCAAAAGTTGTAAAATAGATTGATATTGGCACTCATATTAGGGCACTGTCTGTCGTCAGAATAATGTAAGTGGACGTAGTGTCATGCTGCTATCTCAACTCGGTAGCACTACACATGTCGGTTGGTGGAACGTTAAATCCAAACAAATACACCGAGTGATCGCAGTTTTATATATTCAGAGCCGATTTCTTATTTATCTTTTGATGTGAAATGTTATCCATTGTTGATTGCAAGTGAGCATTCCCAGGATTATGTATTTACACAGTTAAGTAGCCATGTGCGCGTGATCTCTTAGCAACGCACGTGCCATATCGTGTCTGCTTGTTTATCGAAATTTAAATTTGCAATAAGAGAGTATTTTAATCAAAAAATGGGACGGGGTTTCCCCTAAGGGTCGAGGGACGTTTGTCTAATTTTTGTTATTACGCGAAAACAACCCCCCTTTTTTGCCAACCCGACCGACAGTTTTCTTTCATACCGGCCGTATTTTTCTTTTTCTGGAAATTTGGGGGACCGGGTGCAAAATTTTTCCCTCAATCTCTTACAATAAGGACTTAACAATAGAACTAGAGTGTAGACGTTTTGTTGGTGGTGAATAAACATAATGTTGCCAATAGAACTAACTGATAATGAACAAAGCAAGTTCATATTCACTAGATATATATTTGATATCGACTCAAAGTCACAAGAGTAACATTTGACATTGAACCAAAGTTACTATTTGATATTGACCCAAAGTCACAAAAATTACTAGAACTAATTGATATTGAACCAAAGTCACAAGAAGTCACTTGAACGTATTGATATCGAACCAAAGTCACTATTTCATATTGAACCAGTGACAAGAAGTAACTGCAACTAATTAATATTGAACCAGTCACTATTTGACATTGAACCAAAGTCACTAGAACCGTATGGATAGGTCACATGACAACTAGAACCGTTAGTCGTAGTTATAAGTACTAGTCTACTGATTAGCGTGGTTTAGAACGTAATTATAAGTACTAGTCTACTGATTAGCGTGGTTTAGAACGTAGTTATAAGTACTAGTCTACTGATTAGCGTGGTTTAGAACGTAATTATAAGTACTAGTCTACTGATTAGCGTGGTTTAGAACGTAGTTATAAGTACTAGTCTACTGATTAGCGTGGTTTAAGAACGTAGTTATAAGTACTAGTCTACTGATAAGCGTGTTTAGGACGTAATTATAAGTACTAGTCTACTGATTAGCGTGGTTTAGAACGTAGTTATAAGTACTAGTCTACTGATTAGCGTGGTTTAGAACGTAGTTATAAGTACTAGTCTACTGATTAGCGTGGTTTAGAACGTAGTTATAAGTACTAGTCTACTGATTAGCGTGGTTTAGAACGTAGTTATAAGTACTAGTCTACTGATTGGCGTGGTTTAGAACGTAGTTATAAGTACTAGTCTACTGATTGGCGTGGTTTAGAACGTAGTTATAAGTATAGTCTACTGATTGGCGGGGTTAAGAAGTAGTTATAATACTAGTCTACTAATTGGCGTGGTTTAGAACGTAATTATAAGTACTAGTCTACTGATTAGCGTGGTTTAGAACGTAGTTATAAGTACTAATCTACTGATTATCGTGGTTTAGAACGTAGTTATAAGTACTAGTCTACTGATTAGCGTGGTTTAGAACGTAATTATAGTATAGTCTACTGATTAGCGGGGTTTAGAACGTAGTTATAAGTACTAGTCTACTGATTAGCGTGGTTTAGAACGTAATTATAAGTACTAGTCTACTGATTAGCGTGGTTTAGAACGTAGTTATAAGTACTAGTCTACTGATTAGCGTGGTTTAGAACGTAATTATAAGTACTAGTCTACTGATTAGCGTGGTTTAGAACGTAATTATAAGTACTAGTCTACTGATTAGCGTGGTTTAGAACGCTGTTTACGTTACATGTATTCTATTCAGTTGTCGTCTTGTAAGGAATACAGTAGAATTGCGAAAGCTCGAGAAGCGGTTATTCGAACACTCGAGAAGCGATTATTCGAACACCATTACTAACCTGAAATACATCCCTGTGCTTTATCCAAGCTTAATCAATAATCACCTACCCTTGAACTTTATATACATGTAACAATCACGTTATCTCGGTTTCCCGAGTATAGCGATATTCCGAAGACATAATAACCTCTTTTATTATCAAAGTATCGATATCTTCTGATTTTATCAGATTGAACACTTCAACTCTCTTGAATTTGACAATGGTTTGGAGACTGATAAAACGATTACGACTTCATCGACCGGAAGTTCTGAATTTTGATTCGTTATATAAGCATATGGATATATATATATATATATATATATATATATGTATTTATGTATTTATATTCAAAGACGCGTTCTCAGTATATATATATAAGATACAATGGTTAAACAGTAACCTATATCTGAAAGTTGTTGGAACATTGGTGCGGTTTTGTGGTTTTATGCAGATGTTGAATTATTCCTAGAGCATCTTAAACTTTAGGTCTATACAGGAATACAGATCGGTTTGAATTATACAAAATGGTGCGTATGTTTAAGGCATTCTCGGGAAAAAAATCTGAGATCAGTTAAACTTATTAGCGCTCTTCTTTTACTTATTCTCAATAGGTCTATATACCTTTCTTTTCCGAGGTTTAACATTTTGTCGTTTTGTAATAAAATCTAGCAGGATACTCTTTCTGCATGCTTTGTATTACTGATGCAGAAATTATTCGACACTATCATTGGGTCCAGGAAAAATATTATTTCTGAAAATAAGTTATCTTTGTATATCAAATAGTGAAGCGTTATAGGCTGGAAAGTCTTATATTCTATGTGTATCAAATTGCACCGCATGTTACTTGATTCACTTGCTGTGTTACTTGTAAATTTCTTTTTGTGTATATCTTGCTTTCCTCACGGGCTCTGTGGCAATTAACGTGTATTTGTAATAAATTTCCTCTTCATCGCATCTGACACATTTGATAGTAATTTACAATGCCCTTACTGAATGTGATACTTGAAATTACGTTTGTAAAGAAATATCGCAGATTCTTAGATTCATAATTAAATGACTGAGAGTCCTAATGTTGTGTTAAGCATAAACAGGAACAGTAGAGGAGACAGTGTGGCTTGTGATTTGGAGCCGTTTTATTGATTTCCCTCATTAATTGGCTATTGTAGTTGTGAGGGCCGAACGACATAATTTAATCTGCCATTTTCGTATTAGATTAACTAAGGACACATTACATGCCAAAGGTGCATGAATTTCTGCACTATACTGGCTTATGTCTCACTATTTCACACATAGTATTGTTCATTATTGATTTCATTTACCACTTTAAGTTCAGTTAATTGATATTCCTTAAGTCATATATTTGTACATGAATATTCATGAGGTAAAGGACTAAATAATGGAATAGTTCTTTACTAAATATTGTTCAGCCATACACATGTTTATTAATTTAGACAAGGTTTTCCCTTAAACTCTTGGTGTCACAAACACTGATAAAACTGAAAAGAAAATTACATACTACAGGGTTTAGGTAGTTTCACATGATATTTATGTTGTTACTTTTTGTCTTTCTTTTAGGCATATCGGTCATTGAGGCGTTTTTATAAGACTTCTTCCATTGGAGTTGTGAGGCTATACAAGGGAAAGATGTCTACTACTCTCCCGGGACCACGAGGCCCACCTTTGCTCGGCCAGGCCTTCAATCTGGACACCAGCCATATGCACTTACAGTTCCTCGACTGGCAGAAACGCTACGGCGACATCTTTATGTTCAAAGTTCTCGGCAAGCACTACATGGTGGTTAGTCACCCAGACATTATCAAAGACATGTTTATTACATGTCCACATGCTAATAAACTCAACGACCGTGCTGTAAGTTTCATGGGGTCCCACGTCATCCGTGACACCAAAGACATTGTGTTCAGAAACTGTGACGCCCAACAGAGGTGTTTAAAAGAAGCCACAATGAAATACATAGAGAACACTCTAATGAGCGAGGCCTGGTTTTATGACGACATTAAAGATGAAGTGATTGGTATTCAGGAAGACATCAGAAGTGCTATAGACAAACCCTTTGATATTTTGGAGGCCATGGATAGGGCATCTATCAGAATTATTGGATATTTGGTAAAGTTTCATTTTTTTTTTCTTTTTTAACCATCAAGTTTAAATGAAGTTTTTATGTGTGTATCAAATTTCCTTTTTGATAAATAGAAAAAATCTCGCTTTGACAGACAGACAGATATACAGACAGTCAGTCAGACCAACACACACACACTCACATTTGTAGACAAAATATGAGGAATATTAACACAGATTTTATTTTCCGCAGGGATTTAACATTAAAAATCCATTATCCCATCAGTTGGAAAAACACACAATTTTCATACATTAACATTTAGACAAATCTTTTTGCACTTTCGCATCATTATGATGTGATATAGGCTCTCGGCCAGACTGATATAACAGCTAACATTTCGTAAGTAATACACCGTGTTGGGGATGGGGAGGGTGTAGGACACGATGTTTAAATCATACTGTAAAATATATAAGGTCACAAGGAATATTTTAAGGTAATCCATCCATCATTGAATTATAATCATGATCAACTGTTAAAAAAGACTTCATTGCTGATGCAAGCATCCAATGACTTGGAGTTACAGGCTCTTTTGCTCTAAGTGGGTGGTCATATGAGGTTAACAATACATTTAGATGGTTAAATTTAAATTCTTGCTACTGAGATTAATTTCACACTATTGTTTATTAACCCCCGTTTCTTTTTCCCTTCAATACATGTATATGGTCACAGATTATTAGCAGTGTCAATGTCGATACCATCTGATCTGCCCTACTTTAGTCTCTTTAACTGCTGTGTGTAGTGTATACACTTTGACATCCACCATTGTCCTTTATTTCAACGTCCAGCCTTTATACACATACGTGCTACTTTTTTCACTCAGTAGCTGCACCGTTTAATCAGTTGTGCTCCCTCACACCGGAGTCAGGATTATTTATTTTACCGCTTGTTTGCAACGTGATACCATTGACGCATTTTTATACCTGTGACAGGTAGACAAAGGTCCTCAGACGAATGAAATAATAGACGTAGTCAAACAAACAATTTAATAGTCACTGAAAAAAAAAGCTATATAAATTACCATAAAGTTAACCCCCTTTTTTTTCAATTGACCTACAAGCACTTCACAATGTGTCACAGTCGAGTATCTATACCAGCTTCATGGTATCACCATCGTCAGAAAACCCACGTTCGCTCAATTTGCTCTGCTTCTTAATCGAAGAGATATACGGAATACACGTTTATACCGTGGGTTTTCGACGATGTAGTATCAAATGTAATTTTGCTTGAAAAAGATTACATAATTTTCGTGGGACACTGACTACATGGATGGTTTTAGCCATGAAATTTTAACCCCAACGAAAATCGTTTCTTTAAGATACCTTGGGGGGTTCTTTCCTTCTTAACTGGCTTTTTTTTTTTTTTTCGTTTTTTTTTTGGGGGGGGGGAATCCCTTATCATTGTTCTCTTAACATGTTGCATTTGGCAGATAGTCGAGATTATCCGTTTCACTTTTTGTAAACGTCATATGCGGGTTTCCTAAAGTTAAAATGAATTGTGGGAGGGAAGAAACAATCAGTTGCCGCAATTGTGGTTTTAGTACCCATTTTACATTCTGCGAAAAAAACAAACAAACAAAAAAAAAAAAAAAAAACAGGTGGCAAACAATCACGATAGCGAATGTTACGTTTACTAAACAAGCTACAGAAACATGGGGGCTCGAAGTTCTATGGGACGAATTTCGGCATCTTATGTTCTAGTACATTGCTTTAGTATTTTACCCAAAATACATAACCGGGAACCATTTATTATTATTAGCCCAATTATTATATCGGTTAGTAATTTTGTAATTTAGCATATGCAGTGATCAACACATAACTCTTTGGAAAAAAATAATCTGTATAAAACTTTCATATATGACACACTGTTTTAAGCAACACTTGCAAACATGTGCCAAAAGATCTTGAAAGCTAAATTTAAATTTCACGACGGTACTTTGTTATTATACTGGGACCAAGACTTGAGCAAAAACAGTTGGTGGTTAATCAACAGATGCTTTGGATAGACCGGCTGATCATAAAATTTGCAAGCCTTCCTTTTAAGCGGAAATTTTACTTAGAAAATGAATAAATTTTCCTAAAATATCAACAAAAAGGACAATGATTTCATTTTTTTTTTTGGCCTCCAATGCTTTCGGAAAACTGATTTGCATATAAATTGGAGTGAAGGTAAAATTATATGTACGAGAATCAGTTTTATAGTATATAACTTCAAATTTCCAGATGGATTCAAAAATACGTGCTGAGATAGATATATTTCAAAACAGGAGTTCAGTGGCGGATCCGATATTTCATAAATGGGTGAGGGGCACAAGTTTCAGGTTACTGAGCGAATCTGCGAGCCGCCACTTCTACTCCGACTATTCATCGCTCTGTTAAAGACAATGGCTTCTAAATAGCTCGAAATAAATGTGAGCTTTTATGATTATAAGTGTGTTCCCAATTTATTTTTTCCGCGCTGGCAAACTTAGGGACAAGTGCCCCTCTCTAATGGGGTCTAACTACATTCTTGTGTACCAGGCAGGAAAATTATTCGATCTATACCGACCTTTTCTCCGCTAACCTTAATCATGCAGAGCAGCAAGTGTTTATATGTAACAAAAATTCCACGCGGTATTTACAAACATTTTTCCCGTGGAATGTTTACGGCCATGTTACATCTGGCATTCTGATTTCCCTCCGATTCATCGAAGAACTGGAACAAATTCCATCAACAATATAAGCACTTCGTAGAACTTAGATTCAAATATTAGGTAGAAACGCATTCCGCCATTCGTGTTTTACGAAATGTTCAAGTACACGTGTTTGAGTTGACATCATATTTTGCCGTAAAAGCTTTAAGTACTCGTATTTTTGAAGAAAAAAAAAGAAATATCTGGGTATTCTTATGAAAGATATGATATGTTTAATGATAAAATTCGCGCCTATGTATGTAACTACTGCTTAGCGCTGGGTTTTACAGCATATAATAAACTTATCCTGGAATGGACCATGACAAGGAAGTTCTTGTGATGATATTGACCAAAGGATCGAACTCTTTCCCTTCCATCAATGAAACTGTCCACGGACCACGACGCTTTTATAAGAATAAATACAGAATAAATCAATGTGATATGTCTTTTATAATTTCAACATAATGTAATGTAATATATAAAAACTAAATCAAAGTGTTATTTCTTTTTTTTATCATTATTATTTTTATATCATTTTGCATAAGTGCAAGCTAAATTTATGTCTTTGGCTGTTTATTATATAGATATGGCTAAGAAATCATTCCCATAGAATGACATGCACTGTTACAGATTTCCGGAAGTGCAGTAAAAGATTCTGACGAGCAATTTCAGAGTCTTACAGACTTCATGTTAAAGGCTAACGAACTTGGACTCGTCAAGAACCAGACGATTCTAACCGCGTTCCCATATGTCCGGAAATTCCCTGGTCACCTGAAACATCTTTACGATGGTGTGGTGGAGAAGAGAGAAAAATTAAAACAGTTCTTTATAAAAGAGAATAAGGTAAAGAGTAAATGGAATTTATGTAAAATTTATTAACTTCATCGCTTTTAGTATTCTTAAATTCAAGTTATTTATTTCTTACGTCAATTGGGATACAAATTCTTTAAGCTTGATGTATAAATTCGTAACGATGGTTCCAGGTTTGAGTCACTACTTTGCGGCTGGAACGGTCAAATAACAACCTTGCCCAGGCAGAATTTGAACTTGCAAACTTTGTATCCGCAGTCTTTATACGCTACCTCTGGACCACTGCACCCTTTTTAGTATTTGCTTGAAATATTGTATTGTTTTCTTATTTACAGTTTTTGAAAGCAAATGTTTCTAATGCTAAATTTTAGATAATCATGTCTCAGGTTAAAAAGTGAATAATCATGTTCTTCTTTTCCAGAGCGGCCGCGGACTGGTTCACATGTTACAAAAGCTAGGAAAGACTTTGTCAGAAGAAAAAGGGGAGGACTGGCTTGATGAAGATTTCGTCATGGGAGTTATAATGGACCTGACAGCTGCAGGTAACCATTTTCATGTGTACACCACGTGACCAGGCTACAAGGTCACCAACCATACTATGCTTGTTACTTAATTAAGTAATTCTTCATTACAAAGGGAGCGATTTAATCACTCTTGTTTCTCTTGTAGAAATACCCGAATATTTAAACAAATATAAAAAACTTTTGTTATAAAGTTAATTATTTATGTCAATTTAGACCAAGTAAATGAATATATCGTAGAGCAAGAGCATAGGAATGATTTACTATCATATTCAAGATTTTAAGATAAAGTAAATGAATATATAGTAGAGAAAAGTATTGGAATAATTTACTACCTTATTCAAGATTTTAAGACCAAGGAAATGAATATATCGTAGAGCAAGAGTATAGGAATGATTTACTTTCATATTCAAGATTTTAAGATCAAGTAAATGAATATATAGTAGAGAAAAGTATTGGAATAATTTACTACCTTATTCAAGATTTTAAGATCGAGTAAATGAATATATGTAGATCAAGAGTATAGGAATGATTTACTACCTTATTCAATATTTAAATATTACTTTAGTAATGTTGTTGGAATTCGAGCAAGTACCTTAAAGGAATACAAATACACTTTAGTGTCTGCCGTTGGTCAGGAACATACGTATCGAGGACACCTGTTGAGTCGAGTTCAACTATTTTATACCTCCTTTGTTAATTTATTAGATTGATACATGTAATGAGAACATGATACATATACAAAATGTACATACATCTGAATATTCCTGCAAGCAATCGTGATTATTATTATCCGCACATTTCCATGCGTCACTAAGATAATGATGAAGTGATATGTGGCAGGCCGGGGGTGGGGGCGAATTACAGTGACTGACCAGTCACCTTTTAGTGTACATATCTCATACACAGTCACCTTTTAGTGTACATATCTCATACACAGTCACCTTTTAGTGTACATATCTCATACACAGTCACCTTTTAGTGTACATATCTCATACACAGTCACCTTTTAGTGTACATATCTCATACACAGTCACCTTTTAGTGTACATATCTCATACACAGTCACCTTTTAGTGTACATATCTCATACACAGGCGGAGTCATTTTGTGGTATTGTTCAGACATCTCAACGGCCGTGACCGTTGCGAGCTCAGATGAGGTCAGACAGAGCAAGGTTCGATTGGCATCTGTTGTCGTCTGCTAAATGATAATACCATGTCTTATTATGAAATATATTGATCATACAAATTGCTTGTTAAGTTCAAAATGACCCATGGTCAAACCATGTTCAACAATGAATGCGTAAACAAAATATAAGCAAATGCCATGGGTATGTTTCTGTTCTTAAATCAATTGAACATATTTATTACTGTATTACATATACTAAACAAACATGAGATAGGGTGCAAGCTTTTACAGCCTTAATAATATCCTCCCTTTTTGGACAATAATACAAATAATAGCACACAAAATGATTTCGACAAAATTAGATAGAGATATAAGTATCATATAGCATTCAAATCAACGAATTTCAAAGTGATTTCCAGACTTCATTTCTACTAAGGCTAAATGAAATCGTATAGAAGTATATGTACCGTGTATATGTTTGATCTAGTTAAAGTAATTGCACGTATAGAAATAGATGTACCGTGCATATGTTTGATCTAGTTAAAGTAATTGCACGTATACAGTAAATTTCACAAAGTTTTTACATCCACTTATGAAATTTCAATATTATCTAAAATATAGAGTTTTTTTGTTTGTTTTGTTTTTCAAATTAAATTGTTAATTTATCATTGAATTGTAACGTCATTTGCTGATTAATTTTGATAATCTTGATTCTTATCAATTAAAAGACCCATTTACAAAAAGAAAAAGAAAAAAAAACTGTAATAAATGTTCTAAAGATTCATTATCTTGGAATAACAAAAAATAGCCCATTTAAGTACAAAAATATTACTTCTAAGTAAAGAATTGAATAGTTTCTTTGCTGAGTATATTATTGGTGCTTAGCAAACTGGGTAGTATATTCTCAGTATCTGTGATTCCCTTACGTTACAGTGTCGTTGTTTTTCTCTAATTATCACTATTTCTTTATGAATTCCCTTTGATACGTTGAAAAGTATTGTATTTTCTTATATGCTGACTTTGATCAGGAACGGATATATTCGACACGTTTATTTCTTTTATGGACTGTATTATATACAAATCACTTGCAATCAATTTGTTCCTCGCAGCTGTTGGTCACTGTCAGGATTTTCATAACTTTCACAGGCGCATAGTACTGGTCCAGCCCTTGAACCTTCGAAAGGGATTGGTATAAGTTGTAAGAAATTGTTTCCCAATCTGACAACGTAAAATATACAAGTTATAAATTTTATTAATGATAATGTTATCTCCTGGTAGAAGAGAGAGAGGGAGATCGAGAGAGAGGAGAGAGAGAGAGAGAGAGAGAGATTTCATCCATTCCAATTTTAACATTGAGATTTATCACTCCGGGGAAAGCTTAAGATAATTTGAGATAATACACCGGATATATTGAAGATTTAGACAATTGCTAGGGTCGAGTTTTATCTACTGTCCCAAACACTTAGGCAGTCACATTTTCGCTTAACAAGACTTGTTTTGATACGGCAGTAACACAGACTTAGTCTGGAAAACTGAAATTGCATTGATAAACTGTACTTGAAAACTTCATTGGTTTACAGTACGCTAAGTTATTTTCATTCAATATGCATTTGTTGTCACTAAACTGATGTTCGAATATGCATAAATGTCTATGGCGTAAAAGGCTATTGTTTCTTTTGTAATATTTCCCTAGTTTAACAGTGTCTCAATAATTAATGGACTGTTAGTGCATGAGACAGATGAAGCGCTGCCTTACTGCAATGGCACGCAGTAGACAAGTGGTATGTACCACATCCAGTCACATTATTCTGCCTCTGGATCAACCAGTCCTGTCACGAAACCCGCAGTCTTCCGATTGCAGGGCGGATGCTCTAACCGCTCAGTAATGGGTGTTACATGTGAGGGTATATCAGATACTGTAAAATCATTATTTTTTGTTGACATTAAATTTTGTTGGTTATATACTCAAGGGATTTTCTTGGATACCGTTATTCGTTGATTCGTGTTCTAGAAAAACGCGTGGAATATATAATGAACGGCTGTTGAGGGGAATGCCAGTTTTGGATAAAACCCTCCACGAAATCGACGAAAATTATCGTCACACGAACAATTTTGATTTCACAGTACAACAATTCATATTTATTCGTATAAAATTTCGATATACTTGTATTAATCTAAAGTATAGGAGAATGTATATACATGACCTAGGGGCGTTCAAGGGCGATCTCGAATTTTATTTGGGAATTCCTGATGTTCATATAGATATGAGCGTAAATGTGGTATTTTGATCAACAATTTTACATCTACTTTCCTACAAATTTAAGGTATGCCTGGCTTCAGCCGAGTAACTTTAACATATGTGTTACGAAACAACTTTCAGAGATTTTCTTTGCGTGATGCCCTTCACTAATTATCTATAAATGTGCCCAGTGAATGGCATATTTGTTCTCTGTTTTGATCGGAGAAGAGATAGTAAACCTGTGGGTTGTTTTAAGAAGTATAATGTTCAAAACATGAAGGATGTTGACTTCTATTTGATGCATAGACAAATGTTTTATACAAAAAATGTTCATTTGTACTGTTTTGTTAAGACAATGTTTCGACAAACCCTATGCAACAAAAGAACTCAAGAGCATTATTGAACCTGTCACTTTAGGCGTAATATAAAAAAGTACATGTTTCCACTAACTCGACCGACCCCTTTTTTGTACCGACCCTAAACTTTTTTCCTAGCATTCGAGTTATTACGGTTGCAAAACTTTGTTGTTCGTCACATCCTCTAAAATGTTTAAAATAATAAAGTCTTGCCGACCTTCGGAGAAACAAACATTTTTTTTCGCCTTTCAGTACATAGTTTTGGATCCAGGATCTTTAAATCGCTACTCATGAGCCGGATTTCCTTTTTAGGAGTGTCTCCGTTATGTGTCTTGACCTAGACAAGGATGACCTTTCAGTTAGATCGAAAACTCTTTATTGATTCTTCAAGTTTTATTTTTCTCAGTTCAGTTTTTCTGTTACTGGTCCAAGTGCCCGAATGGATAGAACATCCACTGTAATACAGGGAAGTGTTGGGTTCGATTCCCTGTCATAAAATTGTATTAACTTGGCGCTTTTGACGTATGTTTATTGAATTATGCCAAGGGATGCTGGAAATATAGGAAAAATAACTCCATTACTAGATATCAGGGCACCAGATGAGGGTCCTGATAAGGTAGTGGTTATAGCACTGGCTAATCATCAAAGCAGCCCGGGTTTGATCTCAGGTCAATCCGACGTTATATGTGAAAGCACATGGGTCGCCCGATCTGACGCGTGGGTTTCCTCGCTTTATATATAAACCAGCTTCCATGTGAAGAAACTTTCTAGTTAACGTTAAGTATTGTAGATCGGTGGTTCTATCCGGATGCCCTTCATAAACCCGGTGTCTCCCTTCACCTGTAAAATAAGGGTCGTTTTAAAAGTTTCGGCACAAGTGCCAACTTTTTTATTTGTTCATTAGAATAAAATTTTAAGTGATACTTTGATATATAGTGAACTTAATCCGAAAAAGAAATTGATTCAAATTTCACTGATGCAAGCAAAAGCAACGTTCTCATGCGTGTGTGTGTAATGCTATGGGCAATCTTGACTGCATTTCAGTAGCGGATTCAAGGGGGGGGGGGGGGCGCAACCGGCACGCGTCCCCTCTTAAATTTTCCGACCATACATAAATGTAGACATACAACCCCCAAAAACTCACAGGAATGCACAAGTTTACAGCTTTAAATTAAAACAATCGCACGGGAATTCCCCAGGATCACTTGTACAACCGGAACTACACCTTTATCACGGCCCTGGCAAAGCGGCAAGCCGCTTGCATTGTCACTGCCTACATTTTATAAATATATGCCCTTCCCCGCATCCTGAACTTCTGGATCCTGCTCTGCATTAGCTACCAGTGCAGACAAAAAATCTGCCTGCACATCCGTTCAGTCTGATCATGTTCTGCACAGTTCACTGTTAAGTCAATAAATTTTCAGCAAGTACCCCCGAAGCTACTATATGACAAAGTCCAAAATGAGGAAAGGACGAATCCAATTAAGAAACTTATCATGTTCAGGGTTAAGAAACTAACGTGTTATACCGCTTACGATAAAAACGGAGTCTCACCATGGTTTGGTCTTAATAATTCCTGAATTCTCTGAAGACAAACTAAAGATAAACTCTAATCCTGATTCATAATGTCAGATTCATTTAGACTCAGGCCAATAAATCTGGAGATAAGGATAACTCAGTGAAAAAAAAAACAGATTAGAAAGTTGGCTTCTGCAGCACCTTAGAATACCTGGCTGCCTCAACAGCTAACAAGATAAGAAGTATCCATACTAACATTAAGCATGCGCGGATCCAGAGGAGACCCCCCCCCCCGGATTTGGCTACTATACTTGGAGTATGAAGAAAAGAGACCCCCACACACGAAACCCCCTCTGTAAAAATATTGAAGTACATGTATGAAAGAAGGCACTGAAACCCCCCCCCCCCCCTCCCCTCAACACCATCTACGATGAATTTACCTACGGTGAATTTGATTTCAGAAATCATAGTTGGCTTTACTTGGTAATTTTCAGATCTGGCCAACATATTTTCTATTTTGGACACCCTCCCTACCCCACCCCGAGGTAAATGGCTGGATCCGTACATGTTTAAACCAAGCTGCGGTGTTAATGCATGCTAAACTTAATCCCATCTTCAGTTTAAATAAATGTTCAGTCTTCGGTTCGGTTTATAAGTGCGCCACCTGTAACTGAATGATCCCTTTCTTAATTGTTTCTTCTGTGATTTTTGTGGTAATTAAGAACTTTTTGCAGACGTCTGCTCTTTTTAGATTGTATTTTTGTTGTCTGTTAAAAATATTGGTTCAGGAATAGCGGGGATATCCGGGCATAATGATCTGCTGATGAATATGCAAAGCTATAAAAAAAAGATACAACCTCATTTACAGCAAATGTCATAGCAACACAATAGAAATGTTAGTTTACTGGCATTGGATAGTCTGACCGTTCTAGGAACGTGCTTACATGATTAATGAGAACTTTGCAAATGTCATGTAACATCATATAAAATGCTTTTCCATCCAACCGATCCCGGTGGTAGTTGTTTGAGCTCCATTATATCACTGACTGCGATCATGTTCATTGATCAAAGCGCTCAATGCACTAAGGGACTGTCGGCCAGACTTATATGGAATATCTATAATTCTGAAAGTAAAAGTAAAATAAAGGCATTTTATCATAGTCTTAGTTTCATGCCGTGGGCACGTTCGCCTGCTTTAACCAGCTTTTATCACTGGTCATCCGTCTACTTGTATCCATCTATCGATCTCTTTTGAGGGTCTTCCACTCCGCTTATGACAGCTCACATTGTTGAATGATCACGTGACTTCTTGTCGCTCTCTCAGGTACCCATTTACATCAGGGGAAAATGAAACAAAGCGGGGTAAAATTCTTGTATAGGAAGTTGGAAAAAATGGCAGTGTATCTGGCTGGAAACGAACCCGGGACCTTTCGATCCCGAGGTGCGTGTCCGACCACTTGATCACTGCTCCTCAAGACCCAAGGTTTAGTTCGATAGAGACTCAAATCACATGGCGCAAAAACACGTTTTTCTGCAACTTATTATTAGTAAGTCAAATAAACTCGCTTTCTGTGCATTGAGCGTTTTGATTTGTTTCAAAGTGATCCGAACTGAAGGCTATGACCCGGCTTTCATTCATAATATGCATGCATAATGAGGTCATGACCTTACTTAAGTAGTACAGTCCATCTGTTGTTGCATTTGGCGGAGTGATACAGTACAGTTTAAATTACTGCAATGATTATGCAAATCAGTAATCCCTGTTTTTGATTTCCCCCAGATAAGCATTGCTCCTCCACCAGTTTAAAGAGTTTATTTGTGTCTATCGTTTGCTTGGTTCTCGACATGCAAGGGCAGTCTCACGACTGGTTGACCCGGTGTCAGGATAGTATGACTAGGACTGGTATCCCGCTTGCTGCCATCTGCCAAAAACACAAATATTGTTGTCGGGAAGTGAAACGAAAGAAAGCAAATCAAGTTTTTCCATCACAATATAACATGCAAAAAGCGTCAAAAGTTGAGAAAAGAGAGATTAAATCTTACTCAGTCTTTTTGAAAATACTTGATATCGCACGCATTTCAAATTTGTTTCTTTTCAGGCAGTGTTAATGTTAATATTATATGCAATATCACCATAACACAACGAACGTTAGCATTAATCAGGGACTCACATAGTTTTAGTGTGTGTGTGAAGAGAGAATGTCCTGACTTCGAGAACGTTTGTGAATCTAGTACGTATGACGTCTTGAAATTCAACTATGCATAACTATCTTATATGTCTGATAATCCAATCCAAATACTCTTATACCACTTCAGACAACACTAAAATGGGGATATACCCTTTTCACCTTGGCTAAATTAGCCCAGCAATGTCCCCATTATTTTTGACATTAAAAAGAAAATATATTCTTCAATGATAAATACATGTCATAAAATATATGATATCTTCAAAATTTAATCATTTAAATATCCAAAATAAGACCTTTAAGGAGTGCAGCTCACACTCCCGGGTTTAGAATTGAAGTGCGTTTTAAATGTGCGGATAGACCATTATTATGTCAGTCAGTCAGTCAGCTTCATACCCCTGGTGCTGTTAAACAACGAAAACAGCTGGATCTAGTTGCATGTCAAAATTCATTAATACAATGCTATCGTCGGTAATAAGTGCGCCCGCAAATGATTAGCCGTGTAAACAAATATAAAATAACAAAGTACGCATTGTTTTGAAGTAAATTTCTTTTTATAAAGTGTGGCACCTTGGAATGCCATATAAATAAACTGTATATGCATATTGAATTTCGCTGTTACAATAATTCACTGAAAAAGGTAAACAACGTATAATATATTCTGTAATAAACATGTATACAGTTGAACCTGTATTGACGGTCACCTTTATTAAGCGGTCAACCTGTATTTAGCGAATGATTTTAATCTTACGAAACTTTAGCATTTTGTTATACATTTAACCTTCATTTAGTTTGGTAATTTTGGTAAGTTCATAAAGTTTGGTAAGATTAAATTCATTCAATCAATTTCTCATCTTTCTTTGACTGACCGCTTAAGGCAGGTGTGGCTGCCTATGCGTATCTGAATTCACGAGTTGTATGTCGTTTTATTTAATGTTAAATCTACTCATCGTTGTTGGTTCAAAACCTTCTAACTACATGTAGCTAACAAAAGGTGGATGTCCCTACTTTATCCATAAGCTTGGCGTCGGTATATGACTGAAATACTTTCGCAGCGACTGGAAACTCCAGTACAACATCATTTAATCATATCGTGAATGATTTTTTTTTCGGGTAAAAATGTTCATTTTTTTTTTTATTTTCAGCTGTTGTACCTCTGCAGAACACACTATCAGTATTATTTTTGATATTGTTGCACTACCCAGAAGTGCAAGCAAAAATCCGGGCAGAAGTGACGCAGGTTTCACCAAACGCAGCGCCATCTATTGGGGACATTGCCAACATGCCTTACACGCATGCTTGTATGTTGGAACTGAAACGTTTTCACACGCCACTTCCAATATCAGCCAGACATTGTCCAAGGTCTGGCAACGTCAAGTTCGGAAAATACGTAATTCCAAAAAACACAGAGGTAAGAATAACGTTCAAGTAAAATATATGTTCTAACTATGTCCATCTAACGAATTTCCCGTTTGTCCGACAAAGAGGAGCCTATTTCAGCTAAACTTTGAAAATTATAATACAGTACTTGGCCGGGACCCATTAAGTTAACAAAAAAAAAAAAAAAAGAAAGAAAGAAATAAACAACACGTGGCGGAACGATTTGCCAACATTTCATATTAGCTAACTTGACGTTTATATCTCAACGTATAATTCACCGTGCAGATTTTCTTAGCTTTCAAACAATTACTAAATATAAAAATAACAACTTTTAATACCATTGACCTACTTTGTCAATCGCGAATTATATACAATGTACATGTCTAAAACAGACTGTCGCAATTACCGACCTCGGAGATTATTCTTGCCTAGATGTATACAAATTATTCAGTAATTCTTTATCGCAAGCGATACTTCTCATTCATATTCATTAGCAACTGTTAAGAATTAGGTAATTGACTGTTTCGTAGCCCTGTGTAAATAACACATGCATTTTTGTACTTTGTGTCTGCATTGCTCAGCTTTCTTTAGATGTACAAAACACAAAAGACATCTGATATATGATCATATTTTCATAGTTCTATACATTTTAACATCATCATTTTTGACATGAGGTTAGGGAAGGGGGGTGCAAAATGATAAAACGACGGAATTCCTAATATATACATGTATTTAGTAACTATATGACTTAAGACATAATCAACTGAAATTTGGTACCACACGGCAAAATTACTCGCTTCTAACGCCGTTGCCCAATCAAAGCATC
The DNA here is from genome assembly GCA_021229015.1 of Solen grandis. Classification (NCBI taxonomy): domain Eukaryota; kingdom Metazoa; phylum Mollusca; class Bivalvia; order Adapedonta; family Solenidae; genus Solen; species Solen grandis. Next base: position 35,624,236 of record CM037788.1, on the reverse strand, counting down.
CAATGCAGTGAAACTGCCGGCATGATTTATTTTAAATAGCTATGATATTTGATTGAGACAAAAGTCATATGACGACAAAAACTCCACGCTTTTCCTGCTCTGATTAATTGTAAGTTATCTGAACTCGCTATTCTTCATGAAAACCCAGCCGACAGCCTCTCAGTGCCTTTCAAGAGCGGTTTGATTAGACGGCAGCTTGCCGTCTTTAGTAGCTAGAAACACTTACCAGGCATCGCTGATCTTGCTTATTTGCATATTTTCCATGACAAATTTAACTGTACCTCTCCGCGCTTAGTGCGGATCCACGCAATGCGATACTGGACTTACGAATGGAATATGTAACGCAGACCTTTTATTCATAACTGTAACCGCTATTCATGTGCTGTTGTTTGTAATCGTGTTATTTTGCTCCGTAAACATTCATTTTAAGCGTGAACAATATATCCGTGACACTTATAAATCAGAACAGCAATCCACATGTACATACTTGACGATCTTCTCCTGTAAAAAGAAAAAAAGTAGCACTTCGAATGTCTGAAATTAACCTAAAGTAGTTCACGCGTAATTTTGCATAAAAGCGAGTTAGGCTTCTCCCAGAGCTTTTCTTAACTTTGAAATAGAAACAAACATTCAAATATCTAAAACATCAAGTACCTTGTCAAGCTCTACACTTAAGTAACAGTAGAGATTGGATATAAATCGGGTCCTAGGGAATGACCTACTTCTGAAGTTCATACAGTCAGGTTCATGACCCTAATTACGGATTGTTTTGTAACAAACAGAGTGCGTACTCGATTGTCTTACTACCGACTGTTGTTGCAGGAGAGTTTTTGCGTCATGTGGCTTTTGCCTCTATTGTATCAATAATTAAGAATCACAGCTTTTTTCCTGTTAGTCCAGCTGCCGTCTCTCAGCGCATTGAGCGCTTTGATTTATTTCCAAAACAATTCGAATTGAGGGTCACGATATTGATTCATTTTTTAGTCGCATACTTATCGATTCGTGGCCTTATTTCATGATACAGGTGTATCGGCTGCGGTAATAATCAAATCAGCAATGTCAGCTTTTGATTTCCTGCTACATAAGACTGGCTCTGTCGCCAGTCTAAAAAATGGCACAGATGTCAAGACCGAACAAAAAAAAGCATCTTATTCGTTTCTATATAATAATATAGTGCTATATTGACCGGCACTTCGGACCAAAAGCCTGTTAAACAAAGATTGGCAACTAGTCTAAATCTCACAGAAGCAATAACAAATTGTCCGATTCTCGCAAAGTCACGTTTTCAAATATCTCCTTTTCTATTGAAGATATGTGAAAGTAAATTGTATCATAACATTACCATAAGGATGATATATTATGTATTGAAATAGAAATAAAGATGTTTCAAGTACCTGCATGATAATAACTATATGAAATGCGCTGTATATCTGCTTCACTGGTTGATTTTAAATCATAATTTAACAGATTTTTAAATAAATCAAACTGAAAACAATTCCTAGAGAAATTATGATTTTAATACTGTTACACTTTCCATACTTTTTTTGTTGAAAATTTGCAGTATTCAATGATCTGTTTTGTGCCCAAACAATATTTTCCATTGGGTTTTACAGGAGTTTCCTATCTTTGTTGAATTTAATATTTAGCACATTGCAGATTCCTCTCTTCCAATCAAGTGCTAATAGTCACCATAGTTTTTCATAGTCACCATAGTCCAACACTTTTGTAAATATCAGTAAGTGTGGACTATGCAACCACATAACTCACACTTTTGTGACGTTTTGTCGCTAGCGGAAGGAAAATGCCATGTGCTAAAAAGCTTAGTTCATAGTTGCCTTTAAGTACACGACATAGTCACTCGGGCTCCGTCCTCGTGACTATATCGCGTAGTTAAAGGCAACCATAAACTAACCTATACACGTCCATATTGGTCCGTATGACGTCATCGCTTAACTTTTTTTTTGTTCACGCGCACTTGCCAACTAAATCAAAATTAAAAATCAAATTGAAATAAAGATTCAGTATAATATATCAAACGATACATGACATTTAGGACGATAAGCAAGTTTATGAATTGGTCAGTCGGACCTCGGAATGTATATCACACTCAGCTCGTAAAACTTTGTTAAATATGGTCGAACGGGACTAGGACTATACACCCCGGAAACTCGAAAGAGGCATGATATTCAGACAACCGACTTTGTCTGACAAGTCATGCCTATATAATAAGGTAATCCATCATTCATTAAATTGTGATCATGATCCATCAAATGAACGTGGTAATTTTATAGTAAATACAAGCCTTTGAAGACTTAGAGAAAACTATTCTATAACTCCAAGTCAGTGGATGCTTGCATCTGCAATGTGGTCTTTTTAAGCGCTTGAAGGACCATGATTATGATTAAATGATATGCTATGCCTTGTGCTTATGCAAGCGGCTAACGACATGCATTTTTACTTGTTTATTCTTCAGATTTTCTCTAATCTGTTTGGACTGAATCATGACGAAAGGTTCTGGGAACAACCGTGGGAGTTCATGCCGGAGAGGTTCTTAACTGACGACGGAAAACTTATCTCAGATGATCATGTCAATATGAAAAAGTAAGTCACTTGGTCCTGTATAGAATGAAGTATACAAGGCCATAGCACACTGGATGGAGGCGGATATTAGCCATTATGTATATTTATTTCCCAATCGTGGTAGAATAATAAAAAAGATATGTTTGGGGCATTTAGACTTCTTTCGAGAACAACTGACACGTGGTATTTATTGTTCAGTGTGGGTGGGGGTGTAATAGAAGGTTGAGTTTGTTTGGATTATCAGCCTTCTAAGACTGACAGTATTTCATTAATTTTGGAGACTGTGTCTATTTGAGACAATCTTTCAGTAGACATGTGACATGATACCACACCCAGCTATATTATCCTGTCACCAAGCAAGCCCCGAGAATTTACCGTGTGTGTATGCTGAGTGCCAAGCAGGGAGATACCAGTACTATCTTAACGATTTAATATGACGCGGTAGGTGATCGAACCCACCCTCACGCTCCTGAGGCAGACTTTCATACCTCTAGGCTACAGGGGACGATGTGTTTCGAGTTTAACACCACGTGACGGATCTAAACAACTGATTTAAACATCGGTTTTACTTCAGTTAGTCCACCACAGGAGTAGAACCATATAATGTTATGTATTTAATCAAATCAGAGTACCAGAACAGGCAGTCTATTTCTGATTGGTTGTCCCTGTTGTCTTTGGGTAATTAACAGCAGGAATTCCAGGGAACCATTTTATTTGCATACTCTTCATAACCTTTGATGAAGGAATGTAATGCGGTGGAACTCACATCGTAAAAATGTTTGTAATATATAAATATCAGTTTCTCACATTCAAATCTATATGTTTGTTATGTGTAGTACAAAATACAATATCCTTTTTCTTTCCCCATGACTGTCGCGAAATTTAAAATGGTATTGCGCTGTTATTTGTGTTGATTTTAATTCAATAAGTATCTTAATTAAGAAATCAAATTACAAAAAAAACATAATGGCTGCTTCGCTGGGACGGCTGATAATCGGAGATTATATACTTTCAAACCAGTCCTTAGCGGTCGGTCATGGGAACAAGAGTATGTGGCCGTATAACAAAGGTGGTCGCTAAATGAAGGTTAAACATTCAACAAAATACTCGATCGGTAATATTTAAATTGACCGCTAGATGCAGGTTGACCGCTTAATACAGATGACCGCCAATACAGGGTCAACTGAATAAATATTCCTTTCGAATGGTTGTCGTAAAGCGGTTTCATTCATGTTAATTTTCATTCACACTGTTTTTAAAACCAGTCCGGTAAACATATGTCTAAATCCAATTAAGCATGTTAAGTACCAGCCAAATCAAAGCACTCGTACAGTTTTATTGTTTGGTCTGGATCACTTAGGCCTTACTTCAGTATGTAATTGCTTGAGTGGTGTGTTGTTCGCATTGCGATGGTCACAGTTCTCAGCCTTTTTTTTAAAAAGAGGTCAATACTTCTTAAAAAAAGTTATGTTACTGTATGAAAACACTTGTGTCTAAGCATCTTCTCTTGAAAATACATTTTATTCAATTAAACGAATAGGGCAAACGTAGTGAGGTATTTTTTCGCACGAAACAAACTTCCGATGCAAATGTCACATAGAGTAAAATTAAAAAAGATCTAGATTTTATTTACGATTGCCATTTCAATGAAATATGTTTATGTGTTATTGCTCTAAACAATTTTAATTTTGAAACAATGATTGAGTATATGTATAATATCAAAATATACATGTATAAGATATAGTTTGAATTCGCAAAAAAAGGTACCTTGTCCGGTCGATAACTCATTATTGGCTCAACAGATTTAGCTTTGGTCCACATGCTAATGCAAGCCTATAATCACGGTTTGTCGTACAGATAGCCCCATGCCCAGCTAGTGTCACCAGTTGACTGAAAGGTGTGAAAATTATCGGCGGGCTAATTACCGTCTGTGGAATTTGAGATAAACAAACAAATATGCATTATATATTGGGCGAGGGTCCAAATTTTCACTTTGAGATAGCAGTAATTTGAAATAAATAAATTTTGAGATACACGAAGTTAATGTATATAGACAAAGAAGGGAAAAATCTGGACCAAGTCAATTAATTTGACATGGCCGAAATTTCGATATACGCGAATTGGAGATAACGAGTACCAACTGTAGTTATACCCCCATTTTACTTAAAAGCTGCCCAAAATTTTTTCATCCGATCGATAAGGCCCCATATTCTGTATCAAAGCGCTGTAGGAGGGTATAAATCATATACACTGATATTTCTAATTGAATTAATTATTTTTTTCTCATGATTATTTCAGTTTGATTGCAACAGGGGTTGGGCCACGCGCATGCGTTGGGGCCAAATTCTCGGAAAACGTCATGTTGCTGCTTACGGCAGATCTTCTACGGACAGTCGAGCTGAGTCCTGCTGCTGATCATCCCCTTCCGGAACGGGATCCACGTACTTTTCTACCTGGAGTCGTCACGCGCTCTCCGGCGTTCGTGTGTAGCTGTCGCCTGGTCGAAACATGAAGGAAATTTGAACTTCCGGTGAACAAATGCATACGTGTATACATGCCGAAAGAAAAAAAAAGATTGTGGCGTCGCCTAAGGACGTAACATGCAGTATTTACCATATAGTATTATTTACACTTTCCTGGGCGATATTTGGTACTATACATCACCAGCCGGCACCAAGTTCTCTCTGTATGAGGTTGCACTAAGGCAATAATCGTCAGGACCTGTCGTAAAGTCATTTCGCGCGCTTTTTATGAATCTACTGGCACTTACCAGCGTGTTTGACACCCTCATTAGATTGGCATTTGCATGGTATTCCCATCAACCACTTATATCATCCCTAATTGCTGAAATCATGTCATCAAGTTGCACTACGTAATGGAGGGAGAAGCTAGACTTTTCTCGGTCAAAGTGCCCCTCAGTCTGGATGTTTATTTTATTTGGTCGCATATGCGCATTAAAATCAGAAGCGGACCGAATTTCATGCAGATCCTGATATCAAAGAGGAGCATCAAGTACAAAGCCCTAACCATGCTAAAATTCTTAAGTAGATTTGTCCTTTCTTCATTTTGGACTTTATCATTAGTTATATTTTGGGGTGCTTGATCTGCACTGTCACAATAGACCACAATACCGACACTAGCTGGTATAATGCGCTGGTTTAAATTGACCAATCAGTGACTGGGACAAAAATCTCAGGTGTATGCTCATTTCCCATTGAAAAATGTGTGGAATTTTACATCAGCGTATAAATTAAGTGTTCGGGAAGTGCTCGTTGATTTACGTAGGTTTACGTCAAATTTCGAACTGAAATGCCATCGTAGGGATGAAACATTCGCTATTTTGTTTAATGTTTCCCTACTGAAAATATACATTGAATTTAAAAAAAAAATTTGGTAAAAGATATTGCTAGTCAGTGTGGTAATGTTACTTTCAAGTCATTTATTTAAAATATTTTGTAAAACAAAAACGGAGGGATGTGTTTCTACCTCATTAAGATTTTGACTATGACGTAGTTTAGTATAGTTTGAGGTTTGCCTTTATCTTGCCGGCCCCGGTAGCTTATATTTTAGACTGCCTGCTTTTGGATCAGAAAGGCGTGGGTACGATCCCAGATCGTAACGTACCAAGATGCCAATCATACCCTGTCCGATCAATAAAGCTTCATATTCTGTCAAATCGTTGTGTGGGGGTATTGATCACCTTCAGTAATATTTCTAGTTTACATTGAAGTGTCACGGTGAGGCAGCGCTATGATATCCCTAGCAATAAGCATAGTATCAAATGATTGAAATACCGTCAATGGGACGACAAACCCATCCAGACAAATACCGAACGCTATCCTATCGTCAGCCGTTCCTTAGTCGGACTGTGTCCGTATTGGACACCTTTGGCATGTCGCTTACAACTCACAGCCGACCGCATCTGCAAAATTGTGCAATTCTCTGAAGTAGCACTTCATTCATTGCGTAACGATTCACTGTGGGAATAGTAGCGGTTGCTTTCCTTATTTTTTAATTGACGCACTCAGAACACGTATTTTTTAGCTTCCTCTATGTTAAGAGTTATTGAGACATCGTGTAAGCAACAATGGGTATAGTGATTCATTGAAATAAAGCCTAGAGTCTAAGATGAAACCACAATGATGTTTACAGAGAGAGAGAGAGAGAGAGAGAGAGGGGAGAGAGACAAAAAGAGAGCATACAGATATCAAGATAAACAAAGAAATAGATTTATTGTTGATGTTTTCAGCTTATAATTTATTGTCATAAACATTATCATTATCGTCTATAAAAATATTTCTTTTTGTTTTTGAATCATCATCATTATCATTGTCCATTGTGTCATCATCATATTTTTTTATAATATTTTGTATTCTTTATTAATTATTAATATGCAAACGTTATATTTACCAGCTTATTTGTGAGCTATAAATAGAAGCACGGCATTTCAAAACAAACTATTGTTTCTTGTATTTTGCTTGGCGAAACTCTGTGCAAGCGAAATTTGGCGAAATATTGGTGAAATATTGGCTTGTCCTTTTACGACTACGTGCCAAAGTGCTATACGAAATTGCAGAAACAACTACAAAAATCATGGACAAATTAATCATTCACCCGGCAGAGTGTTAATTTTGTGACGAGATTTCGCTCCGCTTCGCCATACCAACTCGTCACGCGAATGGAAGAAATGTACAATTTTGTGTAGAGATGTAATAATATATTTTAACTATGCCATTGAGTGTTATCAAATTCCAATTGTATTTTTTTAAGATTTCGTATTTCATGTCATTTTCGATTTTTGATTTAGGGACAAACCGTCATTTTATTCTTTACTTTAAACTTTTATTTCTTGTACATAAAATTACATTCAGTGCATGTCAAAATTATGTGGTATCTATGATGGACAATGAACGTGCTTGTGCATGGCAATAGTTGTTGCTATTTTCTCGTCAGAGCTTTATTTGATAACGATTTTATGTCATACTGAAATTATACATTGTTAGTATGTCCTGAATAAAGTTTTGGATGCTTGTTTAAGTATAGCATATATACAGACTTAATCGATGTATTCTATACGTACATGTATTGTTCTTCAAAGATCATACGCGGATTTAAGTGGGGGGAGTGGAAGCGGCGTACGCCCCCTGAAAAAAATCTATTAATTTTTGTTTTCAGTTGTTTATTAGGTTAATCCACATTCTTTATATGTGACAATTAAAGTCAGTAAATTTAATCAAATATCAACATTTTTCTGACACCCTCATCCCAGTACAGCAATTCTCATAGTAACCTACGCTCCCCTCCCCAAATCCTGTATCCGCGCCAAGCAGCGTGACGTCACATCTTTAATATCAAATTATCAGATTGTTAGATAAAGTTTTTTTTACGATGCTGTATAGATTACAAACATTTTGCCCTCATGGGATGAATAAGAAATATTGAGCACGTCACAGGCAAGACCACCGAACTGTTGTTGTGTATGTTAACTCAATCCACTTAAATCATTAACATGTTGCTTTTATACCACCAGTTTACATTCCTTGTATACTTCATGAGCACTTGGCAACACGTAGAATGAAAAAAAGATTGAGAGATGTTAGGGAAAAATCAAAGGAAAATATGCAAGTAATTATGAAAATGACCAGTACAAATGAAGCGAATGGCCAAACGCTGTTTTAGTGTATGAGCGAGTAAAGACTTAAGGCATTGTTCAAAATAGATGCATATCAGGGCATTTTATGTCTCCTTCATCCGGCTCATAAACAACAGAAGCCGTTCCGGTGGCTTATTTTATGATCATTACATGCGGACCTACATTTAGCCTTGCCACTTGGTTTTTGTGACAGATTGCGATTAGGGATAGATTTGTTTATAGTCCCATTTTTTTCTCGGTAGCCGATTGGTTAGAGCGTCTGCTATGGAGGTAGTGGGCTCATCCCCGACCGCAAAATATCAAAGTCAGTTGGCACTCAGCATAAAGGGGTAGTACCAAGACTGGTAAGTCCGGTATCATGATCATGTGGGTGTAGTATCATGCCAAATGTCTTCGGCGTCACTTTATCTGTATCATGTAGACAATTTCTCAAATGACTGAAGTACAGTCGTTGGGACGTTAAACCCAAATCGGCAAACTGTCTTGATAAGCCACTGGCGCTAGAACCGCAGAATTACTACACGTATTAGAAACATGATTAATGATATATTACGATTTAAAAATTAGTTTCGTTCTCCTTCACTATATTTTTTATAATACAGTAAAGAGGGACAAAAATCGTAATTCTGCTGTTCTAGTGCCAGTGTGACCCCAGAATTTAGACAAGGTCTTTGTGTCAGTTAAGGCTATACACTTTACTACGCATCTTTTTATTAAGTATATAGGGCCTATATAGACATATTATCAAATAGACATAAAAGTACCCATGGGTCTTTCTCAGTGGAAATGCAAGCGTTAAAGGAGTTGGAGTTAAAGGGATCTTTTGTTCCAAGTATATAGAAGCATGTTTATTTGATATAAAAATTCCCACCATCACTTGGTCGAACATGATCACCATTTCTTAATGGATGGATTACCTTAACAGTCTGACCAGTGGCTAGTCTAGCCTACATCCTGTAATTGAACTATTTTGTATGTACATTCGTCTTCTGATCAGTGACCCTGAACGTCTCGCCTGGATAATCGGAGACAAAATACAAGTATCTCGATTATTGCTTTTCTGTCTCCCGGTCATATTGATTATACACTTACATGAGCGGATTCAAGATTTCATAACGAGGGAGGGGGTCGATCTTTTATTTCACAAGCTCGGTGTTCTGTTTGGTAAAACCTGAAAGCAGCTATCTTATGATAAAGTTAATGACCGGATTTTGGAACTAAAATAACTTGCCGGTGGAAAGAACGAAGATCAATCTTCAAATAACTTAAGTCTTGAAACATTCCGATATAAGATGTAAACAGGCGTAAATCAACGAGCATTTATCTACATGCTAGTGTACATTAATTACACACATGGATTAAATGGAAATAAACATACACTTGAGATTTTCCCAGTCACCGATTGGTCACTTGTACCCCCTCTGAAATGGTTCATCGTGTTACTGCGGTCTGTCCTCGGATTATCAGTGATTACGTCAGAATGATGAATAATGGGAACTTCTAATCTTCCGGGTTGGACCGGGAATGTCGAAAAGCGGAAGTGCAATGGACACGATATCCGTTTGAACATTCGCTTCGCAATAAGGCTAACTTTGTTTTATTTTCATTTGCTGCAGTCGATTTTACATCCCACCGACAGCATTTCAGTCATTTTAAGACGCCTGTCTGCATGCGACAGATATTTATGTAAATGCTTATTTACTAGTATATATCATAACACTTGGCCAACCATTTCTAGAACTTCTTTTATATATGAGCGCCAATCACACGCAATACAGTGCCTTTTTTGACAACTTTGGTTTGCCGCGGCCAGGGATCGAAGACACTACCCCTGAAATACAGCGCAGGGTTTTAACATCTCGGTGACGCCACCAGCTCAAGGAACAGTGGTTGTTGGAAATAATTACAGAATTACCAGGCCCGGATCCAGAAATTTTCTGCTGGGGGGGGGGCCAAAATCCGAATGTGATAGGAGTGGTAGGGGGGTTCGGGGACATGCTCCCCCGGAAAAAAAAGATTTTAGTGTGATGGAGATGCTTTCTAAAGGGTATCTGGGGATAATAGTGAAGGTTTTTGTTGTTGTTTTTGTTTTTAAATCCGATATATATTTTTGAAACTTGAAGGCCTAGATCCTACTGGGAAAAAAATAATCGATTATGTGGAAAAAAAAAATTTCTACCGATGGCTCCCGATGATTGAGCAAAAAAAATACTGAGCAGTCCGTTGAAAAATGACAATTATTAAGCTTCGGGACTGGTCCGTTGAACATTCACTGTTGTTTCGGCTAGGACACAATAGCCTTGAGTCCCGATGTTCGGAAAAGCACCGGGGGACCACCTCCGATGATCGACGAAGGTGCCCCGGAGTTTCACTGAGTTTGTAACATCATCGGGGGAATATCCCCGTAAATAAGGGGATCTTGCGAACCATCCTACGTGTCTCGGGGAAGATTATTGAGAGTATGAAAATTTGATGGTGGAATTAAGCGACAAAGTCAAGAGAAGACTTTGGGGAGGGGGGTTAAGGGGATGCCCTAAGCAATGCCCAATGGCCTTTTTGACCGTCTCAGTCTAAGACTGGCCAAAACAGAAACTAATTTCTGGGTGCGCTTTTCAACCCTTGCCATTTTTTTTTATGAGATTCAACCATAAGATCCGGAATGTGTCACAGAAAGGCCGCCGAATACCCCCCCCCCCCCCCCTCGATACTTCGGCGAGACATCACAGACGCATCGGGGATTCATCGGAGGAAAAAATCGCGGAAGCTCCGTGAATGTTGACCGGAGCTTCTCTGTGGATATTTCCCCGGCTTGTTTTCCCGATAAAACATCGAGAACACATCGGGAAAATTTCAATGAATTCGTTTTGCAGTACACCCGAGGCCTCCTGATGATTCCACATGGCTCGCGACGCTATTTCCATCGGGAGTACGTATGCATTCCATCCCCAAGGCAAAAAAAAAAAAAAAAAAAAAAAAAAAAAAATGCAAAGTGGGACCGAGCTTTAAGCATTGAGCGATATAATGTTATCTTTTACCGGCGCAAAGTCATGTTATTGAATAACTGCTGTGCAATCGTATAAATTTGATTACAGTTGCATTTACAGGCCCCGATCAAAAATAAATAAAATAAAAATAACGGTGGGGGAGATGGAAGCGCTGGTGGGGGGGGGGGGGGGACACTGATATTACTGAAAGTACAGTACTTCTCCCGGGTAAGAAATACGGGCTTATCTTGTATTTTCATTCACAAACTGGCATAAAATATTTAATAAGGGTTTCCTGAACCCCCACAAAAAGTGACTTGTGATCATTAGTTTTTGACTCAACAGTGTAAAAGACAGTTTTGTCAAAGACTGAGAAAAAAATCAATTTTCACGTTAAACATAAACATTTTGTCAAAAATGTGGAAGGGAAAAGGTTCAACTTTAATGATAATGGCTGTCAAATTGTCGATCTGGAATCAGTCTTCACACAGAAATTCTCAGAAAAAAATTCAGGCGCACGTTATAGAGTAGGTGTGGGCCCCTTTTGTGTGTCATTTTTTTTTTTGTGTACATTTTTAGTTTTAGCTGAAACATTTTGGTTTTTCTAAGTGTTTAATCAGTGACAAAACAAACAATAGATGTTGATATTTAATATAAAATATTTAATATCCGTTTTATTTTGCACATAAATTGTGTATTCTGTGCATTAGTACTCATTGACTTATCAGTAACATTGATCAATAACTGATTACCTGGATTTGATTTGAATTAGTAATCATAATCTACACATACATTGTCCCAAAATATGGCAGTTAACACTTTTCAAATTCTTTCATTTCTTTATTATATTCATAAATCTAAAATACACATATTTTATAATAATTATTATTATTTTATTCGTAAATAATAAGAAAAGTGAACATGATGATGTATAGACCTACTTTTTGTATTTATATATTGAGAGAGTTAGTTAAGAAGAATTTAACTGCTTCGTTAAAATAATACTTACAAGTTATGTAAAAATAGTATAGCTTATGACATTTAGAAACACAACCATTTCTGATAAAGTTTAATTTACATGGCTAGCGATAGGTATGCATCTTCCCTGCAGAATAGCTTTTTAATTTTTTTTTTCCAAAACAAAATCGGCAATTTTTCATACCTGAAAGTTCATCAACCTGGCAGTTAAATTGCCCGCTTTTAATTCAAGATTTAAAATTTTATAGATGTAGAGAAAAGTGAATTTAAAATTTTGTTGATTAGATTTAGTCAAAGTTATTTGTTAAATCAATAATTTCTTTGGACTCTAGTGAAAATATTTCGATAGCAAATACATTTTAATGTCCAACTTAGTTGTTGTTTTTAGTGGCTAATTTTATACTTATCGATTTTTATGCTATTTCCTAAACATTACCTGTCTAGAATAGTTTTACTGATATAAAGTTTTTGTAATTGCCTATTTTTCTTCAATCATTAGATCGCACGGCAGACGAGATGTCCTTAGGTATCACTCGACAATAGCCTGTGAATCAGTGAAGGTGTCAATCAATTTGCATACACAGTACCTTAAACACATGCTTATCACTAAGTCATGGATGACTGCCGATTCGGATTACCTACACATTAACAGCAGGGGGCCATAAGACAATAGGAGTCTGGCTGGTCAGGTGGTTATGCGGTTGGTTCAGTATGGGGGCCAACGATGGGGATTTCCTCTAGACAGCTCAAACATTATGTAATCAATGGATTTTATAGCCTAGAAAAAATGTATAACCAGGGCAGCTGGGGGGGGGGCCCCCCCCCCCCCCCCCCCCCCCCCGTGAATCCGGGCCTGATTACTGTCACATAATCGTGGAATCATAAACTGTCAAATCACATTTTTTTCGTTGGCTTTAAATTTTGTGGAGTCTATGATTTATCTCATTTCGTTGGTACATATATTTATAGATTTCTGTTCTATAAAACACGAGGCCTGATAAATAAACAATTATCTTGGGGATTAATATTCGTGATAGAGTCGTCGTAAAAATTGATGAAAATTTGTTCCCTTCGAAAATTGATGATGATTCAATATCATATTAATAACTGAAGGGAACCCTCACACACACGCATATAGATCTACAGTGACAAACAAAAGCGCTATAAAAAGAATGACCAAAACCGAGGATTGCTATGAAATCTTCTTTGAAAGTTTTATTGCCGTTCAAAATCACTTTTAATATGTAATTCAAACTCCGCTGACTCTCTCTCTCTCTCTCTCTCTCTCTCTCTCACACACACACACACACACACAGAGTCGCCCATGTACTCAATTTATCATATTTTCATAGACAATCATTTCCAAACTACTACAGTACTATTTCTTTTTTTTTTCTCCTTTGCATAACATTATGTTGAAGCAGTTGCTTATATAATTTTGTCCACTGTTTCATTGTTATCGATATTTGGTTATTTTTCTCTTTCTCTAATTTAATATACTCAATCATAAATATGTAGCTTAAATGTATCTTGCCATAGAAGGTAACATTAACTTTGTTTCTAGGAAAAGAACTATATAAGCTTAAAGCTTTCGTTCTAATCCTATCCCTTGTTTGTGTAAACATTTTGAATATTTGATGTATGTTTATATGGGAATAAATATGTTTAAACTAAACTCCGTTTTTAACCGCATGCCTCATGCACCTTTATGAAGCCGCATTTTTATTTCATTCCACATTATTTTTACACTTTAATATGTGATTATACATTTTGACTAAGATAGTCAAAAAAGATGTCATTTTCGTCGAAAGTTTGTAGTAACTGCATAACAAGGCATGCATCATAAACAATGAGAAAAGGAATTAATTACTGACGCGCTAGACGGTATTTTTCTACTTTGCTGTTATGGTATCTAAAGTACCGTTTACGTCGTGTGCATTTTGTTTTATATCCATTGACATCCGCGGGATACTGTATGATTTCCACATCAGTATTATAACTAGCAGCTTCAAACCAAACGTTACATTAAATGAATAAAATATGCCCCCCCCCTCCCACACACACACACTCCCAAGGAGATTTGAAGAAATCTGGTATAGGCTGACATTTACCCCCAATAGTTTTTTCAGGGTGAACATTACCCCCCTCCTCCCCGGATTATTTTAAAGAAAATTCTGGGCGTACAAAATCCCCTTTGTTTATATCCCCCCACTGGTTATTGGAACAGTTAATTTGTGTATAGTGTTCAAAATTAAATTAAATATTAATTAAACTTGTTTGTCATATCAAATGTAATTCAGATTCATGCATGGTACGCAGTTATCAAAATTTTGATGATTGTTCAAACAAGCAACTAAAAGGTTGGGCCACAAGTTCTTAAAACTTACTTGCGGCTTTCCCCCTAGGTATACGTACATTCTCCTCAAAACGAGATTTTCTTTATTAAAGAAGCCCTGATGTGGCCAATACTTTTTTTATTTAGAAGTCGTCCAAAATTTATGGTCAATCAAAAAACCTCTAAAAATCCATATTTATCAGCGATTTATTTCAATATAACGTTTGTTTTTTTTTTCGTTTTTTTTCCTTTTTTCCTTATATAACCATGTAACGTACGTTACAAAATACATCGATCTTATAGAATTTGGCAAAATCAAGAGTTCGCCATAAATTTAGGGTGACTTTTGAGTCGGATATATTTCTCCAGACAATATAAGCCCACGCTGGCTTTGGCGTTCTACTGTCTGTGAAAATGAAAATAGGCTCATTGCTATACACATAGGCTAGGCTTCCTAGGTATATCGCGGTATGTACTGCAGTTGGAAACAAGCTATTGTTTCGAACAAAAAGCAAATACTGACCGCAACATATAAGCTCTGAGATCAGAATTTGTGTTTTCAAGGGTAGTTCCAGGACTCTAGTTTCAAGAGAATGTGACAGGATGTGGTATAAGACGCGATATGTCGCATTGACTCTGCACTATATCTGCCTCATATAAACATAGGTCCAAAATATATAGTTCTCACATCTGTGAACAGCCTGGTCCATTTTATTGGGGGGCCATTTTGAAAAGCTTATTCGAGTATTTTTTATACGAATGGCATTTAAGCAGAAATTTCATTTTCTTATAATTTTCTCGGCTGTTCGAAGCTCTTGAAATTCATATTTATATATGGTATTTCTAATATGGATATATGCACCGCAAAGAAGGAAGAATGTGTTCATCTTTAAACAAAATAAACAGTGTAACTTTTTTTGGTTATAAATTTTTTAGATGTCAAAATTATTTTCATACTTAAAATGATTCAATAAAGCTTTTAAATTAGATATATTTGCAGCACTCCGCATTGTAATAATTAGTCCTGTAAGGGAAATAACTGTGTAGGAGATCAGCTTTTCAATCTCTACGCAGGTATCTCCCCTTCAAGCTTAAGGTCGTGCAAGGGAGGTCACTGTGTAGAGTTTGGTTAGCTTTTGTGACATAGAGTAACCTCCCTCCTTGTGCGCACGCGCACTTGGCATAGCAACCGTCGCCAAAATCCAAAATGGATGGCGAAAATGAAAACCAACCACCTTCGGATGAGAAAAAAGGTGTGTAACAAGTGTGTTTTGCACTTTAATTTAACACATGACTAGCGACTTTGGATTAACTATATTACTCCGCCAGATATTCACTTTACTCAGTCATTGCAAGTACATGTCAGTTTAAAATGGAAAATTATCCACCTTAGATTTTTTCGCATTGTTGACATTCTCGATCTTTAATGTTTATAATGTAGGTACACGATGTCACCCAATGTTCAGCGTATACATTGTTCATTCTGATTGTTAGTGGTTATATTATATTCGGTATCAAACGAAATGTAGTATTTGTAATAATTCCAATGGCCACCATGCACCATCTTTTAGACTCAGTATTGAAAAAAGCAGTGTTCAAAAGTGCAGTATGTTCACAGGAGTTTGAAGTTTGTCAATAAATAAGTAATATATAGTAATCAATAAGCCCTGTACATAATAAAAAAGACACAACATCCAGCCCACTTTTGGGTGAATAATACAATCAGAATAATGATTGCATGGTAGCAATAGATCTAGAGAGCCTATTCGAAAGATTATACTAAAATGCACGCAAAATAACCAATGTTATTTTAAATCACGCCATTCTACAGGCATAATTCAACAATTTTTGCTCATTTTCCTGAGTTGACAGTTTGTCGTCGGTTAGCCATTAACTGACGTCACACAGTTACAGCTCAGTGGAAATACAAAGCAAGAAAGTGTAACGTCCCTGATTGGGTTTTCCCAAATTATTATTCAATTTTATTTAAGTATTTAATTACTTGAATAGCAATATATGAAATGTTTCAAATCAGCATATCTGTATATTTATAAAGAACCTAATGCAATAGAACAAACAATTTTATCACAAAGTAAAATATTTAAGTATTTACCCCCAACCTGCAATAGTGTGATGTCAGCATGACAACAAACTGTCTACACAGGAAAATGAGCAAAAATCATAGAGTTATTCCGGTAGAATTGCGCGATTTAAAATATCATCAGTTGTTTTGGGTGCATTGAGGTGTCCACTATGGAGTCAGGGCTTTTTTTCCAAAATTTGAGATTAGGGGCCTTAGCCTTCTATTTTGGGAAATTGAAACGCGACTTCGGGGCGTTTTGGTAAAAAGGTAGACTCAATTCACATGTATACACAGTAATATTCTAACAGTCTTATGAATCTTAAAGAATCAAAACGAATTGATATAACAACTAGACATAAAAAGAGCTGTCTTTGGTTCAAATCGTTGCACTATTTAAAATGGTACTAATGTCCATAAACAATCTTCCTCCTTGGTGTCAACACCAAGACTAGCACTAGCTGCAAAAATGTTTTGGCATTCACCAGATAGAGCCAAATCTCTTAAGTTGGAGGCAGATTTTTTAACAAGTGGCTCCAATATATTTTTTTGTTTATATAATTATGCTTTAGTTGAAATGTCAAATGCACATTCATTTGGTACATTATATTTAAAAATAAATAGAAATAATAAACATGTACATTATTATTGAAATTAAGACATTACAACTTTCTTTCACAATATTTCAATTGAAAATTAGATTAATGAAATTACTCTAAGTTTTATATAGAAATAAAATAATCAAAAAAAAAAAATGTTTAAAAATTACATGTATAAAAGACTAATAATAAATCAAAATTGAAATTTAAAAAAAAATAAAAATGAGTATGTTATATTTGGGGGACGTTTCATTTTGGCTACGTTTTTGACTTTTTTTTAGCAATAAGGGATTGGTTATTTATACATTAAGGTAAATAACTGATGTGTTTATGTATTGAAAACTAACTTGGTGAACCGAACAACTGATCTGAATTTTTTAAAAAGATAAACAAGCAATAAAAATGCTAATGTATCTTCGCAAACAGCCGCCATTGACTGAGATGATTGCGCAACTTCATAACATCTCTCTAAATGAAGGTAAAAACAATAGTCGGTAGAAGGTGTGACAAATGATAGTCGTCCAATAAAATCCGAGTATTCCACATTGAGCCTTAGAATGCGTGTTGATTGGGTCATCGAACAGCAGGTGCTTTACTTTAAGTAGTATGCAGTGTAGAGTGACGTATAATTTTGTGCATTACGGAAACAACTGCATTACTGTTTTTTTTCTCTGTATTAATAAATATTCGCTTATAGGTTTAAGGAGAAAAATAGTTGGAATATATTGGGAATTTTATCATTAGATTTTGGGAATTCTTTTGGCCAAAATTGGGAAAAATATAGCCTTTTTACGATTGGGAAGTCACCGAAGATCGGCCTCTAATATAGAAGGAAAAAAAGCACTGGGAGTAAGCTTGCTAGATTGTTATAATTCATCATTCCATTTGTATAACTCAGCCAAAGGTGTGTTGGATGTCGAAAAGGCGTTGTATTTCTTGTGTTGTTGTTTTTTTTCTTATATACGGGGCTTATTTTTTACTATAGATTATTTATTGATAGAACTTCAAACTCCTGTGGTATGTTTAAGTACAGAGGTATTTCTTAAATGATAAAAACAGGAATGTAGGCATAACTTGACACTATTAAGTGCTTGATATTGGTTCAGTATCAAAATCATTACAAAGTGAAATAAAAACAGTTAAGTTCCATTTTAAGGCAGCTCTTGGCATGGTAAAATTTTTGAGAGGTCTATAGAAGGGGTATCTATATTTGCATTACCTTCTGTTTAATAATTTGAATTTATGCTGCATGTATGTGATGATTTTCCGAGTATTTATTCCAAATTCTCATAATTTGGGGTTCCCATATAATTGTGATGTCATTCAGTTCTAAGGATAGAAGTTTGGGCTATGCTGCATGTTATCCAAAAAGACATGATCTTGCTGTCATCATTTTTTTTCAGAAATTGCAATTCATATATAGGATACAAGCATGTTTGAAACAGAAAAATATTTAATTTGATATATTTTATTAAAATTGTCATAGGAATGTCTTGAGAAGTTTACTTTTGTAGTTTTGTAGATAAAATGAATTAAGAAAATAGGCTGCTGGCAGCCATGACAGTCGAAATGAATACGAGTGCTTTCCCTTGCAAAATTGACATGAAATTATGAATTTCCCGAATTACGATAAAGCATCCATCAAGTCAGATTATTGACCTATAATGTTTTTGCAGAAATATTTCAGGATTTTGAAGTCAATTGATGATTTAAAATGTTTTTTTGTGGTGAAGAAGAATTATTTTTAATGTATTTATGACAAATCAGTTATGGTTTATTCTTATATGCACTGCTAAACTGTTTTAACCCTTTCCCTCATATAGACTCATTTTGACGCCCTCAATAGGTATCACATAAAGCCTGATCTGCAGAAAACTACAGTTAAATCTTACCAAATTTAATTACAAATCCTTATTTCCAGACCACTGAGGAGCAGCAAACAGCATAAAACCTGATCAGCCTGCGAGTTACTCGCAGGCTGATCTGGTTTTATGCTGTTCGCATAGGTCTTTTCATGGTGTCCTCTATGAGGGAAAGGGTTAAATCTGTTAATCCCCTGACAATAGGGACAAACAGGATACTCTAAAAAATATGAGAAACATTTTAAGAACATAATCTATTGAATCGTCATATTGCGTACATGGAAACTATAACATTGGAAAATACATTTGCGGATTTAAATGGGAATGAGGAGAAGGTGGCGCTTAGGCCTTTTTTAAAATTAAAGCGCTGAATGGAACTGAAGTTGTGTGTGTCTCAAATAAAAGAGAGCTTGAAGAGCTGCAAGTCGATCACCAATAATTAAATTACTTTGATAAACAAAAGAAATGTGGCATTCCTATTCTCTCAGTGCTATCAGAGCTTTGATTTGTATTCATGCAGTACCTTATCTACAACAGTCCTATTTATAGATGGAAGTAATTATGCATTAATTTTCTGTACAGGTCAGAGGCTCCAAACTTATTTCAGATGGTAGATATACAGTTTTCGGTCATTTTTTTAGTCCAAGAAATAACCCTTGGAGATATATGAGGTTGATAGATTGATGTGATTTTTAATATGTTACAATGATTCGTTTTGGACTTCACATGGGATTTTGTAACAGCCTAAAATGACCGAACGCACCACCTTGGCTTCGAAACAAACTAAATTTGTGCGCATGGTTAAGTTACAGATTAAAAAAGTTACATCATTGGATTGCAGTTACAACAGCATAGAAAAATAAGTCCTATAATGTTTTCATGTCACAGGCAATTTTTGTAGCCTGTAGGTATCTATTTTTGACACAGCATTGATTTTTCAGCATTTTTGCTATTCGGAGATTACAGTAGTCTGTTATTCTAAGCATACTTTTTTTTAGTATTCAAGTTTCAAGCCAGTTTTTAAAATTTTGTCATTGATGGCGCATTGATATGAAATTTTGGGGTCATTTCATCTTAGATTGCGTCAAAACATTGAATTTGTGCATCATTGAAAACCCTGTTTATTGATGATATAGTTGCCACTTAAGACCAGTCACATTATTTATGTTACTTCAGTATATTAATTGTTTGCAATATGTACCTAAACTATAAAAACATAATGTACTGGACACAGTTTTACAAGAAGTTCTACCAAAGTATAGCCTTACAATACATTGTATCAGCATTAACATTGTAAAAGCCAATATTGTATTGTTTATGATATAATTTTGTATAGTATTGAGAAAATGACAGAACATGATAAAAGTGAATTTGTGATATTATTTGACGACAGATTGGGAAATTGGGTGGATATATAGTTACAAGCCTTGGATTCCCTCCTCCTCCTCCTTTGTTTATTTCTCTGTAAAGGCACTTGGATTATACCTTAAAGCATGAATGATGCTTGAGTTATCTCTCCTTGGACCATCCCACCTTTGTTATATATGTATAAATAAATTCAAACTGAAGTGTTTTGTTGTATACAGTCGTCAGTTTTTTTTCTTATTTGCATTACATGTATTTTATTTGTTATTACAGAACCAGAACAAGCCCCTACTCAGCAGGTACAAGAGGATCAGCCTCAAGCAGACTCTAAAGTAGAGGAACAAAAACCTGAACAGACAGAACAGACTGCAAACCAAGAGAAGGCTGAAGAACAGACAGAACAAACTGCAGACAAAGGAAAGGCTGATGAACAGACAGAACAGACTGCAGACCAAGGAAAGGCTGAAGATACCAAACCAGCTGAACAAACCCAAGAAAAACCATCAGACGATGTGACAGGTAGATTTCTTAATACATATTTGACAATTTCCAAAGATTATACAAATTGGTGCTTAATATAGCTACAGTCTTGTATTATTTTCACTGATGGGGCCATTTGTTTTCAAATAGTTGGGATAGTTAATTTTTTTTTCACTTTATTATTTTATCTGTAAAACAGTATGCTTATTTAATAATGTTTCTTTTTCAATATTCTTTCAGGTACTACTGGAGAAACTCAAAAACCACAAGATACAGAGGCTAAACCTGAAGCACAGCAACAAGTTGTTGATGAAAAGGAAAAGAAAGATGAAGGACAGAAAAAAACAGAAGGTGAACAGAATGCTGAAGACCCTAAAACTGAGGATGTCCCTGATGGAGGAGTGAAACCAGCTGAGGAAGGTCAGACTGAAGCTAAAGAAGGTGAAGGAGGTCAAACAACTCAACAAGAGGAGGTTGCAGATAAAAAGCCAGAAGGTGGAGAAGAGACTGAAAAAGAGGATGGGCAGCAGAAAGCAGAACCTGAGCAACAACAACAGCAAGAACAACAGCAAGAACAGCAGCAGCAACAAGAGGCAGAAGGTCAACAGGGTATGTAACTTTACATTTTTTTAAGATAATTAGAGTAGAGCGAATATAAATACGCTTAACAAAACTTGTAAGTACTCCGATTTCAAACTAAAAGAAAAAAATTATTTTCCAAAATATATGGAAAATCGATTTGACACAGTCAGTCATCTGCTAAAATGATTTTAATGCACAATCAACCAAGCAAACCAATTTTTCGAAGTCTGCTATTAAACACAAAAAAATAGTTATTTTAATTCTGACATGAGATAAACACAAAACTATATTCTGATTACAAATAAGTTTCTTCTAGTACAGTTGAGACTAATAATCTCAACATCAGCAAAATTATAATGTTTATGTTGAGATATGAATTTAGATGTACCTGGAAACATGTGATCATATATAAACAATCATTCAAGAAATGAACATGTATTTGACACAATTTGTCTATAAAGAACCTAATTATGCCCAATAGAAGGACTTAACTGAGTTTCAGTCATAGAAATTAATTTTGAAATTTACAAGCAAGTCGGGCTAGTAAATTAACAATTTTCACTAGCCTGAATGAAAATTCACTGGTCTGAATATTTTTTTTACCTGTATTTTACAAGTAAGTCTAAAGAAAGGACAAATACAGAATAAACATCATAAATTAAGTAATGTATCATTCAACATTTTTTCTCAAGAATACAAGAAAATCAATTTTTTTTGTATATTTAAGTTAACACTATATTTTGTTTTATATAAAGAATATTCAAACATGTTTGTTTAAAACTGCCAAAAATAAAAGAGAGAAAATATTTTATATATGTCTATAACTATATTGTTTATCTTTTAAGAAAAAATAGCAATCAATAAAGTTATAATAGCATGATTGCCAGTGTAGATGTCTCCACTTTATTCTAATATTTTATTGTATATTTCCTCCTGTCCAGCAGTTTTCATTACGATGACGAAGAAAAATTTAAGTCTGACATAATCGCAGGAAATAAACCGGTGTCTCCAATAACAATCATTTTTAAATTTTGTCAGTGCTACTGTCTCAACTTAACATCTTTTATTTTAATATTGGCGCCATTTATGAAATGAGCACCTGTTTGCATCTTACGCAACTTCACGGCGCTGCAAAGCTCGAATAAAATTGACCAATTACAACCGCATGTATTTGAAATGACTGTAGAATCAGATAACAGTAGTAAAAGTTTTGCAAATAAATCCAAAGTTTGTCAGGCATGAATAGCCCTGTTTAGTATTCTATATTTTGGGAAACTGAAAATAATTTTGCGAAAGTAAAATGATGATGACCGATTTATTTACCGGACATTTTGTCCGACAACAACGGGTGTTTTCCTATGGCAAAATGGATACCAGACATGTCAAAAATGACCAATGGACATTCACATTGGCTGCTTTATTATATATTAAGCAGCTCAAAAGTTTGTTTACAAGGTGAGATGAAAGTACAATCATTTTTCCACGATCTGGATTTTACAAGCCCGTTGAGCTAGTAAATTAGGAATTTTTACTAGCCTGAGAAAAAAACTACTAGTTTTTTGCTTTCGGGCTAGCACTAATTTTGACCACTGGAGTTTTATTGAAGTTGATGATGCAAATTTCTTTCAGTATATATTCGCTCCTTATACTGCCAGATGGCATCAACGTTATTATACCTGTGTTGTGAAAATAGTGTACGCTTTTTTATAATTTAGCTAAGCATGTATGATTGCATTTAATATTAATTAGTTAAATTCCAAATATTACACTTTGCATCATTGTAATGTTGTAATTGACACTATAATTACGCTGGTTGGGCCATAATCTTGTGTTAAAACTTAAAGCCGCTATATTGAATTTTCGCACGTCCGTGAGCATGTCGGCATGTGTCGAGATAAACACATAGTTTCAGGTGAGAATTTACCCATCGGGACAAAAGAAATATGTCGTGATATGAAAAATATCAAAATACGAAATGTCGAGATACAAAATGTCGAGATACAAAATGTCGAGATAAAAATCAATGTTATATTTATTTTGATAGAAAAAAAGTTGGAACCTCCAAAGTATGTCAAGATATACTGTACGTTGAGTCTTGTGTTGGTGACATAACAAGTCTCAACTGAATATAAATCACGAGTCCACAAATGAAAGAAAGCATGATTTTACAAGTAAAAATCAAGTTATATCACATGCATTTTTTTTAACTTTCTGCATTTTTTTTATTTTGGGTAAAAGTATCACCTCAAAATCTATTTACTGTTTGTTTTTCTCCTGTGTTTATATTTATGGTCAAGTAAAACATGTAAGGAATATTTATCTTCTTTTTCTTTTGTTCTATTTAAAGTAGAGGAGGAGGATGGACAGGAAACAAAGAAGGATGAGGAGCCCAAAATCCCAGATGACTTTTACTATGATTATAAGAACTTTGAATCGAAGCCAGTCATATCTGCAGAGTCGGGCCTTCCAGAGGACATGCTTGTTTTGCAGTATCCTTTATATTTTGTTACTTTTCACAAACTTTCCGAAAAGTTTTTTTAGTGTTCACAGGACATTTGGTCCCTTAATTTTACACGATTTACAGGACCGATATTAACTTTACAGGACCGACCTCAAACAACAAGATTTCATTATTGTTTATCATTTATTTTATTAAGTTATTAATTAACACTTTATTATGTTATATGTAGATTCAACACTTAGGTTAGTCATATTTTTATATTTTAAACATTTCTGTTAGAAACTTTACTGGTCATTCGGACAGATTGTATTGAAATATTCACAGGACCAAAATAGAAATTACCAGTCAAGTCAGACAGACAGGCACTTTTTGGGATGCCTTTTTTTCATCGAAAGAAGAGAGACAGTTTATATTGAGACTGTATATCTTAAAAAAAGATATTTTATATAGATCAATGATTTTGTGGACTTTGGGAATAGTGACTTTTGTGCACATACTCCTTTGACTTGACTTTCAAATATTTTTCCATTGTTGCATGTAATTAATGTACTCCATTCATCTTCAGAACGCGTTGTCACTCTTCATTATTTCAGAAATTTTTTAAAGGAGCATTACTCAAAATAGTATTTGAGGTATCAACTTGATACTTCATAGGTGAATAGATCTTATTGAGGAGGAGTGCAGTGCATAAGAATGATAACTGTACCTTTAATAATTTTTGAGTTATTGCCCTTTGTTATTTTTCAGACTTAATTTTGTCCAGAGTATAAGTCAAAAAGTATTTGAGGTATCAACTTGACCCTTCATAGGTGGATAGATCTTTGGGAGAGTGCAGTGCAAAGAATGTACTTACCTTTCATAATTTTTAGTTATTGCCCTTTGTTATTTTTAATTTGTCCGGAATCGAACAGTATTTGAGATATCAACTTGAAACTACATACTTTGATAGATCTCTTTCAGGAGGAGTGCACTGCAC
>CM037788.1:35549201-35599201 GCA_021229015.1 Solen grandis | reverse complement strand
ACAATAAAAATAGTTTGGTTATTTTTAATTGGTGCAGGGTTGGTTGAAACGGCAAAATCCTCTCCAACGTTTCAACAATCGAGTTAATTAAAATGTATTCCACGTACCCACCCCCACGGCCGCATATCAATGTATTAATTCAAACATATTATACGAATGTTATTCATATTCATACAAACGTGAAGGGTACATAATAAAACCAAGATTATGTGAAATAAATGGTTTGAAGTGAAAGCAATATTCTTACAAAACTTCTCTCCAACAAATATAAATGTAATGTACCACTGTAACTGGCGAGAATTAATTTTTCAACCACTTAACTACACATAAATTGCAAAGGAAGTCACCAGTCAAAAATCTGATATAAAGTCATTATATTGTTTCGTTTGAAAAAAAATATATAATTAAGATGAAACTATATATGTATTGTGACCGATGATTAAATAATCAGTCAACGCCTGATTTTTGACCGCAAAATAGCATTTGACAGATTGCGGCAAATTGCATGCTTAGATGTTTTACGTCATCGTCGAAACAACAACAACAACAAAAAACAACAAAAAAAAAACAAAAACAAAACGGAAGCATATAGTGAAGCAGACTTATTACATTATTATATGTATAGCTTGTTGACGTTTCGCGTTGTTACCTTTTGACGATGATCCGATACAATGCGTTTTTGGGGTATCAGACTGATCGAACTGTGCATAGAATAAATTGTACCATACGTTTGTACAAAGTTACGACCCCCGTAATCACGTGATGTCAGATTCCGTTCTTTACAATGTTCAATATACAGAACAGAGAGACAAAAAAAATGGAAATCAAGATTCCACTACCAGTAGATCTCCTAGACTTCTTAAACTGTTGGTGTTATATTTTTCAATTCACACACACACACACACACACACACACACACACACACACACACGTCTTTTTTTATGGACAAAATCCCATTAAAACATTTCATTCCACTAGAAAACAGTTTAGATTCACATTAACAAGTTCAGTTTAATATATAATCAAGAATAGTGTAATGCGCTACGAGCATTAATCTTGGACGAAGATTCGCTTCTTTTAAATGTTTCGGCGTTATTTTCGGTGTGCAATGTGTGCGTCCACGAGTATCTGTGTAAGATAACTAAGGTGGACTCTAGACAGGTGATTAAAAGTATGAAACAAGCTAAGTTAAATTTAAACTTGATTTATTCATTACAGTGTTCAACAGATTGATAAATAGTTAAATCATAAATGCACACATACTTTTATACAATTAATGATTTCAGTCTCACACTACCTTTTTTGCCTTTCTGAGCCTTTTCTACCGATACCTTAATGTAGGCACAGTTACAACAAGTTATATTTACGCCGTGTCACTGCCTCACCATTATTTATATATCTCTCTCTTTCTTAATGACCATTAAAATTTTCCTGGGCTTCCTCCCGGTCATTAGTACTAGCCCGTTCTACTGTAAAGGGGCATTTTTCTGTCCATGTCATGTAACATCTTGTCCTTGTCCAAAAGGGTGAGACCTTGATTTGGTATAGCTCCGGTTCTTTACTTTCTCGGGGCAATGCAGAGAAATGTGTCCAGCTTTTCGGCAATGAAAGCACACGATGTCAGTTTTCTGCTCTATATTTTTTTTATCTGGTTGGTGGCTCACTGGTAGCCAGTCGTTCAAATTTGTTTTTTTTTTTCAAAAGAAGCCCATTTGTATTACATTCACCATTTAGCGGAAGTAAGTTGTTAGATCTGCCGTATTGGTCTTGGTCCTTCCTTTGGACTGACCACTATTGAGATATTGCTGATCTCCTTTCATAGTGATAAATTCATTAATCTGACTTATAGCTATGGTTCGTCTGACTAGTCGCCTTGAACTTTATGCTTCAGTTGCCATCTGTGAGACGATTTTTTTGTCTGAATGGGATTTACGACTTGGAGGACCGCTACGTCAATGTTCTCTGGATCCCTGTTGAATTCCACTGCAAATCTCTCTTCTTCATCCCATAGGCCATCCAAAATGCGGCGAATCAAATCTTCCTGTCTGGTGAGTGAGTCACGGTAACAATTCGCTTTGTCATATAATCCCCTTAATTCTGCTACATATTCCTCTGCAGTTTCTCCATGTTTTTGAGACCTAGAGCTGAACTTTGCCGCAAAAGTCTTTGATATGTCCGCCATTCTGTACTTGAACTAGCTTATAATAATCAGACAAGACATGTGGTGGCAATTGTGAGAAGGTGAATTCTGCAGCTGCACCTTCCCGTTTTGGAAATTAATTGTTCATCACCTGACCAGTGATATCTGTTTCCTACTACATCAAATCTATTTAACCATACTTTCCATTCCTCCGCTGCAGGATTCACTATCACTTTTCAAGCATTTTACTTTGACTGCTGATGTGGATCCAACATGCAGCCTATTGAACCTTAAATATTACATCCATATGCTAAATTGCATGGACTAACATATCCCCTGTGACCATTAGCTTGTTTCCTTCCTGAATTTGTTTGATCAGCATCCTTCGCTAGCTGCGGGTTTTTATGTGAACCAATCTGATCTCTCTCTGATTGGGTTCCACTGTCTTTCTTATGTAGGACAGTCACTACATTATGTAAGGCATCAGTGAATTGTGACATGCTACGTGAAATATTGAGCAATATGTCATTAACTCCCAAGTTACTCTGATAACTCTACGCCTGCATTCACACCAAGTCCACTCCCAAGCCTTCCCGGAATATCTCTTTTCCCTAAATTCTCTGACCCCAGCTGGGTCCACATTCTGGACTCCAGAATGCAGCACTGTCGACTTCTTCTCCTGAGTCGTCTCCAATTAAATTGGAAGTCTTTCTCCGTCCCATTAGTCGTCTTTCTCCGTCCCATTCAGGATTCGACTTCAGGATCTAAGTAGAAAAAATAATCCTGCACTTCTGACACCAACATTTTTATGTGCAATGCGCTTCGAGCATTAATCTGGGACGAAGATTCGCTTCTTTTAAATGTTTCGCTCGATCAGCAGTCATAAACGTTATTTTCGGTGTGTAATGTGTGTGTTTTCGTGCCTGAGTATTTGTGTATAAAAAAAAAAACAAACTTATAAGGCAACTAAGGCGGACTCTAGACTGGGGATAAACAGATTGAAAATTTGAAATAGTTAATTTGATTTATTCATAACAATTTAACATACTTCTATGCAATTAATAAATTCAGTAGACATTTAGCTTTATCACATTAATTTTGTGTATCTTTATAAATCAGACTAGTCAGTGCTTTTATTATAAGATCAATGCATGTACATACAAACCTCTTAAGTCAAACTGTTATTTACCAATATTCTATGTTGTGAGCCTTGATTATATGATTTGTGTTATGTTAATTATTTTTTCTCTTTGTATCTGCCTTTCGTAGTTTAAATTAAATGACATTTTCACAATACTGTGTTTGTGGTATATATTAGTAGATACAGGTTCCCATATATAAACTTCACCTCGGATTTATTACACTCAGTGCTTTAAGGGGAGATTAAAAAAAGTGACGGTTCCGTCGGTAAAAGTTGACGGAGGTGACGGAAACGGGTTAAACGTAAAAGTTCTATCTCCTTTCCAGTTTCATTTTCGAAGATGAATACATTCTTAATTCATTCCATTCATCAAATGTTTATTAATATATGATTCCATGATCATACAGAGCAGGCATGCAGATATGATCTTTATTTAATCATAAATTAATTGCATATTCGAAGCACTCAACTCATCTTACTGATATCAAAGTTTTCATTTTAGCATACATGAGCATTAATTACATCTTTCCAACTTAACCATTATCTTGTCACAATACCACTTGTAACAATTAAAGACGATCGTGGCAGTTTCATTTTTGTTGTAAAAAATGCATGATTCTATGCATATTAATAGTATATTACTAGGGCCCGTATTCATAAAGCTCCTTAATTTCTAAGGAAAATACATTCCTTAAAAGGAAAATAACTCCAAAGGTGTTTTATAAATAAGACAAAAAGGAAATCTATGTGATTTTGAGGAAAATCTTAGAAAGTAGGGGCATTTTTCCCTAAGGAACTTTATAAATACGGTCTCTGTTCTACTAAAATAGGAAATAAAAACAGGGGGTCACCAGCCTTAGAAAATGTTTAAAGACATTTCTATTACATGTAGAATATTCTGTATAGCAGTAGTTTAGAATGAAATATCACCTATGGACTTGGAAAACTTTTTTTAACCCGCAATGCAATGACCCATTTGACGCAAGTGTTCTAGTCCCTCGTATGAACGATGTTGTTTTTTTAAAGTATCTGAGCAACGCTACCATTTTAAAATCTTACAGGAAATGGGCGAAGCGATGATGACTTTTCGCGGACTTGGGTTGTTCTCCTTTACGTTAAAATGACGAAAGCTAAATCCAACTTCATGAACAATCTCTTGCGCGCCAGTCAACATTTGTTATGTTTCTATGGAAGTATATTCCAAACCAGTTATAGTACGTCGCACTGTATAAAGGTCGTTTCGAATATAACTACTCGGGTAGCCATGTTCATATGCAACTCCCATGTAAGACAATTCGCCAACTATAAAGCTCTCGTAATAAATGAATATCTATTCGGAGTACTTGTTGATTTTTATTTTTGGATAGCGCTCCACAGGAAACTGATGCAGGATAATTTCATTTAAATTTAACGGGGGGGGGGGGGGGGGGGGGTCACGTGACTTTGTATAATAATCAAAACGAGCAATGGTGACTGTTGAGCCTCGGTAAGTTCGTTATTTTGTTAAATTTTGGTGACAAACGTTTCCAGAATCCAAACTAGACCTAACCTATCATATGCGCGGTAACTTTCTCCAAATATCGGTACCAAGTGCGTTCTCGTACGTTTTATGGTTTTCGAGAACATTGTTTGAATTGTGTCAAAATTGCAGATGCAGAATTAGTAAACCACACGAGACATTATATATTGGTACCAAAATGAATGAAAAGAAGCTTACTTTCTTCACAAAAAATACAAAACCAGGCATATTTGCCAAATGTCCTCGTAGAAGGTCATCTAAAATTTTGTTGAAAGACCTGTATCATACAAATATTCATTGCAGAGGTATGGTAAGTAAAACGAGCATTTTATGGATAGTAAACTTCACGCGAACAAAAAAAGTAAGTCTCACGCATGGTTTTAAATAGCTTTAAAGTTCATTTGATGTGGCGACATTGAATAAGTGTGCCCCGTCTACGGTGTGAAAAAATCAAATACCAAGAATATACTCAAATATGTATAACTAAATCAATATATATGAGAGATTGATCTTGATCCTCTAGTGGACACTCAAACCATGTATGCTCCACATGGCCCTCTCGTCTCCTCAGGTCTGACTGAAATAGCTCAACACAACTGACCGCTGTGATTGAAATATTGTTAAGGGCGTTTCTATATAGTCAAAGAAGGAAAATTAGAACTGTTTCATATATTTTTTAAAACTTTGCATGATTTAAGAGAATTATAAAAGAAACATTTATATGCAAAGAAAAATATGGGCGTCATTGTACTAATATTTGAGATATCTGCCACTAAATGTGATATTTTAGCACTTTGTGGCCATATTCAAGGGCAGATGACTCAAAATAATGACAAACAACAAAGTCAATTTCAGTATTTTATTCCCTGTCTCTTTACAAAATTTGTAGAAATTCTATGCGACAGTTATTAGATTATCATCACTCATGCAAATATATAAATATTTCTAAAATCATTTCCCCTTTTTCGAGAAAATTTCATTATATTTATAGCTTTAAATATAGCAGCACTTCTATAAGGTCTATTGTTTTAAAATTTTGCATAATGACTTGAAATAGCAAACATTAATAATGAATAATATAAGGTATCAGTAAGATTAATTTTTAGTTATCGTTTGCCACATCACTTTGATATTAACTGTTGTCTTAGAACAGGTATACAAAGTGTATCTTATTTTTACTGTACACTGGCAGATTTTATTAGACCCAAGAAGTGTAGAGAGTATTTTCGAAACTGGAGTTGCAAAGTCATATGAAGTAAACCCCCCCCCCCAAAAAAAAACAACAACAACAACAACAACAACAACAACAAACAAACAAACTTCATTTACTTATTATCACCAGCCCAGGGCGGCGATATTATACTATTGAGCAAAAAATTAATTTTTACTGCACCACTGACGTAATAGTCAAGCAGGTTCCTTCTAGGTCGGTCGCAGAAAGATGAACAGATTATATTAGCGGGAACAAGGTCTGGGAAACTGCATTGAACGCTGGGAAACCTGGAAATGCTAATACTTGTAAATATTACTAATAAACATTAAAAACGACCTCTCAAAGACAGAAAGTAAAATAAGACTATACGACTCCACTACTTGTACCCATGATAAGTGAAGTAAACTTGTAAATAAGCGTATGGCTGAGTTTCGGTAATACAAAATGTTTTAAGGACATTTGCTACAGTTTTCAACATTTTCTATTTATGGAAAAAAGTTGGGGTCGGCGTCCTCCTTTTTGAGTTATGAATTTTGAGTTTGGTTGTGATATTTTGGCACTTTGAGGCAATAATCAAGGGCATAAAACTCAAACAATAACAGACAGCATCTCATTAGGTTTCAAAATCAATGTTCAGTACTCAATTCTGTGCGACAGATTTTAATAATATAGTCGCTCTTGTAAATAAATATCTCTCCTTTTATAAGAAAAGTGCAATGTATTTACAGATTTGAACATAGCAGAACACCTTTATGATAAAATGATTTTAAATTTTGCCTAATAATTCGAAATGAAATAACAAGCATGTATGATAAATAATATAAGGTATCGGTAAGATTAATTTTGAGTTATCTGCCCTTGAACATGGCCCCAAAGTGTTAAGATATCACATTATAACTCACAAAGTAGGACCCCAACTTTTTTCCATAAGAATGTTGCTTTTATGATTCTCTATAATAATGCAAAGTTTGAACAATTTTTATGAAAGAGTTTAATTTTTTTCTTTTTGTCTATATAGAAAATATAGAAGCATGTAGCAAACGTCCTTAACGGTGACCATAAACGATAACTTGTGAATAAAAGTGTGCATGCGTGTGACTGTCGCGAGTGTTTGTGTGTTTTTGATCATTATGTACACTGTTTTAATAATATTTCAATCACAGCGGTCAGTTGTGTTGAGCTATTCAGTCAGGCCTGAGGAGACGAGAGGGCCATGTGGAGCATACATGGTTTGAGTGTCCACTAGACGTTCAAGATCAATCTCTCATATATATTGATTTAGTTATACATATTTGAGCATATTCTTGGTATTTGATTTTTTCACACCGTAGACGGGACACACTTATTCAATGTCGCCACATCAAATGAACTTCAAACCTATTTAAAACCATGCGTGAGACTTACTATTTTTGATCGCGTGAAGTTTACTATCCATAAAATGCTCGTTTTACATACTTTACCTCTGCAATTAACATTTGTATGCTACAGGTCTTTCAACAAAATTTTAGATGACCTTCTACGAGGACATTTGGCAAAATATGCCTGGTTTTGTATTTTTTGTAAAGAAAGAAAGCTTCTTTTCATTCATTTTGGTACTAATGTGGTTTACTAATGCTGCATCTGCATTTTGACACAATACAAACAATGTTCTCGAAAAACATAAAACGTACGAGAACGCGCTTGGTACCGATATTTGGAGAAAGTTACCGCGCATATGATAGGTAGGTCTAGTTTGGATTCTGGAAACTTTTGTCACCAAAATTTTAAAAAAATAATGAACTTTCCGAGGCTCAGCAGTCGCCATTTCTCGTTTTGATTATTATGTTAAGTCACGTGATTCTCTCCCCTACCACCCCGTGAATTTATTGTATACACAAACACACGCAATTTAAGATACAGTAGCCCGGTAGTAATTATCAGACTCTTTTTTGTCTACTAGTAATTAAGTATCTGTATGGGCGGATTTAAGCGGAGGGGCGGACACAGCGTAGGCCCACCCTCCCCTAAAAGTCCTAAGAAGTGTTTACAACACATTAATCCACACTTGTATCTTTTTTATTTCGCTGACCCCATCCCCGCCCTCACGACAATTTCTATAGTTGTCCGGTCTGCCCCACGTTCGGTAAATTTTGGTAATTTACGCCCCAATCCAAAATCTTGTATTCGAGCCTGATATATATAGGCCCAAAATATATTAAGGGGTTACATCTTGACATGATGACGTTAATTCGGTTGCGGTTAAAATATTATTCTTTGGTTAAACGTGTTTTATTTGGTTTATGGTTATCAAAGAAAGATCGAAGAGATAACCCAACAAAATCCTTCTCCTGAGAACGTTTGTCTATCTGTCTGTCTGCTGTCCATCTGTTTGTAGTCCGTCCGTCCGTTCAAATTCAAATAAAATTATTTAAATATCAAGCGTATCATTGAAATAAAATACAACGGAGTCAAATGAACCAATATATTTAAGTAAAGTTTAAGATCGATTTAAATATATTTATAAAAATAAATGTTTGTTATCAAATTTCGATGCTTATGTACTTAAAGTGTTATGCCTGGGTACATTTATTTGCAGATTCGTGTTTTAGGTTGAATTGCTTTGTGTGTGGGTGGCGTCCCTTTCTAATGGTATTTCATTTATAAAAGAACGTTACAGGGACAATACATATGGTAAATATGATTTTCCTGAGTAGAACCAGTACTGCGCCTATTTGAATTGGACATTCAAAATCGATATATCTTTCTCGCTTACCATACAGCATGGCATACGGCTTTGAATCGTCAGCTGAAAATGTTCTTCGTACGTCTGCTGTATGTACTGATTGATGAACGGCACCAAAACAATAAGCCTTTTCGACAATGGGGGACATGAAATCATTCGACCAAATGGCTCACATTCGGTTACTTGGTTTTCGTATGACTTCTGTTATATTGTAAACAACCTCTGTCTACAATTGTGTCAGGATGCCGTTATATTTGGGTGTAAATAAGATAACAACGATCTGCTGCAGTTTCTATATTGATTTGTTATTCAATTTCTTTCGTACATCTCCTATTTATATACACATCTGTTGACAGATTGTTAGTCCCCTACCCGTGAAACCGGATGGGACTATAGGTTTGTCCTTCGTCCGCTTGTCCGTCCGCAAAAACTGGATCCCATGATAACTCAAATATGAAACTTGAAATATGGATAGATAGCTGTATGGGGATTATGCACGTCTTTTTTCTTTCTTCCTAGGTTGAAAAATCTGGTTGCTATGACAACAAATAGACTTAAAATATGGCAAATAAAGCAATATTTTGTGATAACTCAAAAAGTACTGAAGATATATTTTATGAAACTTGAAATATGGATAGATGGCTGTATGGAGATTATGCACGCTGACATACTTCTTCATAAGACAAGGGACATTATCCTAAAAGCGATACTTTTAGAAGTTTTGTCCCCCTTTAAAGTTATAATGATAGTGGTTGCCCTTTACCAACAAACATTAACACCACATGCAGTTTTCTATTATTTTTCTTTTTCTTCTGACCAAAATTCTGGTTGCTTTGGTAATAGGAAAATTATGTACCTCACCGGTAGGGTACTCATGTGTTGCCTGCAACACCAGTTACTTGTTATAATAATTATTGTTTTATTTTTATTATAATGCAAACTTCTTTTTATTTGTACTGTAGTAGATCTAAATTTAGAATTTAATTTAACAGGATCAGCAGAAAAGAGCCAGTATTAAATTAGTTTAAATATTGCCAAAGAATTTAATTACCATAGTCGAGTATTTTTACGTGAATTCAAATTTGCCTCCTAATCGTACAATGAACAGTATAATATTGCGACTGATGCGACCGGCTGCTGCAGCTTCTCCGTGCACACTTATATAGGCTTCGGATGCTGGCAAGATGCTGTCAACCAATCAAAACTTGCGAGCATTTTGCCAGCTTCAAGGGAAGCAACTCTGCATATCCAAAAATAATACAGTTTAACAGGTTATAACAGATAAAAAGCTCTTAATATGACATCTACATCAGGTATACATTCAGCAATATCAAATAAGTCTGAAATGTGAGATAATTCTTAACAAATCCATTTATAAAACAATAAATCTTCAATGAGAGACGCTCAACAAATTATACACTCATATATGTTAACGAGACCAAAAGTAGTTATTGGAAGCATTAACAAAGTATCTCAAGGCTTAAATTAACATGCCTTAATATATACAAATATCAAAATTACTATTTGTTCTACTCCTAAATTCTGAAAATAAACATTAACATCTTTCAATGAGAATATAACTTACATCATATCACTACTCATTTCTCAGAAAAGTAAACATGGCCGCCATTGTCAAAATACAGATATCAATGCAGACATAAAAATCGTACTTTTACACAGGGATGAAAGTGAATAAATAAAATGGATGTTATTAAATGATATTTATAAGACACAATGAAAGGATTAATAGTGTTAAAATAAACAGAATGGCTTTCTAAATAAAAGGTAAGTATAATTAGTTTGGTCAAATGGAAACCTAAACCAATGGATTACAATATAATTAGTTTGATCAAAGAATATACGAGCTGTACGGACTTTGCATACGCTTTTTTTCCTTAATACTCCACCGATTAAAGCTACCCCGGTGCAACCAGGGTATTTGCCATTGTATTACAAACTGAAACTTTAAAATCAAATTAATAATACTAAATTTATATGTAAAAATCAAGCATATATAAAAGAAAAGAAATGAAGAAAATCCACAAACTACTGAACTATCCCCGTATATGTTAAGACTGCATACTATAGAATATGATCCAATATTTGAAGAAGTTAAGGGGTAGCGAAGTTTGGAACATATTTGAAATCATTATTCATACTCAACGCCTCACCTTGAAAACATATCGATTTTTTTATTTGTTGTTGTTGTGTGTTTTAGATATTTTAGAATGTAATGAGGCATATTACAGTAATAGAATGCTGCATGTTATCAAGTAATATTACTGATTTTCTGGTGGAAAAGAAAATGAAATGTCGTGAAATATCGAAATATTACACATAGGACTTTTTTTTTTGTTGTTGTTGTTGTTGTTTTTTGTCCTTGAGTATATATAAAAATGCCAAATGCAGGTTAGTTACTGTAAAAAAATCCATTTGATATTCCGATGAAAGCTAATGAGCTACCTTGCTAAGAAATATTTAAATACATACAAGCATAAGATAGAAATAATTATTATAATGAAGAAAAACGCATTAAAAACAAATGTTATTTTCTTTGAAAAGTTCATTAAAACAGCTTCACTCGACTTTGGTTTCATTCTTCGCGTACGCGTAGCAGGATGTGAAGGACACCGAAAACTATGGCGAGGACACCGGCAACAATGCAAAGACCAAATCCTCCGCTAAGGTGTTTAACTGGAATCTTTAAATCGTCCGCTGTGGCAAATACAATCGTTCCGGATATCATCAGTATCCCTGGAAATTGTAGGGAAAATATCAAACATACAATGTTTTGGAATATCTTTGATATTTCGGCTTATTTAGCCCTGATTAACACACACACACACACACACACACACACACACACACACTAAAATAAATATTTGATCACGTTCAAAGTTTAACATTCAATCATTTTTACTTAATATAAATAAATAAATAAATAAATAAATAAATTTACCTGCAAGTATGCCAAATCGTCCGGCTAATTTGGGCAGGGGCTTGCTCTCTTTTCTCACAAACTGCTTGGTAATGGCACAAACGACGGCAAGAAAAGCTACTACCATCCCAATCAATTCCAAAGCACGTACAGCCGAAAGGGAAGAAGCTAAAAAAAAAAAAAAACCGGAAAGGGGTTTGGCATAAAGGTTAATTGAGGAAGATAGACAAATTTATTTGCACAAAATAAAGAGAGATAGAGAGGGGAATAAAAAGAGAGAAGAAGAAAAGAGATGGAAGATACAGACAGAAAGTCATATAGCTTTGGCAGAACATATGAGTAGCATAGACATTTTTTTTTATAATAAAACACATTGTAAGTACAATAAGTACAGCATGGCATAACGATAAGTATAATGTAAGAGTCCGTTTCGTCAGCACCATATCATTTACAAAATAGTTTACACCTGGAAAATTAGTATTGTATTTGTACCTGTTTCTCAGAATTTCTGAGATTTCAGTTCCATAGATTTCAGCACCATAGGTAAGTATGGGTTTCACCATTGAGTCAAATACCTTAAACTAATCAGAATGTTAAAACTTTCCAAAATTTCTTTGATATGCTTTTATGGCACACATAGATTTTCTAGCTTGAGCAGGGAGTTTTAGCTGCCGTCCTAGATAATTTAGAAGTGAACAGAAGACCCATATATTTATACATTGAGGTAACATTAACTGGATTATCGTTGTAGAACTATTTTTCTTATGATACAAGTCACTAAACACAATTATTTCCGTTTTTGTTTTATTTATAGACATACCGGTGTTACTACAAAATTCTGAAATTGAATTTAACTGTGATTGAAGTAGGGCAGTTTGCTATATCGTCCGCGAAAAGAATACATAAAATACCACCATACCCCGAATTACGTAAAAAGTGAGTTAGCTCATTCATATACAAATTAATCATGACCGTACTCGTTACGTCCGCTTGTCTGGGGTCCTATGTTATATTTAAAGTATTGGTAAACTTATACACATCCACATTGATTAAAGGACACGGAATGAATTACCCTTTACCCCACTTTTATTTTAGTAGTAAATAAGTTATGATGTCCATCGAATGCATTTTTAAATTCTACATACACGACATAAAATCTTCCACCCGGTTTACTTATATATTTCTGCACCATGTAATTACCGCCGGCCCAGGGCAGCGATATTATCCCATAGAGCAAGAAAACAACCTTTTACTCCCGCACCGCTGACATAATAGTGAAATAGCTAGGTTCCTTCTCAGTCTGTTGCAAAAAGATGAACAGATGAAATGACCGTGAATAAGCTTTGAGAAACTGTTTTGAATGCTGGGAAAACTGGACTGGTTTATAGGTTACCGGAAGTACATGTTGCTAGACGGAACTAGACTGGTAGGCTCATAATTGTGCAGATTCGATTGGAGTACGCCCATTGATCAATGCTGAACCAAACATGATAACATTTCTCAGGCATGAACCTCTCCTTCAACTGCAAGTACTTCGACATATAATTTCCCTTTACGTAACAGTGTAACTTGATATTCACTCGGCTAACGGCGATTTTTAGTATTTTTGAATTGCCAATACTTATGTGAATATATATAATCAAATGTAGAGTAAACGGACCTGAATCCGGCATAGGATTCATCTATTGTTTTAATTCCTCAACCCATGTATACAGCCTTTCATACATAATATAAGAAAATATTTTATATATAATGTTGATTAAAACGATTCCTTTATAGTTTGAGGGGTCACTTGTACACATGTACTTTAAAACTATCCCTCCCTCCAAATATTTGGGAAAATATATTGCAAAATATAGGTGCAACTAAAGTTGAAGTAGTTTTGTAAAATTCAGCTCAGCTCCAATACCATCACTTCCCTGAGACTTTCCACACTTCAATTTTTGTATACTTTTGGTAACTTCATTACAAGTAATTTCAGAATTTAAATAGAGATCCCCCCCCCCTCATTATTTACTTCAAAGTTCCAAGTAACTACGTCGAGGTTAGGCTGACTGCTTCTAAATAAAAATTCATGGAAATAATCATACCAAGTTCCCGTATAAATCAGTTGGGATTTTTCATCAATATTATTTCGTTGAGATTTTATCAAGTTCAAAAAGGCTTTGGGATTTGGTCATAGCGTAACCAGTTGGTCGCTTTTGAACTCATGGTAACTACACTTTTTAACATAACAAATGGTTTTAAAACTTTTCCGGAGCGTTAAAAATTGTTGAAAGTTAAGAATATTGTTAGTCAAAGGAAATCGTCGTAGTGCCGCATATTTAAGCTGTTTAGCTGTGTCACATTCGCGAGCGCACCTGGGTTGATTATTAAAAGAACTTTGCATAAAATATTTAACGCGCATATTTTTTTTGCGGATTTTTTTTTTAAATGCATATTAATGATTAACCTTATTGTTAAAATAGTTATCTATTTCAGCTAGTAATTTTACTTGAATAGAATTATACGCCTTTGTAAAAAGTTGTAAGAAATCAGACATTTGATTATATTTCCATTTATAAATTTTCGATATGCACTTCATAGCTGACAAACAACTAATGTCCAGACTATGCCTTGACTTCTTAAAAGGTACTCGTGCAAAAGGCTTGATGGGTTTGTATAAGAGTTCGGAATCATGAGAAGAAAGGAAGGAAGAGGGAAAGATGGGGGAAATCTATTGCTAGAGAATAATTTACCACTCACTCACAGAACTGTTGCTCGCCCCACACATACTCGTACATGACAAAACATTGAAATGGCCAATCATATGAGTGAAATTCAGGGCTGTCACAAGCTAGAGGTAAATTACATTATACAGTGAACATAAACAGTAAACTGAACCAGGGTACTGTATATGCATGTCAAATTTTATGACACATACTATGGAATCATTAGTTTTCGTGGGTCTCTAATTTTTGACGAGAACATGGAGGTTCCTATCCACGAATATTAATTCCCACAAAAACTGTCCTTTTTATAGACTTTACATTGTCTAGAATATGCATCCACGAAAAAAGGTGCCGACGAAATTCCATAATGTACATAATCAATGAATTTTAATGCCAACGAAAACTAATGATTTTACAGTGTACATTTTCGTTTGACAGATAGAGAATCATAATGGTACTCGTACTATTCAGTATCACACACACACACACACACATTAAAATACACACATACATGTATACATATGATATTACTAGAATAGTACTAGATCGGCGCCAAAAGATATAAGATGCATGATTTATTTCAAAATTATTCATCTGTGTGATATATAAATAATATTTATTTGAAACGACGGATTATATTTTTTGCATGGCAATGACTGGAAGAAGAAAAAAAAACACAACATTAACTTACTAAATGATGAAATATATAAAAACACGTGGAAGTGAGTATACTTACGAATATATAGATAAGAGTGGCATTCATTGGTGCCAGGCATTTTTACACATGCTTCCCAGAGTCCAGCATGAACAGAAACACCTTTGGAACTAGCAGATATCCAAAACGGTATAGCCAGTCCAACAATGTTCATCAGCAAAGCCACACATCCAACACTAATCCCAACCAAACCAATCATTTTAATTGTTTTTTTCTGTAATTAGAATATGATCGTTGAAATAAAAAAAAATGTCTACTCGTATAAGTATTATCAATCGTATCGTGGTTTGTATACCAAACGCTTCTTCTGAAATGTACTCTTTTTAGTGTGTGTGTATATATGTACGTTAGTCATTGACCACTTGAAATCAAGCGTTGAAATGCGGAGGAAGTCACGATAATTATCGACAAGAAGACCTGTGATACGAGATACAAAGTTCACAGCGGGCGCAAAAAATATGTAAATATTTTGAGGGTACAACCCGCAAAAGCGTATTTCTATTTTTTTTCTTTTAAACTCAAGATGTGTCATAAACTGTTAACCCTCTTTCTAAATGGTAAAGAATGCCATTGCGAAGAAAAAAGGCTCTTGAAAATATCGATGCTTTGAAATAAGCTGATTCATCAATCCTTTCAGGAGTATCAACTTGTCATCTTTTTTTCGCTCATGCAAAACTGAAAATCGGACACAACTTAAAGAAGCAGCACTTTTATAATCAACTTTAAAAATAAACATACACGAAAGCAATTCTACGGAAGCACCGAGGTGAGATGGTGTTTTTCTTAGTTTTTATCTTGTGGCCACGAATAAGTAACTAAGAAATTTTTTTTAAAAAAGTTCTCGCTATATCGTGGCCACGAGATAAACAAACGACTTAGCTATCTCGTGGCCACGAGTTAGCTGACCTATCGAATCGTTAGATTTCCTCGATACTCACGATTTGATTGGCTAGCTAACTTATGGCCACGATGTAGCGAGAACTGTTTTTTGATTTTTTCTTAGTTACTAATTCGTGGCCGCGAGTTAGCGAGAACTGTTTTATGTTTTTTTTCTTAGTTAGATCTCGTGGCCACGAGTTAGCAAGATTTGTTTTTCGCTTTTTTCTTAGTTACTATCTCGTGGCCACAAGATAAGAACTAAGAAAAATACCATGTCCCCTCGGTGCTTCCGTACAATTCAGATGCATGCTGTACCAAATTAAACACGCGGTGTGCAGGCAGTCAAATTATAAAGCTATAGATCGCACAAACTGATGTATCCAAGTATTGCTCGTCAAATTTGACGTTTAACTTCACCTTTATTTTCTATTGAATAAATTAAGCTGTTCAACAACAACAAGAGTTTGGGAACTACATGTACTTTTTTGTTAACGTATTTAATTCCCGCTTATGGACCATCAATAGCCGAAGATGAAAATATGCTTTAATTCATCCCTATAGAGTTTGAAAACAGAGGTCAAGAGAAATGTCAAATTTGACGGGCAATATAATCCTTTCGCCTCGAGCTGGAATCGAACTCGGAGCCCTTGAATGCAAATCGGGCACTCTACCACGTCGCCACAAAAGCTCTATGTCAAGATAGTACAAGTGCCATTTTATACCTCTACTACATAAAACCGTTCCTTTCAAGAATATGTTCTCAGATTCATGGAGTATGAATGTCTATGGGATTTCCTAGGGATGAAATCTCTACAACTGTGAGTTATTTACGTTGGGCGCCAAAAAGTAACCAAGTAAAATCCCACTGCTCCGAGCTGGCATTCGAACTTGGAACCTTAACTATTGAAGCCTGTCGCGCTACTTATTTTTTCTCGAAAGCCATTGTTTGTAGAGACGCGTAGATTTATTGATATTACATTTTTACAAAATGCCGAATCCAATATCTAGATTTAAATACACGCATTTTGCGGGAACGAGACTATATCATGAGGGAACAAGACGTTATCTTGAGGGAAAGAGAATCTTATTTTCAGAGGAAACCTTTAAAACATTTATATCTTTAACAAAAACCTTAAAAACCTCAAATGAACTTTAATTTTCAATTCAAACCTATTTTATTTTTGTTCTGGATGTACGCCGTGCCAGTTAATAGTAAGTACTTGTTGTAGTACTTGATGTGTCAAAATTAAAAATACCTCAACCGACGCCAAATGAAAACTCTAGAATTTCCAAACTGATATCAGTCCAAGACTTATTAAACAAAGATAGGAAACTCTTGTAACGCAAGTGGAAAATATTGTGACGTCACACATCAAATAACTTAATTATGCAAACTTTCAAAAAAGCATTTAACATTTTATACAATTATCATTTCTCTCATGCATGGAATTATTTTCTGTTTGATTTATTTTCAAATTCTTTTGATTGTGATTTAAATTCAGTCAGTGTAGCAGAAACAACAACAACAACAACAACAACGACGAACATTACAATATCAACACAAATATACATTCAATACATACAACTTTATTTAATTACATGACTTATTTTATTAGTATATTTTATTTATGATATGGTAATGACATGTGTGTAAGATAAGAAGATACACTTTACTTTCACATACCTTCAATAGAAAAGGAGATATCTGAAAACATGACTTTGCGAGAATTCGACAATTTATCACGTGCTTTTGTGAAAATTACGCTAGTTGCCAATCTTTGTTAAATAAGTCTCTGTATAAGTAAATGAAGCTGTTGCATAGGCAAAGGCACGGCACGTGGACAATAAAGACTGATTCATCTAACAAAAGCTTCAGCTCTTTAGATTGCATGCCGGCCTTGTTACAAGAGATGTTTCCGAATTCCATTATCGCAAAGGAATGCTGTCTTAGTCACCAGAAGGCATCTTACATAACATCAAATATTTCAAGAATACGGACTTACACCAGGAGCGTACTTTACAATCCATTTTATTGAAATTGTAACTAGATCTAGTCAGTTATAGAAACAAATGGATATCTTATTCCGCTATTGGTCTGAATAGTCCGCTTGTGATCACATACGATATCTGTGTTCTCTCTCCTTCGATTCTGCCTTTGCCAGGGTTATTTGCAAAGTTTTTCTTGAGTGTTTACAGGATTTGATATTATCAATGAACAGTTAAGTTCATCTGCTGATGAACCTAATGTGAGCAAGTGCATAAAAGGAATAGCTAACAAGACTTGTGAAAGAGGCTGATGCTGAAGGATCAGTGGACCTTGGATTCTGCTTCATGCATAAGATACACACTGCTTTTAAAGCTCGGATTTCATGCTATTGACTTTGCAATAAACTGATTTACGTGATTTTATTTGTACCTAGCCAGAGAAGAGGATTTCAAGTTTGTGCAACACGATGAAGATTTGGAAACTTTGGAAGTTTCTCAAACATGTGGACTCTATGCGATTGTCTTTGTTGCCAGCAGTCTAGTGAATACACGGACAGATTTCTGCCTTTGGAAAAGTTTTCATCCAAATATATGAGAAATGATCCCAGAGGTTGAAAAGTTCAAGGACATCCATAAATCTATGTCAAAGAATAATTGTATAATTTTTGTTGAAATGACGTTCCTTGAATCATATCAGCCACTTTTTGATTTATGCACGTGCTCTACCCATCAAGTATGGATATGCTTTGTTAGAACACATTTGTGACAAATCACATTTGAAATACCTGTTACAAATGTGATCACATGCGTATGTGTAACGGATATAAAGCATATATGTAACATATTTTGTGACAAATGTGTTTGAGGCCGAATTTTGATGTAACAAACAATCACGTTTGTCACAGGTCAATTTTCATACAAAAATGGGAACAGAACAGTGCATGTTTACAACTGAAACATATTTGTAATAAGTTTTAGTAGAATAGAATATTGATTTAAAGACACCTGAACAGTCGAAAGACGTCAAACGGTGCCTAAAAACGCTTTAAATACGATAATCACGATACTATACAGAAGTGAATCCCGCAGAGCAGGAGAGTAAACACGTTTTATATATCACGTATGTAACATGAAAGCTAATAATAGGTGGTAGTAATAGGTGATATAACAAGTCGGGTCAGTATCTTTATTTATTATATGGGAAAGAAACTTTATGAAAGCAAGGTGATCGTATGTCACTTCTAACATTCTTCTTTACATTCAGAGCCATTTTGGTCTTATTGAGAATAGAGTCGCCGATACGTCCTTGATTCTGTCTGTCCGTCTCGTTTTTTCTTGTCAGCGTGAATACTCAGGAAAGTCCTATCTATGGGAGGGGATTTCCACCAGTTCATTTAATTTCCTAAATGAGGTTTCATTAAACCTATTACAATTTTACCATGCTTATTAGATTTACAAAATGATTATTACAATTTTAAAATTGTTACTTAAACATTTCACTTATTAAACGATTAATAAACTGTCTTCCATATTTACGTTAAATGATTTGGAGTTAACGTTCGTATGTTACAAATTGTTAAATGTAGATTCTATATTGTAGTTTTCACTTGCTTATTTTTGAATTTTGATTTATATTTAAATGTTATCAGGCTACACAAACAAGGTATTTTATTACTAACGCCTACTTAAAAATCGTTTTCATATTCATTCCCTTTGAAATTGGTGAATAGTTGAGGACCCGTCCGCCATCGTTTTGTCATGTTGCAAGTGCTTTGCCTTTTTATCGCGTAAGGCCTAAGACCTAAGGACTAAGTCATAAGACCTAGCCCATAACTTATGATACCTGACTCAGAACACAAAACGCCTCAGACAATGGCCCTAATAGGCTTCCGTAGTACGATTACTAGTGGAACCTGCGTTACCTGCGTTTACATTTAGACGGCCATTGCAATATGGTTTATGGGTGTGCAGATTATAACAGGGCGTATATTTAAACCTGCGATTGTCCATATTTTCTGTACCATATAATATTGTACAGAACTAAGAATCTATGCATTTTGATAAATTCTGTAAACTGAGGAGCA
Source organism: Solen grandis (assembly GCA_021229015.1). Taxonomy (NCBI): domain Eukaryota; kingdom Metazoa; phylum Mollusca; class Bivalvia; order Adapedonta; family Solenidae; genus Solen; species Solen grandis. The sequence goes on along the minus strand of CM037788.1, from coordinate 35,579,153 downwards.
TTTTTTTCTGATATAACCATGAAACACTAACACATAATTATCAATGCCATACCGTTTTGCCGCTAACTGCTAAGGTTAAATTGTACAACAGAAAGAGGAACAGGGGTATTTGCCTGCATTCTAACTCGAGTCTCGAGTCATAGAACCGGAATCATTTTAGTATCAAGTTAGGAAACAACTTGAATCAGTACATATCGTCGGAGGTCCTAACTGCGCCCCTGCCCTAACTCCGCCACCTTCCTTTTTTTTATCGTAATCTCGCTAGATTTAATCACACGCATAAGCGACTGTGAGATTCTTTTAAGTACTATGTTTCTGTAAATAAACTCAAATTATATTTGTACGAAATTTTTATTCAAACAGACAAATATTGCAAATTTTATCTCGCACCACTCTTTTTATGTGTGTTTACTTAATACAAAATGATTTCCACGCAGAATGGCCCTTTTACACTCAAATTTTCAAAATAAAAGTATCTCGGAAATTCCATCTGCTGTGTTTATATATTTATAAAATGGAAGTCATATGTGTACAATTCGCAACTGCTATGACGTCACCTAGGGGGCGGAGTTAAGACCACACAAAATGATGGCATAATATTTGACTCGTAATGTATCAAATGTTATTTTCGAGTGATTGATTATTTATAAAAAGATTTTTTGGGGGGTATCAATGTCAATTTGATATAATTAATTGGTACGTGAACAGTTTCTATTCTATGTATTGCATTTATTTTGCATTTTCTAATTAAATCTTAGAGGGGCGCAGTTTGGGCACCCGAGGATAGTTGGACTTCACAAATCTTAAAGTATCACGATTAATACACCATTTTGCAGAAAAAATTGATGCTCGCTGGCGTGCACTGATTCAGGCAGTACTTCCTGCTTTAGAACAGCCACCTCAGATTCCTCAGATTCCTGCATGTGGTCAACAATGGCGGCAACAAGTGAAAATTTTTAGCACGGGTAAAATTGTCTAACAAAACTGTGTTTTCAGCCCGCTTTCGCCCGAGAAATGTTAATAAGTATATAGGAATGAAACATGTATTGATATTTACTTAATCGAAGTGAATAAGTGTGAAAATGAAGGAGATATGCTGAATTTTACGTCCTTCTTCGAAGTCAGTGTGTGAACGCTTGTGTTAAACAAAAGATTCGTGTAAAATAGGATAACGGAGGATAACAAAAAAGGAGGATTTTATGGACATTTATGGACACTGATTGATAATCAAAAAGGTACGGAGAGATTTCTTAATGTATGAACTCATATTTATCATAATTTATCATAATACCACAAATTATGCCTAGACAAAAAACACAAGGAAAAGGGGTGAGCGAGAAAGAGAATAATAGTCAACAGATTCAGCAACATCAGACCCCGCCGACCTTGCCTGGCGCAAATATACAAGCAAATAGCTTTACACAAGAATTGCTAGGGCAAACAAGGGACATTTTATATGGACAAAATCAGGGGGTTTTCACCATTTTAGATGGCAATGGCGGCTGTGTACAGCCATTTAATCAAACACAAGTAAGAACAGGTCAAGAACAAGTTCATACATTTCACGCACCCGGCCACCCTCCGACACAAAGTACGACACAAAACACATACGATTTTCACGTGCGTAATGGAGTTCAGGTACCCACGGGCCACACAATGGACAACGGTATTCCCCATGGGTCGCAACAATTTGTCAACAGATTAACGGACTACAAACGGTGATTGAACAGCAAAACAATAAATGGCAAAACCTGGCCAGTAACATAAACATACAAAATGACAGACTGACCAAAATCGAAACACAACTCAGCGAAGTTAGCAACATTAAAAAGTCTATGTCGCAAGCTGATGCAGAATTAAACAACTTCAGAAGTGAAGTAAGTTCACTGAAAACAAAAGTATCGGATTATGATTACACTGTTCAAGAATACAGCGATTTATGTGATGACATCACAAGTCAAAATAGTGGAATAGAAATGAAGATGAACCAATTTGAGAAACGAATGGCGGACTTCGAGAAGCAACAGGAAGTATTTGAACAGAGACAACAAAAAACTGAAGAACGAAGCATTGATACACAGTGGCGCACCATGAGAGAAAATCTCATATTTTCTGGAATTCCCGAAATTGATCACAATACGTACAAAGAAAAGGGTGAAGATTGCGAGCAAGTCATCAAAAATATGATTAAAAACGAAATGAAAATAGACAGGGAAATTTCATTTGATCGAGTCCACCGAATCGGAAGGTACAATAAAAACCATGAATACGCACGACCGATCGTTGCGAAATTCACCTTTTATAAGGACAGAGAATATATAAGGAAGATGGCTCACTCAGCTCTGGAAGGGACACAGTACTTTATAAGGGAACAATTCCCGCCGGAAATTGAGGCAGAGAGAAAATTGCTCTACAAACAGGCAAGAGAGGCCCGGGAAAACAAAGGTAATAAGGTGCGTCTCGTGAAAGACAAACTATTCATAAACGGAGAGAGATATATCCCGCCGAGCACACACCGGAGCAGTCAAAATGAACAACACAGAAACATGCGCAGGGAAAAATATCAGAATGCGGACAAGAATGATACAAAATTAAGATGGTCAAGAACATTCACACGTAGTAGAAAGACAAAAGAGAGGGAGGGGGAACAAAACAACACGATCAGAACTCACAATACATTTGCTCCTTTGGGCATAAAGAACAGTGACACACCATACCGAAAACGCACGCGGGAAAAAAGAAAGCAAGTTCACCCTTGGAAAATCTTGAAACAAAGAAATATAAGGAGTGTGAAACTAGCCAGTCAGACTCTGATGACAGTGCCTCTAGTACGGTTTATAACATAGACTCAGAAATGGAAACTCAGCCCCCGGCACGCAGACAAGATGGGGACAGATCACGTGGTGCGGCAGATTACGACAGTGTTAGTAAGAGTAACTAGGGACACGCCGGGAACGGCTATGATGATTCGACCTATTCACAATGCAAGAAAAGACTTATTAACCATAAGAACAAAAGTAACGTAACACTTGATCTTCCCAGTCATTTAACAATACTTTCATTAAATGTATGTGGCTTAGTATCAAAGATTTTATGTCCAGAATTTATTTCGTTTTTACAATGTTATGATATTGTTGGTCTGCAAGAAACCAAAACTGATATTTCTGATTGCATTCACGTACCAGGTTTTGTAGTATATGTATATAATAGAAAAAAGCTGACCCGTTACAGATCAGGAGGTATTGCACTACTGGTAAAAGAAAATATATCTCCACATGTGTGTGTAGACAACCATAGTAAATCTGAAATAATACGATTTTTTACTATATCGAAGGGCATATATGGTAACCAAAACAGTTCAAAGGTTGACCTAAAATGCGGAATTGTGTATATACCACCAAGTGCATCAAGATTTGCAGTAAATGACCCTTATCTTGAAATTCAAAATGAATTATTTCGCTATTGTGGGGATTCAAAAAATGTTCTACTCTTTGGAGATTTTAACTCAAGATGTGGTGACTTAAATGACATTATTATATCTGATAGCTTTCTGTCAGAATTATTTGAATTTGATCATGTTAAAACTGAAGAATCCAAAATCTTGCAAAACTTTGAAAATTTTAATATTCCAGTAAGCAGAAGAAACTGTGACAAAAGCAAAAACAATTATGGATATCAATTGATTGATTTCTGTAAAAATAACAGCGTGTTCATACTGAATGGAAGAATAAAGCCAGACTATGACTGTCCTAAGCTCACTTGCAAAAATGCTAGCACTGTTGATTACATGATGGCTACATCGGAAGTATTCGAAAATATTATTGAGATGAAAGTACTAAATTTTTGTTATCTTTTTTCAGACGTCTACTGTCCACTTCAGTTAACAATAAAATCTAATTTAGAAGATGAAAATATGAACACAACAAAACAGAAAGAGAACACACCAAGGATTAAACTATGGAACCAAATTAAAGTTCAACAATTTAACACTAACTTGGACATCACTAAAGTGAAAGATATAGAGGATAGCATTGACAATTTAATTACATTAAATAACATTAACCAGACTTCAATTAACAAAATCACTGAAGACATTGCAGAGCTATATACTGAATGTTCAAAGAAACATTTGGAAAAAAGCAAAGCTAGATACTGCATGCCTAAATATGAGAAATAGATATCATAAAACAAAACAAGCATATAACAAATATAAGACACCTGTGTTAAAAGACCTTTTAAAAACAGTCAGTAAAGAATACAAATGCACTTTAAGGAAAGCAAAAAACAAACATAATGAGTTAAAAGTAGAGAAATTAAGAATGTTGAAAACACAAAACCCAAAACAATACTGGAAAATTTTGAACTCAGGAAAAGACAACACACCACCTATGGCTTCCTTAGATAGTTTCTATAATTTCTTTAAATCTGTAAATGAAACAAACCATGACACTGATTCCATTGATATGAATATAAACGAGATTAATACAAATGATAATAGCATCAATGAAGATGCAAATATACCTATCACAGAGGAAGAGATTAGAATAACAGTTAAACAATTAAAAAATAACAAGTCACCAGGAATTGACAATATATTAAATGAGCATATCAAGAATACATTAAACACTATGATGCCATTATATGTCAAACTTTTTAATGTTATACTAAATACTGGAATTATCCCAGAAAATTGGACCATTGGGTTGATAAAACCAATATATAAAAATAAAGGAAATCCTGATTTGCCAGAAAACTACAGACCAATCTCAATTCTGAGTTCTTTTGGAAAATTATTTACTTGTTTAATAAATAATAGACTTAACAAATATGCTGAAAGACATAATATTATCCATGAGACACAAGCTGGTTTCCGAAAAAACTTTTCGACAATGGACAATATATTCATACTCAAGAGCCTTATTGACCTAGTACATGCTGAAAGAAAAAAAGTATTCTGTTGTTTTGTAGATTTTAAGCAAGCTTTTGACACAGTCTGGAGAGTAGGGTTATGGCAAAAATTATTAAATGAAAATATAAATGGAAAATGTTTCAATCTAATCTTTAACATGTACAAAAATATAAAGTCAAAAATAATAACTTCTGAAGGTTCCTCTGCATTCTTTAACTGTATGGTTGGAGTTCGACAAGGCGAAAATCTTTCACCATTTTTATTCAGCATATTTCTAAATGATCTTCACGACTATCTTGAAAAGAAAGGGGTGAACGGCATAAAAGTAGATGATGGGGCCGAATTATTTCTAAAACTTTTTATATTGCTATATGCAGATGACACTGTAATATTCAGCAATAATGCAGATGATCTTCAACTTGCACTAAATAATTTCAAAGATTACTGTGACAACTGGAAATTAAAAATAAATGTAAACAAAACAAAAATAATGATAATAGCAAAAGGAAGAAAACCAAAACATATATCATTCAATATTGGTATTGAAAAAGTAGAAATGGTTGATGAATATAAATATTTAGGGCTATATTTCACAAGAACTGGAAACTTTACTAAAACAAAACGATACATTGTCGAACAAGCTAACAAAGCAATGTTCAGTCTGCTGAGAAAAATTAAAACTCACATCCTACCATATGATATACAAATAGAGTTGTTCAATAAAACAATAAAACCAATACTTCTGTATGGCAGTGAGATATGGGGTGTAGAAAAAAATTGTGACATAATTGAAAAAGTGCAACTCCGATTTTACAAATATATTTTTAATTTAAAAAAATCAACACCATCTTATATGATATATGGAGAATTAGGAATAATGCCTATACAAGTTGACATAAAAAGTAGAATGATATCATTCTGGACAAGAATTATAAACAATATTAATAGTAACAGTGCTATTAAAAAATTGTCTTCTAAACTCTATCAAATTCTATTTCATTACCATAAAAATATAATTTAAAACATTATTGCCAAAGTGGTATTCGGGAATATGGACAACCAAAGCTATCAAAATAGTAAATGGCTTGTAAAATCTTCTACTCAAAAGTTTAAAGATATATACATACAAAGCTGGCATGCAGAACTTGAAAGAACTTCAGAATCAAGTCTATATAGACATTTAAAAATAAAATTTAGCCGTTCAAATTACATTAATACATTACCAACCAATCTGTGTAGAGCACTACTGGCAATTCGTACAAGAAATCATAGACTTCCAATAGAGACTGGTAGATGGCATAATATTCCTGTAGGTGATAGACATTGTAACAATTGCAATGTAGTGGGTGATGAATACCACTATATGTTTGAATGTAAAATTTTTAACAGGCATAGAAAGAAATATATTGATAGTGTATACTATAAAAGACCAAATTTCGTAAAACTTATTAAATTGTTGAATACTGATGGGGATGATGTCAAGAATATTGCTTTATTTTGTTGCAAGTTAATTCATTACAAACAATAAATGTACCCATCTGTTGGTATATGATTTGCTTTTAATGTATGGATATTTTGTAATTGACAAGAATGAGAAAGAGAGAGAAAGAGAGAGAGAGAGAGAAATACCTTGGTCTAGGAACATTATGTATATAAGCTGTAAATCACAGATCCTTGAACTGCTTTTAATCAATGATAGGCCCAGGGGGACCTGAAATAGAAATAATAATCACAAAGAACCATATTCTTTCATACTATATTGCATTTATTTCATGAACAAATAATTTTATTTTCATAGTAATTTTAATTCTAGAAAACAATAGTTTATCATTGAAATTAGAAACATTGCTCTGCCGCTAACCATTTAAATATATTAACAATTTTATTTTACAATTTACTAAAAAAAGAAAGGAAAGAAAGTAACTTATCTGAGATCACTCCTTGAACCACTATTGCGTCGCTAGATTATGTAAACTTAGTTAATACGTCCGGTAAATATCGTTTGACTGAATGTACTTTATGCCTGTTTCTTCGCTCCGGTGAAAAGACACGCTTGAAAACATTGTTTTTTTCTTGTCTTTTCATTCTTAAAACGTGTGAGTCTGGCCGGAAGTAAATAAATATACTGTACGGTTCAAAATCCGGGTCTGTGTTTTGTATAAGTTGCGGAGCTCAAGGCTATATCAGTTACTATTAAACATTTTAAACTTTTTCAATTTCTTTTAATTATCGTTCAGGATCTAAACTTGAACATTCTTCCAACTCGATTGTAGACAGACTGCTCTGTCTTATAAATTGTATATACCAATTGGATTGCTTTGAAATATGTGATAGCAAATGTGTATTATATATTGTGTATTTCATGTCTTTGACATTAATGTAATAGCAATATTATTTTCAATGTTTCAATTAACATGACTTTTGCAAGTATGTAATTTATTTATTAATTTTATTTATTTATTAATTAATTATTATTATTATTATTATTATTTTTTTTTTTTTTTTTTTTTTTTTTTTTTTTTTTTAAATCTTTCTATGACATCCTAAATTTTCGTTTCGTTAGGATGCTAAGATAGGATTAAAAATTAATTCCTTTCTATCTAAGCTTTCATCCTACAGACCTCCTAATTCCGTTAGGCTGTTTGAAAAGGATGGTTTTTTTTTTTTTTTTTTTTTTTTTTTTTTTTTTTTTGGCAAATGTGTGTTTGTTTGTTCAATTAACTTTTTACTTAATAATCCATACCCAAATATATAAATGTCATATTGTAAATGTAAATTGTGTAGCCGTGCCCATTAATTTTGACCACAAGTGTTTGTAAATATTTAATTATGTATTTGATAATGCTGCCCACATTTTTGGGGCCTTATCATGTTCAAAGAATAAATAAAATAAAAATAAACTGAATGACTTTCTGCACCAGGTGATTAATAAATTGTTTGTTATGACACGGTCACCACCCGACCCATTACTGGATGTGAGATTTCGGTTGTTTGCAGATGATATAAATCAATTCGGAGGGCGCGACGTATTTCAGCTCTTTGAAGTCAATCGTTACCATTTCTTTGAGGTCACCGGCAAACTCTTGAAACTCTCATACAGTCATGTAATATGATTGAGTTAGACACAATCCGGGAGCATTTATTGTCTCCATGGAACAGAATATTATTATAGTTGTTCTGGCTTCGCTGCTACCCGACACATCATATGCTATCAACCATATTTTGTATAAGAAGGGAAATTACTCAGGAGGAAATTAGCAAAATGGTTCCAATGTTTGAAAGGAAGCTAAGGTCGTTCATAGTTTGGCCGACTTAACAGGAATGGAGGAGTATGATGGACCGTTGGCATAAAATGCCAAATGTTGTTGGGGCAATCGACGGTACATCTCATGAGATATATAGACCAAGCGTTGAGCTTCAAGGGCACAAGGCACTACCATTCTGAGCCACAAGGGCACTATGCTATTCATTCTCAAATAGTGGTGGACAACGACGGAGACATCAGATATGTGGAATGTGGTTTTCCAGGACATATGAACGATGCTCAATAATATGTAATGTTGCAACAGATTGGCACAACCTTAGTGTTTCCACCTGAATGTTGTATCTTAGGCAACAAAATATATCCAAACAGGCATCCAGTCATTACGCCATTTACAGCAGCCCAATTAGCAAGGCGGCAAGGGAGAGAAAGGCGACGATGTATAAATTTTAACAGATACCTAAGCTCCAGTCGTATTATAGTAGATCACGCCACAGCAGAACTGAAGACCTACCGTGCTGTTAGTACTTTGTGGCGTCACTCACGACATAACATTGATATTAATTGTTGTAATATGCGCGGGACTTGACTTGACTTGACTTGACTATTTGAGTTTACCGTCGCTTCGACAGTATTTCAGTCATGTAGCGACGTCCAGCTAATCACAGGTGGAGGAAGACCCCGAATGCACGGAGGCATCCAGGTAGAACCACCGACCTACCGCAAGCCAGCTGGAAGGCTTCCTCACATGAAAATCCGAATGACCCTGCCGGGATTCGAACCCACGTGGTGAGGGGCTGAGTGAGTGTTAAAGTCAGCGACTTTACCCTCTCGGCCACGGAGGCCCCGCGGGACTTGTATGTCGCAGGAAAAATGAAATTGATTTTGTTATTGTTATTCTGCATTATTCTCAGTATACTTTTCAGTTTGGAAATTTATGACGTCGATGTCCAATGGCAGCAAATACTGATCCTGAGATTGTTGGTTCGGACCCCGTTGGGGCAAGAATTTGTCATGACCTTCCCAGGCGCAAAGTACTGTTCCTACTCAGGAACTGTGGGGAGAGCTTAATATAGGTTGATAGAACTTGTTTGTCAATCGACGTTATATAAATTGATTTAAACTAAAATCAAAATTTTTGTTAAGATTCTTCAAGTATGGTTACCTGTGTGCCGCCCATGTGAATATACAATTCATCAACAGCTTGAAAAATCTCAGTAGTCAGTGTTCACTGTCAGCGTCCACCTAATCGTATAGAAAGCCATGACTGTCTTATATGCAGATACAGCAATATATTGAGTAGATTTGGCATTATATGAAGTCGACAGGTCAATAAACTGGGTGATCATGTCCTTATAGCGAGCCGCTGCAACAATATATTGATAGATTTTTATATAAGCAATATACTAGGTTCCTTTTCCTTTAATTTTTAACAATATATTGAGTACATTTGGCATTATATGAAGTGGAAATGTCAATATACTAGCCATTGCAACAATATATAGAGTTGATTTAGCATTATATGTAGTGGAGAAATGTCAATATACTGGTTGACTATGTCCAATTATAATATATATATATAATATATATATATATAATTTTCATTATGTTATGCGCAGAGTAACATTTATTATTTGTACATAAACAAAGTATCGATGGATATTTGATATTGAACTTCATTGTTTACTTAGCGTATATGTAAACAAAAATAAAATTTATGTTTAACTTTAAAGCTGCGCAGTTGTGATGTTGATTTCCCTGACAATATTTATTTTACACTGAACCGAGGGTCTAGAGGCGGGGCGTAACAATATTGGGGGAAAATTCAAACAATCAAGGTTCTTTTAATCCCAAAATTAACCTATTTATTTCATTCCTTAATTGTTCGAAAGACATGAAATACAAGAACTGAATGAAATTATATTTGAATTTCTATGGAGTTGTAAAAGAAAGAATATAAAGAGAACTACATTAAATTACGATAAAAATGATGGCGGTATAACATGATAAAGATCTTTACAATACAAAAGGTTCAAAAGTCCATTGAGTAAAGACAATCAAAGTTGGACAATAATACTTTGATATTTCTTTGATGAATTTGGACAAAACTTTCTTTTATTTTACATGGATATTGCATACTGGAAAAATGTTGATACCTCCTTTTTATCAGCTTTCTACAAGGACATTTTTCTTGTAAATGGTGCACTATTGCAAAATACAAACTCAATTTGTATGGGATAATAGAATAATCTAATATAAAGGAAATATAAGGACAGTTAATTAATACAAACTGAAAAATTTAGATGGAAAAGTGAGGTAATACAATTTTTAATCAACTGATTGATAAAAGAAATGGATTTCGGAGTGAGAGTTATTAAAACGATCGATATGAACAGTTGGCTCAGGGAAAATACATCAACCTTGTCAATTAACACGCAAGTAAAAACGGCTTTAAAAATCCTTATAGAAAATAAACATATATCTGAAATTCCTAAGAATATATCTTTCAGATACTGATTAAACACAAATTACCAAACCAATTATACCCTCATATTGGGAAAGATATTTTAACGAAAATCTGAATTGGTCTATATATTATAGTCATATAAATAAGCAACATGATAATAGGTTTAAAGAATTCAAATATGAATTAATTGATAAAATATTTACTTTCAACAAAGTAAGATTTATGTGGAAATTGATCTCATCTCCAAATTGTTATGTTCGTACTGTCAGGAAATCTAACTCTCATATTTTTATCTAGTGTCCAGGTACAAATGCTGTGAGGGATTATTTTTTAACCTTTACTAATAAAAATGGTATTAATGTCAATCTTCGTTCAAAGAAATATAACTGAAGCTTAAATCTAAATTGCAAATGTTGTACTATTATAAACCAAAAAGTGATAAGAAAGAAAATAATTAAAAAAAAAAAAGAAACAACAAGAAGTGAAATAGAAACAATAGCAGAACAATAGGTTTAAACACATTGTTATTTTTTAATGTACATTCATTTATGAATGTTCATTTATGATGATTCAATGCCGAATGCCTTTTCGAAGATATTTCTGATTGAAGCTTTACGATCACTTGGTTTTCAATTTACTAATACATTATTTAAGTTGTCGCACAAGCTATTCACGTGACAGGACGTCCGGGTAACGCACACATCCTCACTATAACAATGGACAACTCAATGGCAGGCCAACCAGCAACCTGAGGAATATGGTTCGACGGTAAATAATTAAGAATGCCTATTGTTTTAGCTTGTTTTCAATAGCCATGTTTTACTCATAGATTAAAGAACATCCACGTGAATCGGCATGCATTGTCTAAACTGAGAACACTTGGCATTTCTATTTTAAATTGTTTAAAAAACTAATTTCACGATAAGGACGTATTCCTCATTTAATAGTTGCTGAAATACAATGTAATGAAATAACGATGAGGACATAAAAAACGATTCATGAATAAAACTTCGGTATTGCATGTCACTTTTTAGAGGTTGGCCCCTCCTTTCAATTTGTATTTGTCATGTGACAAAATTAAAGTCGGTCATTAAACTTATACCATTTACGGAGAAAAGCCTTATTGGATATCTAGATAATCTAACACGAAATAAAATATTCGACATTTTACAAAGGTGGGGCGATTTTAAACTTCCTCAGTATACTCGTATATAGGTATACCTATCATTAAACCATTCACTTCTTATCAGTACCGGCCCCGGTGGTTGAGTAGTTAGAGCCTCTGACCCGGAAGTAGGTTGTCGTAGGTTCGATACCCGGCCGCGACATACCAAAGTCGTAAAAAGATGGTACTGGTATAGCTCCCTTGCCCTTGCTTGGCGCTCAAGATATAGGGGTGGTTCCAGGACTTGTTGACCCGGTATCAAGATAAAATAGGACTAAGACCACAGTTACCTGTCCTTGGTTACCCTGCACCCGGATGTGCCTACACAGAAAATAGTGACCCTAATTAATGCTGAATTATGGTGAATGTTTGACTGAAAAACATGCAATAAAGGGTTAAATCCTATAGAATACAGTTAAAATAGTCATAAAATGCTCAGTTTGGAGGCCTTATTGCACAACAACCTTAAAAGTTGAGCATTGCTGAGAGGGGAGTGTTGATTCATGTTATTTGGCCTTAAATAAAGAAAATAGCCGGGTAATCTCGTGTCTATAATGTACAGAATTAGTTCTCTTGAATAGATCTATCTAATGAGGGTAAGTTTTGATGTCAATTTTCCTTACAGAAATTGACATTTGTATATATGCTTGTATAGAACATATAGTAAAATTATTTGTGGTCTTAGTCCATGTGATTTGGTGTGATATCATGGCACGTGTCTACGGCAGTGTTGCAGCAATATATCTGTCTAAAGTACACATTGTTTCCAAATGACAGAACATACTGTCCGTGGGGCGTTAAACCCAATAACAAGCAAACAAATTTCTTATCATGTACATGTATTTATAGTATACACGGTCGTCTTAGTCCCACAGGTACCAGTATCGTGGAGCTCATGTAGTATCGTGGAGCTCACACAAACACACACACACACACACGCGCGCACACACACACACACACACACACTACATTTTACAATAATATATACAGGGTTTATTTCCACCCGATTGGTCCGGAACATCACTGAAATTGAATCAACAAACAACTCGCGGAACGTCCAAATAAATACCATTTTCTTAAAAAATAATCTATTTATAAAAAAAACATGCGAAATCCTAAGTTACTGGGTTCATTATTGAATGAGTTATTACAGAAAATCTAAAAAAACATGCACAGGAACATCACTGAAGTGACAAGTCAGCGAAGTAAAATTGCACATTATCAGTAGATATTTTTAGCTGTATAACAGGAAGAAATATAAGAACGGCACCAAATCAAAGGCAAGTACATTTCATTATTTTGTACGTGCAAGAAAACTGTTGATTTTATCGTGGGGACAAATTCCAAGCCAAAATCGTATGTCTGTATCTCATTTTTCAATTCAGTTCGCCATGTTGTTTCCGATTTTTGCACTAAAGTGAAATCGAAGCTTTACCATAAAAGAACGAGATGAACATGTAAGAAAAGTTCTAGTTTTCAAAGGCAAAATGTGTTTTCTATTCGAATACGTTGTTATTTTGCGATACCATTGCATTTTTATTAAATTATACACACATACCGATGTGTTTGATGGGAAACAAGTCACCTCAGTGATGTTCCGGGCCAATCGGGCGGGAATAAACCTTGTAGATATTATTGTAAAAAGTTGTAGTATTGTGTGTGTGTGTGTGTGTGTGTGTGTGTATGCATGAGCTCCACGATACTACAAGAGATCCACGTTCCTGGTACCTATGCTTAGTCCCTTTCGTTCTTTTAATCACTTCCACGTGTTTTGCATTGGTGATGTAGTTTTGTATGTGTTACATCTTGTACATTGACTATTTAACTTTTGCTTGCATGTCGATAAGCTTGAAGTTGTATATTCGGCAATTGAAGTTTTTATCGCTTGATCATTTTTTTGCTGGATATCCACCAGAGTCACTTCACTATAATCTCAGAACATATTTAAGTTAGCTTAACGTTAATGGCCCAGTCTGTGATGGAGATAATATCTGGTTCTCTGAACGATCAAATGACTTCCATAGAATCTGAAATGAGTAAATTCAGCAACTAACCGCTAGATTTCATTAACTTGTAGTCCATAAACAAAGTACCTCCCAAAGCATTGATACATCAGAACAACATTCACGGTATCTCTAGCGTCACAGAAGCTCCAGAGGAACCTACCGATGCGATCGTGGTAAACATTGCCCGAGCCTGTGGCGTCAAGCTTACCTGATACAGATAGGTCCCAAAGGATACCTCCGAGAAAACCAAGGTCTAGCAGCACATCTCACCCGTCAGACATAAAAGTTATGTCCATCTCCTATCGTTCTCGTGCAGCCTTTTTCTGTGATAAAACACGTCCTCAGTGAAAATTACAGTGGTATGTATGTCAACGAAGATTTGACTCGTTATTGCGCGTCACTTCTGCGATCTGCCAGACAACTAGTGAAAGACGGTAAAGCTACCAATGCATGGTCATTCCATCATGAGCAACGACGGTTCACGCCACCTGATCAACTCTGATAATGATGAAACCACAGGTGTAAAATTGGCGTAGCTTAACCTGTCTTTTATCCTTTCTTTCTTTTTCGGTTTTGTTTTTTCCTTTCGCTTACTTTTTAGTATCATGTGCTCACGTGATCAAGGCCCGGTCTGTTTGAAGGCAGAATTTTACAGCCGAAAGCCTTAACCATTGAATAAGGACGCACATCAAGTCAGTTGTTGGTTTGTATAGCTCTGAAAATGTTGTCTTCGTGATTGTTTAGCGTGGCATTAGTTGTTTTTATTCATATGATATCGCGAAGGTTATTTGCTTTTAACTTTAAATTAACGTAATCAGTTTTCGCGTTCTCAAAAATGGTAGTATTGGTATTGTTTTATTTGGTATATGAATTTAACTTATTTCATCAAGTAACGGAAATAATTACTATCGCAGCATCCTCTTCGAATCATCATTTTTAAATATTTGCAGCCTAACAACTCTCACGGGGGTATCCGTTAGACAGTCGATTGTGTGTGAGAGGTTAGCTACGTAATTTGGACAGGGGCTTTTGGTTCCATAAATCGGTGAGAGCCGTGTAATGCTTTGTGAAGTATTGTCTGTATTATCATGTGCTCTGTACTTTTTGTGTATGTTGTTCCTATTGTTTTTTCAGGTTTATCTTTGTATTGACCACTAGAATTGTGCATATCATATATAAGCATTGATGAAGTCATTATTATTTGATAATGTTGCTAGTCTTTTAAGTACTTTTGTAATAAATGCTCATTCATTTCTCATATTGAGTATTGTGTCATTTTTATATTTGCAGGATGTGAGACCTGTACAGTATTACACCTGTAATGATGTTATTTGTTGGATGAACAAAAATTAATAATCTACAATGAGAACTAACTCAATAATTGAATTTCATTTTAAAACCTTTGCTCACAGACGGCGATACCGGCTTCCCAGTCACTCAGACTATATTACTCTACAAAAACCTCAAAGGTTATATTGACATCAACATAGATCAGTAACTATCTTGTGTAAATCTTACCAGACCAAAGGTACTCGTATCTACACTACTCCAAATCTGCAACAATATTTGTCTATGTTATGCAAAAATTCATGTGTTTACAACACGCCATTACATATCTCCAAGCGAATCATTTAAATGTCGTGTTTACAAACAAATCGTAGTAGTTAAAATCATACTTGTGTGTATTAACAATCTTATGTTTCCCGTGCCAGTTACTATAATACTTTATCGTGAGCAACTTCGGTCACCTACCATAGTAACTATGGTC
The DNA here is from genome assembly GCA_021229015.1 of Solen grandis. NCBI lineage: Eukaryota > Metazoa > Mollusca > Bivalvia > Adapedonta > Solenidae > Solen > Solen grandis. Next base: position 35,563,576 of record CM037788.1, on the reverse strand, counting down.
AATGATATAACGCACTTTAGTTCATCTATAGTCTGGTTATTCTGGTCCACTCTTCAATCTGGAGGGATGAAGACTATACAGAGGTGCTCCGGATATCGACCATGGTACGACCAGGGGCGGACTTGATTGGAGTTCTTCCGAGTTCTCAGCGTACTCCGAGATTTAACGATGAATCAAGTGCATATTAGAGTAATGGGACAAATACAAAATGGCGTCTAAAGACGTTGTTGCGGCTTTAATGTTTGTTTATGAAGATTCTAGTAGTAGTGACGATTCATCAGACGACGAATTACCTATCGTGTTAGGACTGCCATGCATTGCTCTAGCATTGTAATAATTATTAAGTTTTTATTGTTTGTTTATAATGCATTGTTATGGAAACTGTTGCAACTTAATGCAAGATTGTTGTTAATCGTACCATGAGATGTTCGTACCTACTTTTCAGATCTATGAATATTGAGGTGTACATCGATGTATTTTTAAATATTATTAAGAAATTAAATTTTATTAAGAAATACTGAACTTGAAAGTAAAAGAAAAGAAAAGTAGTAGTATATAATACTATTATTAATAGGTTACAGCAGGAGTAGTTCTTAATCTTTTTCCTACCACAAGCCGTGATCTATGCACAAGGACATTAAGATATTTAAGAATAGTTATGTAACAAATTAATGTAGATTACAAGTGTAACTGAACTTTGACAAACAAATATAGAAGCAAATCAGAGGGGCACCGCCTTGGAATGGTTAATGTCCGTTAGGAAGCAAGTTGAGGTTGACGTAAAATTTAAAACTACCCGGTATTCAGGTTTTTATTTATGAATGTATAGATGGTTTTCTAATTGACATTTTTTTTGTCTTTGCAGGGAGCGGACAAAGAAAGAGAAGGTGAGAAACTATGCTGAAGAGGTTGTGCCACTTTATACCCTAGACGATTTCAAACGTTTTTTTCGAATGTCCAGGAATACATTTGAAGTGATATGCCAACAATTAGGGACATTTGCAGACTTTGTAACATCACCTGGCGGTCGTCCACCTGTACCCCTCGACAAGCAGCTGCTTATGTTTTTGTGGCATGTTGGATGCCTTGAGCCATTGTATAGGACTGCTGACATATTTGATGTGACAGAATTTACAGTTTAACGTATAAGAGATAGAATATGTAAAGTTATTCTGGACCATTTTGTGAGAAGGTACATTGTGTGGCCAACTGGTGCAGATCAAGGAACAGTTGTCAGAGCTTTTAGAGAAAAGCGTGGTTTTCCAGGTGTAGTTGGAGCTATAGACAGTTCTCATATACAAATAAAAGCACCACAGGAACACCCTCAGACATACGTTAATCGAAAAGGGTATCACTCTGTTATCTTGCAGGCAGTGTGACGTGAAGATCTGCGCTTCATTGACTGCTTTGCAGGATGGCCAGGAAGCTGTCATGATTCTAGGGTTTTAAAGAACTCGGACCTTTGGGACAATGGTTTGAATCTGTGTGGACCAAATCATCTCATTGGAGACGGAGGCTTTCCTGTCAGAAGATGGCTTTTAACACCTTATAGAGACAATGGTCATCTTACGGCAGTAAAACGCCATTACAACTTTTGCCTTTCATCTACGCGACAGGTTATTGAACGAGCCTTTTCCTTGCTGAAAGGGTGATTTCGGAAATTACAAATGATAGATGTCAATACTGTACAAAGAGCTGTGGAACTCTGTATTGCTTGCTGTTGTTTTCACAATATCTGTATTTTAGAAAATGATGATCTTGGGGAATACTTCAATGATGACAATAACAATGCAAACTTGCCAGCAGTACAAATTATTGAAAATGATGCTGAGGGAGTTGTTAAGAGAAATGATGAAGCTCAACAGCTGCAATAAATGCTGTAATCGGATGTTTTTAACTGTTGTGTTTCAGCGGATATTTAATAAGAAATCACTAGTCAGTATTATGCCCAGACTGACAATTAATATATATCAGATTGTAATTAAAACATTTCTGCTTTTTTACTATAATAACCTGTATTGTTGACCGTCAATAAAAATTATAAACAGTGTTTTTTTCTATTTCTAAAAATTTACTAAAAATTAGGTGAACGAAAAAAGTTGCGGGATTCAACATCCTTATCGGCACCATTTTAAAAGCGGTCAGTCTTTGGAGATATACAAGGATGTCATAACCTGTGCCTTAGGATCTTTGCAAGCGATCGACAACTTTCCCACTTGCAATACCAACTGCTCAAGCTGCACCGGGTTCAAAACTTGTACGAAAATAATGACAATAAGTTTGTATGGGGTTTAACGCCCCTTATCTCGACACTGTTTAGGTCATTTCACGGGCGGTCAGTCTTTCAAGGATCTTACTAGGTGCCATAACCAGTGCTTTCCTTGGACATTTGCAAGTGACCGACAGCTTTCCCACTTGCACCAGAGGTGGGAGGCAAGTGACTTCAGGACAAGCCTTTGGTCAACTTACCGCAAAGTCCGTTGCCGGCCGCCGTGGGGCTCGAACCCACGACCTTCGGACTGGGAGTCTAGCGCGCTACCAACTGTTAGCCGGGCCGGCACAATAATTATTAATAATTTTCACATACGAATATAAGAGTTGTCTCAATTATAAGACTAACTTGATTATAAGACCTTGGTAGTATTCTAGTGGCCTTAATTGCAGAGATTCACTATTAATTAAGAAAATAATACTATATTTCTTTGGTCACTTTTATTTTCGAGTCTTAACGTACAAATCAAGTACACTCATAACATTCAACATAAACTTTTAGAAACATTTAACAAACAATAACAAGAGGGCCAACATTGCCCTAATTTAAATTACTACTTTGCAACAATACTTTGATAGAACATTGACGGCATGGGCCAAGATTTTTTACTGTAACTGTGATTAGTTCCAAATCAATACAATAAGTAGCTGCTTAGCTATAACCATAAATGTTGCTTGCAAGCAAAACCTTAACCAAATGCAATGCCAACACAGTCGATAATACCAGTAATAGCTCTACATATTTCCTTCAGAACTCCAGGTAAAACACATTCGACCAAATGTATACAAGGATATGACTAGATTTGCAGTAAAAGCTATTATCACATACCAAAAACAAGAATGCAAGTTTCATGAACATGAATTCAAAAGTACAAATGTATAACAATTAACAATAAAAAGAACTATTAATGCAATATAAATGTATCTTTAAACAAGAGTGGTTGCACAACTGGCATTGTCAGTGGAATTAGAGTAATCAAACGCCCATTCAATGTATATGAAAAAATAACAGAACCTCTCTGTTCTGTTGATACCTGCCTTAACAACGAACATATTTTGTGTGAAAATTAACGAAAAAATGTTACAACAGTCATTCTTTATGACTAAATAAAAACTTGTTATCGAAACGTAAATTTTAACAGATTTCACTATCACCAAATACTCATTTGATCATATTAGTTCTGACAACTTCCAACAGATTTTGATCTCTTCAATGATAAAGAAAATAATTACAACACATTAACAATTAAAACAATCTGACAGTGAAATGTTAGTTCTGAAGGGAAAACTACGGTGTCCCGTTAGTGTCATTCAAAATGTTGACACGCACTACACTAGAATATTTTACACTTACAGCATAAAACGTAACCTAACACATTTGTTATAAAAAACTTTGATGTCAGCTTTTGTAAACACGGATCCACTTAGTGATTTTACTTCTGCATACAGGACATCTTCTGAGGATCTTGCTACATTCTATGCAACAAATCATATGGCCACAATCATCAAAAACGGTAGATATTTCTCTCTCCATACATATCCTGCACACGTCTGAAAAAGAAAGACACATTTCACTTAAAGACCATAAGTAACATTTGATCAACAGTTTACAATATATTTCAGTTTGATAATAATCTTAGCATGTAGGTAACATTTACTAAATAGATGATTTTACACGGTCAATATAATGGATGCTATTTAAACAACATAAATTAATTGTATACAATAAGTTTCCTACTAATATTTGTTAAAGAATTCATGTTCTTGATATTCATTAAATAAGCAAGTCTGACAATATTTCATAATCTTACATTCATTTTTTTTCCTTCAAAACATCGATCAGATCTTTGAACACAGACATCTTTTCTTTGTGTCTTTCTTCTCTTTTCATTTGCTCATTTTTGTGCCTCTCCTCCTGATTTTTGGTCATGTCTTGAATGAAAGTAATAACCTCTGAAACCTGTGTTTTTCGAGATTTTGGAGCGCTTGGTTTAGTATAATAACCTTCTGTTTCAGAATCAGTGGAAGAAGCTCTTTTGTTGCGCGCAACTTGTTTCCTGACGATTTCCTGGATCATCATCTTTTGCCTGTGTTGAGGTGGTAGAAGAGCTTAAAACAAATTCTGGATTTATGTTTGGCCTTTTCTCATACAGATCGTTTAGTTCTTGTTCATATTCGTATGATTTCCTGCTGTTGCCACTCTTGCTGTTGTGATCCTTCATGTTCTTATAAGCTCGTGTAATAGTCTTTAAGCGGCTTGCACATTGTTCATGGTTAAAATAATATCCATGTTCTTTGAGAGTCTCTGAAATTTCTGCAAATGCTTTATTCTTTTGCTTTTTTTCCGGTTCCAATTTGTGACTGCTTACTTTTATACTGGCTTATCAATAACAGAGTGGCACCTCTAGACCAACTCAGTGATTGTTGTAATTCCTGTTGAACAGAAATTTGACTGTCTATATCCTCTTCAGTAGTATTCTCAAGCATAACTATTCCTGCATCTGCAAAGTCATCTGCTGGAGCTGTCACTTGTTGCCCTGAAATTAAAAAGAAAAAACATTTCACTTTAAGGAAAGTTTAAATCGAATCAGCATGCACAGGGATACAGAACATTTTAGTATTTAAAATATCATTAAAATAAGCTGAAATTATGTCACTTGTTTTGTCGAAATATGCCATTATATTGACTGAATGTATTTCTGAATATGTGCCAATCAATTGAATTCAGAAAGATTTATATAATATTTCTTTCCTGGCTCAAAATCAAAGTTGTCCATAAAATATTACTAAATAGTTCATCATGCATGTCCAAGAATCGAGTCAAATTAAGGTCCGGATTAGTCTAGGGCCGAATAGGACATGGTCCGAATCAACAAAACGCTTATTTCTACACCCTAACAACGTAACGAACAAGTAATGCACATAAACGTTTCGTTTTTTATAACTTACTTGCGTTTACACAACAAGCGTGTCTGGTAAACACTTCCATGGAGAAATACCACTCGCGCATTCCTCACACTGAAACATGGTTCGGCGTTCAGCCATGATTGTCACGTGATGTACTCCAATCACCCCAACTTTTCAAAAGAGTAAATCGAGCGGCACTCCGAGGACTACTCCGCTACACTTGATTGGATAATATGCTGTTCCGTGTGCTCGGAGTGTTGAATCAAGTCCGCCCCAGAGAAAATCGGTGGTTGAACCATAGTTAATATTCGGATAACCTCTGTACATGTTTCTCTCCTTTCTACTGAAGAGTTTGACCAGAGTAACTAGACTATAGATGAACTAAAGTGCGTTCTATCATTGACTATAGTTACTATGGTAGGTGATCGAAGTCGCTCCGTGTATGCCTTACTACAGACATGGCCCAAGCTGATGACCATGTATCATTACACTGTGTGTTTTGTTTTGTAAGCGATTTTACTTGGATGTATGAATATATGAGTACTTTGAATTTCTTTTCACATTAATCACAACGACATTCTATTTCATTTCTACTGTATTGCGCACATTTCGAATTCAATACAAGGTGAAAACAAGATAAATTTAAGCTTCTTGTTTATTTAGTTGTGTTTAAATGTTGTAATTGTGTGTATTTAAAACCTCAATAATACACACAGCCACCATAAAAACGCACCAGTCGTATTTTGATGACATTAACACTGAACATGATAAACTATTTTCATGAAATTTGGAACAAATGATAATAAGTTTCATAGACATCATCTGTAGGAATTTCAGTTTAATAGTAAACAATTTACTATTTTACGACACTTACAAAATCGCTAGGTGAAAACATTGAGTTCATAAAAATCAATATCGTGTGTATGACCCATTAGCTGCAAGACATGCTGTGCACCGACGCCTCATAGACAACACACCTTTAGCAAAGCGATGCTGTGGGATACTTTGTCATTCTTCTAAGTCGGTAACTTCTAAGCGAATGTTCTGATTTTACTCTATACAGGTGGGATGTGTCCCCTCATTCTCGAAGGGTGACTATATACGTTAAGTATTAGTATTCACATAGTCATATTCCATATGTTGCCACTGGATGGTAATATTTCTATGAAACTTCGACACTTTGAAGTCATTCAAAAATGAAAATATTTCACGAACAGTTTTTCCCCCCAACCTTTATTGATGTCTTAATGACACCAATGCAGGTGACAGTTCTCGGTCCGTTGTTGTTTTTTTGTATATGATAATGACATTACTGAAAATTTAGTGTATCCATGACATTTCACTAGTAAGTACAACTGCCGATGTTGATGGACTTGAAGGAATTTTATATCATGGTCTAAATGTTATTTCCGAATGGTCAAAACAACGGTTAGATTATCTCAATCCTGTAAAAACCGAGGTTTTATACTATGGTCATTGTCTACCACCCATACTTGAATTTAAAAATACAGTTTTCATTCCCAACTGATTCGCATAAATATTTAGGCGTTACCCTTAGTAACAACAGTAAATGGACCAGCCATATTATCAGCATATTAGTGTCTTCATCTAAGCTACTTGGAATCATGTGTATAATCAAATACACTATCCGCCGTAAAGTTATGAACCAGGTATACCTATCCTTCCTACGTCCATTACTAGAATATGCCTCATCGGTCTGGGATAACTGCACCCAATTTGGAAAGGTGAAATTAAAAATAATTCATTTAGAAGCAGCCAGGATAGTAACCGGAACGACTCGGTCCATTACTCTGAATAATCTTTATCGAGAGACAGGGTGGCTAACTCTTTCTAACCATGTCGAAAGAAGTCCGCACGGTTTGACGTCACGCTACCATATTTTGAACCGCATTAATATTGAATCTTAATCTGTCGGGATACTTTTTTGTGTTTTACACGTATTTTAGCCAGATAATGTTTAGGCGCATATTACATTTACCTACTTTATTTAGGAAATTACGAGTTAGTAGTTTAGGAGTTACGTCTTGAGTGGTATATCGCAGAATAATGCATGGTGTTTAATTCAGATGCGTACTAATCTAATCACGAAAGCCATAGGCCTGAGTGATTAATTACAAAGCCTTATATAACACCTATAATGATATTCTTGTTTCTGGCTTAATATAATAAAGTATTTCTACACAGTTTTGGCAACTCATTTTAAAACAAGTATAGTGGTTTCCGGTGATATCGCGGTTTCTCTGGTATCGCGGTAATGTAATTTTGTTAGGAAAGACTTTGCCGATCGCCACTTAGTGACACCACTTTGTAAACAGGAAGCTGCGATTTTATTGAAATAAACAAAAAGTAATATGACTCCGTAAATTATAAGAAAAATGTAAATTTCTTTCTTGCAGTACTATACCGACTTTCTACTATCTCGCATCTACCTATCACCCCATATCTGCCAAAAACGTTTTATAGCATAAATAATGAATTGGCACACTCGACAGACGCTATATCCACGTCTGCTGCATTGTTTCATGAATGGTTATTGTTTTGATCATGTAGCGACAAGGAGCCAGTGGTCTTTTTAAAGAAATACCGCGATACCAGATAATCATGGAACTTCTGTGTTCGCCAAGAGAATTCCTTTTTTCTAGTAGTGAGTTTCAAGTACGAAAAGTGAGTTTCGAGTCTGAAAAAGTGAGTTTTGAGTTAAAAAAAAAGGGTGAGTTTCGTGTTAAGAAAGTGAGTTTGGAGTTAAAAAGGGTGAATTTCGAGTTAAAAAAAAAAGCGAGTTTCGAGTTAAAAAGTGAGTTTCGAGTCAGAACAGATGATAACTCAGTGTATATACTGTACAGTGACCGGTGTATGTTTTGGCGACTGTGTATATATTTAACCACATTTGTGTGTTTAATTGATTTCAATGTAAAGTTTATTTAAAAAAAAAAAGGAAATAGAGGACACCATAGAGGACACCATAAAAAGACCTATGCGAACAGCATAAAACCAGATCAGCCTGCGAGTAACTCGCAGGCTGATCAGGTTTTATGCTGTTCGCTGCTCCTCAGTGGTCTGGAAATGAGGAATTTGTAATTAAATTTGGTAAGGTTTGAGTTTGGCTTTCTGCAGACCAGGCTTTATGTGATACCTATTAAAGGCGTCAAAATGAGTATATATGAGGGAAAGGGTTAAATGTATAATTGTTTTTTGTTTATCGACAGAGAAGCAGTGTCTTACCCTATACTCTTACTCTAATCATAAATCCTTACAAAGATATATGCATGATAGTAAACTGCATGCAAATTATATTTTTATAGAACTTGAGCGCGAATTATGAGTCTAAAAATTAAGGACCCAAAATTTGCATTTTATGAAACTAAGATTTATCTAACTTGATTATTTCAGTTGTAAATATACATGCCTACATGTTCTTTACTTCATATACATTGAATGAAATAAAGATCTGTTTTTTTATTATTATTTTTGTTTGCTAAATTCCACTGCTTCTGTTAAATGAGCAGGGAACTCCATGTGGTTGAATGTGTATACATGCTCATTAACTGGTATAAAACATTAGATAAAGAATTGTGCTAGCTACAACGAGTTGCCTAATTTGAGCGTTTAAAAAGAATGAAGTTGATCAATATGACAGTAATTTCTCATATGATGTTATTTTTAACTGTATATTTTATAGTCACTCAACAATAAGACTGATTTAGTGTATAATTGTCTACAGAAGAAAAAATAAAATCATGTAATCAATTTCTGCTAAAAAATAACCACAGAAGGTTGAAAATTACACATGCATAGAAAAATTGAGTAATAAGTGATATACTGAATGTATAATTTAGTGACAGTGAAAAATATAATTTATGCCAAAAAAAATATAGGCATTTATTTTAAACGCATGAGACCAGATGTTATTTTCGTAGCCGCAACCATATTTACGCGAAAATAGCTTACTTTCGTTATCTATACCGGCTTATTTTGGCACTGATTTCATTCATACTCGTCAGAGAGTCATAAATGAAAATGAATTGTCAATGGGTTTAAACGATATTTTGATAAGTACTTACTCTGTGAAAGACCTCTGCTTCCCTAAACGTTTGGAAGCAAATTTTTCATAACAAGGGAGTTAACAATGTATTACGAATACATTTATATCTTCAACTGTACTCGAAACTCAATTTTTCTTGACTCGAACCTCACTTTTTCTATTTTGAAATTCACTTTTTCCAAATCGAAACTCACTTTTCCAACTCAATACAATACAATACAATATCTTTATTTCCACCGTAAAGGTGATATTCGTATATGTACAAACATAAGTAAATAACAAAACTTAAGGAAAAAATAAACAACAACAAAACGCGTTAATTACATTGATACATAACATATCGATACTGCTTTCAGATGACAATTAAGATAAGAGAAGGATGTGCAACTACTTCTTCAGACACTGGTAAACATATTTGTATGCGATACTCAAAAAGTCATATTTAAGAAGGTGATAATTTTCAAGTGAGACTACATCTGCTCCTAGCAGATATAATGAATGTCCATGTTATTTACAAAGGTATTACATCTACTACATCTTTGGATAATTACCTCGGGTGGTTTGCACAACAGTTTTGAAACAAGAGTGCGTATGTTTTTATGTACAGGGGCATTTAAAACCTTATAAACAATTGCTTTAGAAATGCTGGGATGTATTACCCTAAAGTAGCAAAATTTTCGTCTGACATAACTCTCTGGGACCAGAACACAGATTCTCGATCTATCATACGCTTCTTACATTTCATGTTCGAGTCTTGCCGAACACCCAGATGCAATGCAGTGTCTGATTGTTTAATTATCTTATTCCCGAACATGATTGCAACATTTGGTACAATACGTCTCTTAGAAAATACAATTACCTCAGACTTTTCTACATTCATGTCAATTTTCCACATCCTACAATAGCGAAATACAATATTAATCAATCGCTGTAAATTAAGGGGAGATAATGCAATCAATGAAATGTCATCGGCATATGTTGGGTTGCCGGCCTTAGTGGACCATAATTACTGTTTTGCAGTTCTATTTGTAAGTCGATAATATACAGAAGATAGAAAAAAAAAATTTGATAGGACCCTATCCTGACGAACCGATTTCCTTACGTTGATAGGTACTGATGTACTGCCGTTATACCACACTACGCAGCTGAGATTTTCATATCGTAGGCCAAACAATAAAATGTTTTAAAAACGTTATTAGAAAGACTGAAAACTGTTCTAATATTATGGTACAAAGGTGGAATAACAATGACATACAGAAATAAATAGAAGATAAGAATAGATTGATATTTTATTTCAGTTCCAGTCGTTAGTACCGCAATATGAGGGACATGAGGGAAAACCATTCTATTTCATTTTTAATTACTGAGATTTTTTTTTTATACGAATAACGAATTCATTCACAAAATATAAGCCACTTGATCTTTTTGAAATATTCAAGTTTTATAGATCACAATCTAGAAATGACATTCATTTTCAATCATAGATGTATTACAACACTAGCATCATGTCTCTCTACTTCAATATTTAGTTTAAGACTTGATAATGGACCTTTATTTAGTAATTTTATTTGACAGTAATCATTACTTCTAAATAAGGTTAATATGTAACCTCGCCGTAATCTGAAGCGTATCATAAACAGCGCAGATTTTGTATGGTCGCAATGCAATCGCATTGGGAGCGGCCATGGTCGCGGTAGATTCGTCGTAAAATCCCAAGGAACGCAGTACTGTCTCCATTGGGTCGCCGATGATCGCCGTGTCGACGCCGATAGGTCGCAGTGTAAACGCAATAAAAAACGCAATGGACGCGGTAAGGTCGAAGTGGGAACGCTTTGGACATGCACATACGGAAAATAGACGGACCCCGGAATGGCGGATAAGTGAAATTTGGATACCTTGAAGAAGATTAAAGAATCTTAAAGAGGATTCATTTTCCTTCTTAATGCGACCATCAGCAAAATTTCCAAAATAATTAAAAAAAAATGTTATTTGGTCGCAGTAGGGACGCTGGTCTGGAGTGACGAGATATGATGTAGCGACGTTCAACTCATTACAGGAAGATGAAGACCCTGGAGGTAAGACACACCCGGGTAGAACCACCGATCTACCTCAACGGGTGGGCTTCCTCAGTTGAAAATCCAAAGGACTAGAATGAATCAACATATCTTTTTTGATAATCAGCATAATCATTTTTATACGCCGCCAGAGGTGGTCGTTTATAGGCGTCTTCCTCTCCGTCTGTCCGCCCGTCTTTACGTCCACATTTTTGTGAACGCAACTCTTCCCAAGTTCCTTAATGGATCTATATGAAACTTGGTCAATTTCATATCTTTACTGAGCAGATATGCATGAAGCGGCGATTTGCTGGTTCATTGATTTTGCAGGAGTTATGTCCCTTGAAACTAAGTCTGTAGCTGATTGATATTACACCTTGTGAACGCAACTCCTGTTTCTGAATGGATCTTTATAAAACTTGGTCAATGACATAAATATAATGGGTAGATGTGCATGAAGCAGGGATTTACCAATTCAGAGATTTTTGCATTAGTTATGCCTTTCGAAACTCGGTCGCTATAGCATATTAATTTGAGAACGCAAATTCTTAGTTCCAGAATGGATCTTGATCAATTTCATTACTATAACAAAGCAGGTTCAGTGATTTTTGCAAGAGTTATGCTCAGGAGGAAAAAAAGGATGCATATTGAAACTGCCATTTGACCTACTTTCATATCGGAATCCTCTATACGGTTCTATTTCTAAAATAATTTGTTGAACGGGACATTAAGCTTCAAAATTCCAATCCAATGCTTTGTTTGCTGTTTCTTTTCCATTAAATGACTGTTTACCATTGATAATTATAATGGTAGTTTTGTGATTTTTTAGCTCACCAGAGCACAACGAGCACAAGGTGAGCTAATGGGATCATCCTCCGTCCGTCGTCCATCGTTCGTTGTCTGTCGTCAACAATTTGCTTCAAAAGACATCTCCTCTGAAACCGAAATTGATGAAACTTGGCATGATTGATCCTTGGGTGAACCTTCAACAAAATGCTAAAATAAACTTGGCAACCAACACAATTTTATTTGAAAAACTTTAAAAATTATCTCCTCTGAAACCGATGGTCAGAATTTAATTTCTTTTGGCACAAATGGTCACCTCACAGTCATCTACCATAATTGCTAAAATGAATTTGATCCCTTAAGAAATGAGAACCCTTATATACTCTATTTAGAAAATTTCAAATATATATATATATATACAGAGAGAGAGAGAGAAACTTGAAATCAGGTCAAAAGATACAAACATATACACTGTATATATATATATATATATATATATATATATATAGAGAGAGAGAGAGAGAGAGAGAGAGAGAGGGAGAGAGAGAGAGAGAGATTTCTCCGTGATATCAGGTTAACAGACTGCTCTGTTGAATGTTGGAAGTGCCTATGTTGTGTTTTGAAGTAATTTGTGCAATAATTGACTATGTTACCTATGGTTCTCTACTGTCATTTTATAGTTTCGAGCCCCTTCAATATCTGTTCTTCTATTCTTATTTAGTCTGTACAGAAAATTTGAAATATTATTTGAAATTTTAATCAAGGTTAAACTGAATTTTCCAATAAAGTGATGGCACTCTGGTGAGCGTTCTAGGGCCATTATGGCCCCTTCTTACGTGAAACTACCATTTTTCAGTCTGGCAATTTTGATAGAGATTGCAATGGTAGTTGTTTATTCCTTTCAATGAAAATACCAAATTTTGGTTCGGCCATTTTGATAGCCATTCCAATACGTTGTCTTATTTTGTAGGGCGTATATTGTGCATGTACTGGCACTCTTGTTTTTCATAAAATTCCTTTTTCATCAAATTATCATTTAATGAGAAACATGCAAAAACCAAATAAAACACCATCAACCAATACAGCGGACAATACATTTTTCCAGCACACGTGCACTCGATATAATTCAAAGTTTGCTAAGCACCACATACTGTAAAATCATTAATTTTCGTTGACATTAAAATTCGCTGATTATGTACCTTACAGAATTTCTGGGTACATTTATTCGTGGATCTATGTTCTATAAAACGTGATGTCCATATAATAGACATGTTTTCGTGGAGATTAATATAGTGGATAAAACCTACCACGAAATCGAAAATTAGTGTCCCGCGAAAATAAATGATTTCACAGTATCATGTATCATTGTGAAATTGCTTGCGTCTATTCGTCTTGAAATTGAAATGGCCATGACTTCTGTAATAATTGTTCATACGGCTTGACTTTAACATAACCAAACCTTTGATTTAATGCAGAAATATCAAAATCCTTAATCTTATCTGTGAGATTAAAAATAGAAAATAAATATAGTTTAAAAGCATTTAAATTCAATGAAATGGATTTAAATATTGTCTTGAAAAAATTGAGATGCATTTCCAATTCAAGTGAAATTGTGATTTGTCTTTTGTAAATTTTGATTTTGACACTCTTGATTTTACCAGTTTAATAATCTAATCATCTTAAAACCTTAAATAAATTATTTTGTAATTATACAAACACTTTTAAAGATAGTGAAAGTTTCTTTATGGTCGAGTATATCATTAGCTCCTCTGAAATCTTAGCAAACTCTTAGATGTACACATTTATATACATAGTACAAAAGAAAGCGTGCACAAAGATTTCGCAAATTCAACCATTCGCAGTATGAATATTTATGTACAAATATATGACCTGATGATTAATAATTAACCGAACTTTATATTGAATATATGTGAAACTATGGATTTTTCTTGCCGTGCATATTATGTAGAATCTAAGCTGCAATATCTTATATTTGAACAGAAGAAGCTGTTTAATCTCGGTCTGATATGTTTGCAAAGGAGTCAAAACACGCCTAAAGTGAAATCATTAATTTTCGTGGGACACGAATTTTCGTCGATTTCGTCGAGGGTTTTATATACGAATATTAATCCCAACGAAAACATTTCCCTCATATAGACTATGTTTTATAGAACATAGATCCACGAATAAATGTACCAACGAAATTCTATTTAGTTTATAATTTACGAAATTTTAATGTCAACGAAAATTGATGATTTTACAGTATATGTGGTAAATGTTTGAGTGTAGATTTC
>CM037788.1:35499101-35549101 GCA_021229015.1 Solen grandis | reverse complement strand
CGAAATGTGTAATGTTTTGCAGAAACATTCGAGTGTTCTATGAACACTATAGTTTCGAATTAACGAACACCTTTCTACAAGGATGCTTCTGTGGGACGTTAAACCCAACAAACTAACAAACAAGGATGCTTCTATGCACTCAAGCTTATTAAATGGAAGTCAATTAATTAGTTATAGTTATAATTAGTTTCGGCTTTAACAACAACAACAACAATAACAACAACAACAACAGCGAAATGCAACAGGGGAGGTGGTGATTTCATTGGCATACGGACGATTTTTATGTTTTATGTCAATTATTTGACCTTAACATTTTATCGAATATAATAATGATTATTTTGTAATTAATTCAAATTACTGTTATTAATTGATAATTAGTTATAGTTATAATTTTTTTGCGTATAATTAACAACTTACTTTCGAGTTATTTTTGACCTTTATATATTTTGTTCTAGAAAGAATATGACAATTAAACATAAGTATTCCCTGTCAAATTTGACATTTTACCTGACATTTATTTATGATTAATATGTCCGTATAAAGAACCAGTCCTGCAACTACCCTTATATGCTGTGCGCCAAGCAAGGGAGCTTTACCAATACCATTTTTAGCTCGACTATTCGAAGAATATGAGATCAATTGTAGTCGCCCTGGCGTCGGCGTCTGCATTGGCGTTGCAGCTTTTGGTTAAAGTTTTGCATGCAAGTTACTTTCAACCTTATATCTCAATAACCATTTATGGTATTGACTTGAAAGTTTACAACCAAGGTAGATAACTTTTGACTGAATTTAATATGAATTATGACCCCTTTTTACTTAAAAATTTTGATTAAAGTTTTGCATGCAATAGAAAATTTAGTTAAAATTTTGTGTGCAAGCTACTATCCAGTTTGTATCTCAATAACTATTCATGGTATTGACTTGAAAGTTTACAAATATGTTTAGAGGTATCAGACAACCAAGGTAGATAACTCTTGATGGAATATATTACAAATTATGGCCCCTTCTTAAGAAATTTTGTATCTCAGTATCCAGGTATGGGATTGATTTGAAACATCTTAAATACATTAAGGGGTATCACACTATCAAGTTAGATAACCTTTGATGGAATATATTACAAGTTATGGCCCCTTTTTAACTTTTTAAATTTTTGCATTCAAGCTACTATCAAGCTTATATCTCAGAAATTGCTTGTGGAATTGACTAGAAGTTAGGAAGTGTCTTCAGAGGCATCAGAAAACCAAGGAGGATAACTTTTGGACTGAATTTTATGCAAATTATGGCCCTTCTCTAACTTGGATTTTTTGTTAGAGTTTTGCATGCACAGTGTTATTGTGCTTATGTCTCAGTAACTAGGCATGGGATTAAATTTAGACTTCATAAAAATATTAAGGGACATCAGACTATCAAAGTATATCATTTTTGACTCTCATTTTGTACAGGGTATGTGAAGGGCAAGAATTGAAATAGATTCATTTGATTTACCAACAAGCATTTTGAATAGTCGAGCGTGCTGTCCTCTGACAGCTCTTGTTTAGGACATTGTTATGTCGCGGCTGGGGATCGAACACACGATCATGCGTTCCCTTGGAGACAAACTAACTGGAGGATGTCAAATCATTTAAATGGATTTAAATAAAAGATTTGTTTTAACTATGAGTTTGCTTATATCTTGTACAAGTAAATATATTATCGCATAAAACTGTTTCTAAATGATTTAAAATACATGTTGTAATTATAATAAATAAATGGCTTACTCACCAAAGTTCTTACTCCCATATGAGCACCAGGCACCGCCTCAATCACGGTGATCTGCTTCATCATAAACTCCATTATTCCATCTGCGCTACTCTATACATTGCCCGTGGGGTTATTAGTTAGCATTTCCTCTTTATAGATTATTTGAAAAGCCGCCAATAGAAACTCTCTTCCTTACAGCACTTAGATAAACCTTTACCGACTTACAGATTTTAGATCTCCGACAGAAGAGTAGTCATTTGTGTAAGCAGCAACAAAACAAAGAAAATAATAATAAAAATAATAAAGGAACAAAACGTGTTTTTTAATTTCCTTTTATTTTTTACTAGCAGGCTAATTCATGGTTTACTTAATTGACTGATGTGTGTTTAGAATAAAACTTACAACAGCCCATCTAGCAAACCCAGATTCGGTGTATTTGTATTTTTGAATATGTATTTTACGAATTTGAAAGTTTTATTAAGACCGCGTAATGCTGAAATCGCATTTTTATGTTGCTTAAATATACATGTATGTATTTTTTATTTTTATATTTTTGCGTCTAATAATGATAAATCATACATATAAATAGCCAAAAAATCGAAAAAGCGAATTCGAATTAAACATTTTATTTTTAGTTTAAATAAGAAGGGAAGAAATCGGGACCGAAAATAAACTTCGAAAGGGCGAGGAATTCGATTAAATGATGTTCGGTTTGTCGAGGTTTTACTGTACTTGTTGTGTACCATTCTTATTATTTTATTATTAAGCATTATGTTTAATTATCATCAGTGCATTTATATAGCTTCCCAGTTTATATCAACTCTTCTTATCTTTTCATTTCAGTTGTCTCTAGCCGTCGGTTCTTCATTATTCTTTGATAATAATAAACAAATTTATTTAAACTAAGACTAGTTATGATAGGATTAATATAGAGGTTATTGCTATGGTTACCGAAATGATTAGAAGACAATCTTAAAGGTGTATGTCATTTTTATTAATGCAGGCTAAAGTAGTGCTTTTAAAACTAAAGTAAGTACATGGAATTTATTTTTGTCCTAGTAATCAACTCAAGATATTTCATATCTACATATTTCTCTGAGGCATCTCAAACTTTTACAGAACAATAGAACAATTGCATATGAATAAATTTATCTTAATCATCAATACTTTGTCAAAATAATGCATATGAGATGTAATGAAATCATTCTAAAATTTGTTTAACAAACTTAACAATTTACCTATATCAAGTAATGATTTTAACACTTCATAATATTTACTGTCATTCTCAATAGAATATTTTCTTGACCATTCATTTTTGACTACATTCATAATATATTGCTTTCTGTTATTGAGATACTTTTTTTTTATAGATTTTTTCATACAAACGTGTTAAACATTTTCGTTAAAAAAACTGACTAAGTGTTGGCTGACTTACAAATAAATGTGCAAACAGAGGAAATATAAGAGATGTTCCTTAACTGGATAAACATTTTTACTTTCCTGTGATTTATATAAATTTTCATTTTTGACCTTTCAGTGCTAAAGTTGAGAGCTTCCATTTTAATCAAATTAACATAAACATTAAACCTTATAATTTAAATGTGTTTTCCTCCATGTTAATTTACACCTAATTTTAATTGTTAGTGTACAAAATGAATGGTACGAAGCAGTTTTGATTCCTGGTCCTGGTATCGTCAAACATCGTCAATAATAAGCCTTATTAAGGCAGGAAACTGAAACTTGGCATCATCATATTTGGTAGGCCCTTAACAAAAGTTGATAAAATAAACTTGATCCATGCAGAACTCTGATAGCCAAGGCAACCGACTCCATTTAATTTTAAAAAAGAAATAAAAATAAAATTTAAAATCACCTCCTTAGAAACCAGTGATCAAAATTTAATTTCTTTTAGCACAAATGGTCACTTCATAGTCATCTACCATAATTGCTAAAAAGAAGTTGATCCCTTGAAAAATGAGACACTCATGGTGTTGGCTAGTTTCCTTGTATACTCTTTAAAGAAAATTTGAAAAATCATCTCCTCTGAAGCCAATGGTCAGAATTTTATTTTATTTGGCACATACGTTGACCTGAATTTACTCTAAAAGTTGATCCCTTGAGAAATGAGCCCCCACTGGATCGGTTAGTTTCCTTTTATACTTTCTATATAAAATATTTATTTATTATCTCTCTTTGTTAAAGTTATTTTCATATAGTAGCTGTAAATATAATGGGGATTGTTTTTACGTGTTTGATTTTGGCAAATATAAGTTTCTTTTTATAGCTAAGTCAAAGGTGCTTTTTTATTTAAACTTTTAACCTGGCCGCCGAAAGATACAAACATTCAATATATAGACTATTAATTTAATTACAAAACAGTGCTATGTTCATATAATGCTTTTTTTGTGCAAAATTTCTTCTACTCGTACATAATTAAGTTCTGCTTTGAATTTATGTCCTATACTGTTAATAAGTGGTTTTGGTCCCTTAAAAAAGGGTGATTGACTAGTTTTCTTATTTAGTCTGTATAGAAAATTATGAATTATTTGTATCTAGAATTTTAATCTAGCTTAAACTGAACTGTATAATAAAGCTGATGGTACTCTGGTAAGCGTTCTAGGGTCACAATGGCCATCTTGTTACTTTCTGATCTGAGTGTTATAGAAATAATGGTCAAACAGACCAAATGGAAAGATCGGTCCTATCAAGTTATATCAGCATTAGTAGTCGTCTATCACATTAGACTTTTTTGTTTTGCATTTCATAATCTATGTGATTAATCATTTTGTTAATAACTTTTAATTACAAAATTACAATTAATGTAAAAATAAAATGAAAACGATTTTTCTGATGATACAATGAAAAAAATGAAGCAATTATTAACTTCCCGCCATGTCTCGCTTGTTCATCTTGCCTCATTGGACGCTTGATGAATACATATGGCGTGTTTTACGAAATATGTTTTGTAAAACAAAATAATTAAGCATGTTATAACTGATAATGAGAAATTTAGAAATATGCTAGATAAGAAAAAGATTTTCTTCCTATAAATTATGTATTGAAGCAGGTTGGCCGCGTAATATTATAAGGATTAAAATAAAATGTGTTTATTGCAATCTAATGATGTGGAAGACGAGTAACATTGTATATATTATTTTTCCACTATAAAAAGATTTAAGAGAAAGATATATACCAACGGTCACCAAGTATGTTTAAATTCATACACCACCCCTCCCCCCCTCTCTCTCTATATATATATATATATATAAAACCAACCTTGTATAAATCAGCTTTATTTTTGCACTGAAGGTTTTGAGATTAGAGACAACACTACAATAAATAATTTATAACCATATTTGTAAAACATATTTTACAATATTTATATGTATGAATACTTAAAGTGTTTGTCCTTATGATAAACACTCTCACAAGTCATATTGTATTTTTTGTTGTTAAAAATGGCATTGCATGCAATTAAAAGAAAATTATTTATTGTAAATGTTATGAACAGTATAATTATGCTCAAAAATGTATGTTATGTTAAAGGACTTCTAATATATAGAAGGCAATCAAACACTATTCGGAAAACAACATTTTGATTGCGTGATTGGATTAGTTTTTAGACAAATTGGAATTCCGAATACTTTCATGTCAAGTCCGCGGTGCCTTTCCCAGTAATCGCTCACATTTAGTTGATTAATGCAATTACCTTAATATTCTATTTTGGAATAAATGGTTTCATAACATTAAAGATATAAACAATTTGATATTTACCGTTTGTCACGTACGCCATACAAGGAGCGCTATTAATCAGAACAGCCCAGGTTGTTTAGAGGCAAACTTTCTATAGTTTAGTCCCTTTCCGTCCATTTGGTTCATTAATTCACCTTTCCGCATTTTAATTATTTCAAACGTATAGAAATAATGGCTCACCGTCTCTCAAGTTCACGCTCCAAGGGATTGCAAGGTAAAGTATTTTTCTTGTTTTATTTTGCTAATCGAATCACCCTTGCGCAATGTTATAAAAGAGAGGTGCCTGTTTTTTCGTGTCATATAGAGTCAGGGGCCTCCGTGGCCGTGAGGGTAGAGTCTCTGACTTTAACACTCACACAGCCCCTCGCCGCGTGGGTTCGAATCCCGGCAGTGTCATTCGGATTTTCATGTGAGGAAGCCTTCCAGCTGGCTTGCGGTAGGTCAGTGGCTCTACCCGGATGCCTATGTGCATTCGGGGTTTTCCTCCACCTGTAATTAGCTTGACGTCGCTATCTGACTGAAATACTGTCGAAGCTACGGTAAACTCGCCCCGTTTTTTCTTCGAGTTTATAAGAGGTTGGAGAATCCATCATAATGTACTAGCCAGGAACGACATGTGTGGTTAACGGCATGAACACCCATTATATGCGACATATTAACTACACCAGCTGCGGCCAAACTACTGCCATTGACATTTTATTTATCAGCTGCGGCCAAACTACTGCCATTACAGAGTTTTCTTGCTATGCTATTTTGAGTAAAACCAGTTATTGCTTTGCTATTTTAATTTAAAGCGACATACGAAGCTTAATATTACATTAAGATTTAGTACAAACGGGATACCATGTCTCTACTTATACGTCCGGGTCCCGGGGTATTTGTGTGTGCTTATTAGGTGCAATATTGCTATTTTGGGACACCTGCATTACAATTAGGTTATACACAATACATTATTGCTGTTTAAAGAAGACATTTATTGTGGTGTTATTAGCTTTGTAACATTTGTGTACTAATCAATTGCTCCTTATTTATGTGTGCGATTTGGAAGTAACATAATCGGTTTACGAGCTTATTATTAAATGTTTGGAGCCAAACAAGTTCTGTTTATTTACTGTGAAAATTAAAGTTTGACATTGTGAAAACATTTGCTATTTTGTTGCAAACGGGGTCAAGCCCATATCCGCCTTTGTTAGGGTACCTAAATAAATAAAAGGTTGATCAATAGTTATAGATCTTTGTTACTTTACTCCTAAATTATATGTTTTTAATAGAAGGTGCAGATATGGCCATATTGTTGGGAAGTAGCACGCTCCCTCCAATACTGTCAGAGATTATGTTTATCATAGTACGTAAGCGAGTTGTATGTATACAGGTATGTATATGTATAAACATAACTGTAAGTGTTTGAATTGGAATATAACAGGTGTATGGATGACTTGATGTTTGATGAATCTAATTGACAAGTATACTTGATATTTGGTTATTTACATGAAGATATATCATAATGATGTATAAATATAAAAAAAAAAAATAAAAAGAAGTATCTAAAAATATACAAGTGAAATCTATTTTTAATCAATTGAGTAAAGGCTATTTAAAAATGCTTATATTTTCTTGACAAAGTTTAAAAATAAAAAATAATATCACTTTAACAATTTAGTATGGATATTTAATTACCTATAATGGTTGATTTTTGACAATGTCTGTTTTGATTCAATATTTTTTAATGTTACGGCTAATTTGTGCAAAATGTTTTATTTTCTCTTGGTAAATGGAAATTAAAATAATGTCAATGGATGTTCGAGGTTTAGGAACTATCAAAAACAAAACTTTTTTAATATAACCAATATGATATCATTATGCTTCAAGAGGTACATTTTTCGAAACATACATCACAAACGTGGAAAGATGAATGGGGCTGTCCATGCTGCAATAATGGTAATAGTACAAATAGCGAGGGTGTGGCTTTTCTTTTTAAATCTAAGATAAATATTATTATAAATAGTCAAAACATTATAAAAGATGGCAGAATAAGTGGATTAAATATTTGTATAAATGAAAAAGAAATAACCTAAATACACATATATATGAACCAACTAAGGATGATCAAATCAAAAAATATTTTATATATTAGAAAAGTTCTTGTTAAAAAATAATGAAAAATATCTATCATTGGTAGTGATTTCAACACGGTGTTGAACGGTAATTCAAAACACATAAATAAATAAATAAATAAATTATTAAGTCGTGTGACATGTCGGATATGTGGCGATTAAAACATCCATCAAAAATACAGTTTACCTGGCATTCAAATACAAAAAACCCTATCCATTTTCGACTGGACTACTTTTTAAATCAAATAATCTATTAAATATCATAAAGGGTTGCCAAATTAAACCTGGATGTAAGACTGATCATTCACTCATTGAATTAAAATCGGATAATTTAAAAGCAGAGAAAGAACCGGATTATTTTAACCCTTTCCCTCATAGAGGATACCATGAAAAGACCTATGCGAACAGCATTAAACTAGATCAGCCTGCGAGTAACTCGCAGGCTGATCAGGTTTTATGCTGTTCGCTGCTCCTCAGTGGTCTGGTAATGAGGATTTTACAATTAAATTTGGTAGGGTTTAACTGTGGTTTTCTGCAGATCAGGTTTTATGTGATACCTATTGAGTGCGTCAAAATGAGTCTATATGAGGGAAAGGGTTAAGAAGATCAATTTAATGTTATTAGACCCATTATCAAAACACGATTAAAAGCGTATCAAAGAAACAAAGGATGTTAATGTTAACCAAATACACTATGGTAATAAATAAAAGGATAAAAAAAAAAATAAAATAACAAAAAAAAATATTCAATAAAATAAAAAAAAAAAGAAGACAAGGGCTAGAAATATCCGAACAAACAAAATAAAAGGATATATCTTGAATCAAAAGCAATACATGTTGAAAAAAAGGGGGAAAAAAGATATTTTGCAAACCGTGAGAAAAAGAAAAAAATATACTAACTTAATATAAATAAATCAAATGGTTACAGGAGTAAAAATGTTCTTCAAGAAGAAGTTAAGTTCTATAAACTTTAAAATGAAACACAGGTTTAATGAAACTGAAAAGCATTTTTGTGAAGGAAAATTACAATATTTGAATGTGAAAATGCTTTAAAAGAAATGAAGAAAAAAAACTGGATCAAATGTTTGAACGATAGAATTTTACAAATATTTCTGGAAAGATATTAAAAAATTGTTAGTAGACTCATTGAAATACTACTTCCTTATAGGCCATCTAAATTTTACTTTCATATATCCAAAAACCTGGTAAAGATTTAGGAATTTTGTCAAATTGGAGACATTACTTAATATTGATTATAAATTAGCAACAAAAGCAATATCAAACAGAATAAAAAAATGTTTACCTAATCTTATAGATTGCGATCATTCAGGATTTATCAAGGCATACATATAGGAGAAAATGTAAGATTAATCTTAGAAGTTATGCAATATCTCGAGATTTTCAAAAAGCCTTTGGTAGTATTGATCATACATTATTTTTTGAATTTTTATAAACACTGTTTTGGTCCAGACATATCATATTATAGTGGACAAAAGGTTTTTATTATGATGTACAGGGTATAATTTTTTTTTTCATCTTTATTGTATAATATAGGTATAGATGTTCGACAGGGATGTCCACTTTCTTCTTTCCAATTTAGTTTGTGTCTACAAACACTGACAAACGTTATATAACAAAACTTATAAAAGGAATTAGGGTAAAAGATAAAGAAATAAAACAAACACTACTTGCAGAGGATTCGACTAATGATGGATAACAAAAGTCATTTGAAACATTAGTAAACACATTAAAACCATTTTCTAGATGTTCAGGCCTACAACTTAACACAAATTAATCCTTAATACTATGTGTGGGTACTTAAAAAATACTAATATAAAATTTTGTATTGAAAGATCATTTATATTTTTAAACAATGGGAATATCCAAAACTTACATGAATCGGAAATGTTGTAGTAATAAAAACATTAGCATTACCAAAACATATATTCACATTCACAGTTTTACAAAATCCTAAAAAGAAATGATTAAATGCATAAAAAAGCAAATTTATTTTTTATGGTATGGGAAAAATAAAGCGAGTTTTCATGCATCATTAAAGGCTGGATGGGTGACAAGATACTTGGATGAAAATAATAAAAATTTAATGGAAGATCTTTTTTAACCCTTTCCCTCATAGAGGAAACCATGAAAAGACCTATGCGAACAGCATAAAACCAGATCAGCCTGCGAGTAACTCGCAGGCTGATCAGGTTTTATGCTGTTCGCTGCTCCTCAGTGGTCTGGAAATGAGGATTTTGTAATTAAATTTGGTAAGGTTTAACTGTGGTTTTCTGCAGATCAGGCTTTATGTGGTACCTATTGAGGGCGTCAAAATGAGTATATATGAGGGAAAGGGTTAAGAAAAGAAAATGTTACCATATGATAATGATCTAAATTGATGAATGTATTATAAAAAAGAATTTCAAGAAATGACACCTTTCTCATTAATGTATCATATGTATGGAAAAGTATTCAGAAAAACTATGATACAGAAAATAAAATCAACAAGACATGCAAAAATAATAGTATGGAATAATAAAGATATATGTGAAAATGGGAAAACCCAATAAAAAAAACTGGAATGAGCGGTGAATAAAATTGTTAGATCATATATTTGATCATAGAAACATAGATTTATGATTACCTTGAACTTGTATACTTATACCATAAAAATAATGCGGATTTCATAATAATATTATCAAATCAATCCCTGTTAAAATTAAATATCCAAATATTAATGGAGGTATGAACTATATTAATTATATTTCACTTAAAAATATGAAATCAAAACAAACATATTAATATCTGTACCCAACACTTCTTAAAAATAATTAAAACCGTCTTCAGAAACCTTCAAAGTTTGGATGGCAGGAACAGTTTTTGTGTGTAATTTAGATGATCTTCTTCTGCTTCTGCGTGAATTATGTATTGAGTATGACTCATAATACAATAATTGGCATTAAGGGCAATGTTTCTCAGGTGGGCGATTCAAGGCCATCATGGCCCCTTTTTTAACTTTTTTATTAGTTTGCAATATTCGTAACTGTATCGAAAAGGTTGGGGAAGTTAGTGTTTGGTCCAAATAAGGAAATAAGAGTCAATCTATTCTGGTTAATAGTTAAATCAACTGTTATAAAGGTCCCATCTAGGTCAGTTATATAATCATGTACTTTATATCTAAATTTTTTGCTGAAAAGAATAACAAACCTCCGGGCACTACTACTGTAGTTAAAACAGTTCTCTATAGAACCTAGATTTTTAATAAATACATTAATTCCATTGGACGATTAAAAAAGGCAACCTATAAATAAAGGAGACAAGGATTGAATGACAGATTATGAAAGTTCTATAGGCAATGCCTCCTTTGTAGTCAATACATCAATTAAAAATCAGGATTTGCAGTCAATTCAATGTCTTCATGTCTGTCATTTTCTTTTGAACAAACGGTTTGATTTTTTTGGTACGAGACTTTGCCACGGAAAGGGAACTTTTTGAGTTCCATCCAAAGCCGCGGTACCCAATGCCATTAAAATGATCTGATGGCTCTCTGCTAACTGTGCAGCATACACATGTTGATAAAATTACTGAGCTGGTCCCCTACTGACTGGAAATGTAACTGGAAGAAAAGCATGATACTTCAGCGTGGCACTACTTTATTTGTTTCGAGCAGACTTGGTCTGCAAATAAATGAATTCCCATTGGTGGAACGTAAAACCTTGCAAACACACAAGCAAACGACTTCGTTTTATGACATGATTTTATATTGTACTGTGTTGTGATAAAAAAAATGTCCACATGCAACATCACTTCAAAGCAGTTGATTTACTGTAAGATCATTAACTTTCGTTGACATTAAATTTGTTTGACGATATACTAAAGGGAATTTAGTGGGTACATTTATTCGTGGATCCCTGATGTGGATTAAGCGTAAAGTCTATAAAATGAACTTTTTATTCTCGAAATTCTTGGGATTTTTTTTTTATGAATTACTTTAATTTCGTTAAAGATTAGAAGACATCACTGCGCAGTAATCTGCTTTATAAACTGATAAATTTCTTTTTTTGGTAATCAGAGGAAATGCATTGTGTCAACACCGGTCTGACTAGTGCAAGATAGTGACGCCACAGTCGCTATCTATAGATTGGAGAGACAGGTTTATTTTTCATATTAAATAAAGTTTTTCTCTTGTACTGTCTTTAGAATATTTTGTAACGCAGTGCGTCGCACTGAGTGTCAAACATAATCATATGTCTAACTTAATCTTTACAATCTTCTGTGCAATCTGATCATGGTCTGCACTGTTCGCTTTACAGTCTTTAGGTGGCATTGGCCACTTTTATTTGTATGTGTGCTGTTTTTAGGACATTTCGTAAGAAGGGAGTTTTCTTATATATTTACTAAATAGTAGTTGTATATTACGAAACATTGTACGTAAGTTCAATGTAATGTTAATGATAATGAATTATTCTTTTCCCAAAATATCATATAATACATATTATTACGAAATATCATTTTGTTTAAACAAAACACATACCGTGTCATTTATGAGCTAGGAATTCTGCATTACAAATCAATATTAAATATTTTTGTTTAAAATACATAATTTTGTTTTAATCCGGAAATTGTATTCTTGATTGCGATTTTCAAAACCAATATGTAAAATAAAATATAATAATTAATTCAGAATAAAAGAAGGTGAAATAGATCGTTTATCTAAACATTTACTTTCATATTGAGAACATAAGTATACTTTTATGCGAAATAACAATTGAAACTGTCCATCCCTGTCGTTTCTCTCATTACAACACTCGTATTTTCATTTCAATTACAAGTGTAACGATATTCGCAGGTGGGACGTTATACGCAATACGCAAGGCAAGGGTTCTAGACTGACGCTTTTATTACCAATGTCGACGTAGAAACTGAAAGACAGTAAGTTAAAACCTAATGAATAAAGTGTTACAGATAAACTGAAAAGAGCATAAATCCTATCAAATACAGTTTTGCTTATACAAAAATGTACGGGGAACAATTTACATTGACACTGTTAACAAAGTTCACAAAGCAAAATATCAGTTGTAAGACTAATAAATGAATTTTTATAATGATATACCATATCATAAATGTGCAATGAACAAAATAAAATACCTCCTTGCGCCTATAATACGCATACGCATTGTCGCAGAGAATTTTCGCAAAGTCTACATGTAGACAATAAAACGGCGGGAACAGCACCGTGACTCAGTAAAAACCACACTCACGTGAAAATACCCACCAATATACCAACGGATTACTAACGCAGTTACAACAAGGATAAATTTACTTATAATTACATCATTTCGTGACCTTTCAGGATTTGCGCTGAACTATGGGAAAACGGAATTTTCGCAGAAATTTTTTATTTTTTTAATTCCGATAACCACCCACGGAAAGGTTACTCTCTAGCTATATAAGTTTGAAATCCCGCCCTGGCATCGTGCGCATCTTGTGATCGTTACAGGACTCTCAAACGTCAAGATGTTTATTTCACTGAGGATTGCTGTCTTGCTGGCTATTACGGTATGTTATGATTTTATGATATTACTTACTTACTAAGATATGCTCAGTTCAGAAAATTTTACGAAACCACATAATTTCTCTAAATGCACAAATACGAAGACGCATAATCATCCATTGAAAGCCGGACGGGCTCGTCAACCTTCTTTTGATATATCAGATGAGCCTTCTGGCTTTCAATGGCCGATATATAACTTAAATAATACATGTTTCATACTTATTGTACGTCATTAAGACAGACATATTTTTATTTAGATTTGTGCAATAGTGTACATCATTATATACATATTATCGAACAAATAAATGATAATGTCACAATTATCTGAAAATAAAATGGATGTAGTTAATTCTAGATGGAAATAACTCTACGCATTAAATTGACAAAATGCAATACATGTGTCATCTAAAGTATGTTAGCTGTCAGTAATACATATCAGATGAATATTGCGGAGAACGGGTAGTGCACTTATACCAGTAAAATAATTAAAAATGAAAATAATACACGATTTCACGTAAAGAAAATGAGGAACTGATATATAAACTTCATCATTCTGAGATATAGCATTCCAGTAATTCTTAAAATAATATCTCTTCTTTCGTGAGCTACTTTGAGATATTTATATAAATTTTACAGAATTCATTTGCTATTTTTATAAAATGATTTAAAAGCTTAAAAAATTAATAATGTTTGGATAATTGTAATAATATTTATCTATGCTTCTTACATAAGTCTAAATAACGGTTGCATTAAATACAAAGTGGAGTTAAATCTTCTACGTCATATGAGTTCCCTGCAAACAAAACTGACTTTTTTTTTTTTTGATCTCTCGGTATCTCTTCTCTGAATCGAGCGGAATTCTTAACACATTCGAAGAAATGCATCATTTAGTTAGTTCTTTACGCAAACGCCTAAAACAATGACCGACAAATATTTTCAGGATTAAATGTACACTTAAAATGACTACAAAAATAACAAGGTATCCTATTGTTATCAATATCGGTAAATCACTGTTGGTGGAAAAAACGTCAATTACTCGCTGTTTAAATACTTTTAAAAAGGCAGGTTTATGTACACTTTCAGGATATATCTAGTAAATAATTTATCGAAACAAATTAATAATGTAATTCCCCTATAATTAATGGGTTCATTTTTTCTCCATTCTTGTATATTGGAATAATGTAATCCAGTGACCATTCACGTGGAAAATATCATGCATTAAACAGTTTATTGATTTAAAATATATGTGGTAATCCCGCCTACGATATCAAATGATTCTATAAAATATTCACCTGAAATACTATCGCTGGGGCAACAAGCTTTATTTCTTTCTTAGCGTTTGACTGCATCATCTACTATTTTAAGGATTATGGGTACATTAAGTTCCCGAACAATTGGGTTATCGACATTAATATTATGTTGAATATTAAATGTTTTCACAACGCCTAATACTATTGAATTGATATCATTAAAAAGAGATGAAAATATTTCTTAGATTTATCATTTGATATATTATTACATGAAATTTGATTTTTCTTAAAAGAAGGTCCAAAAATCTTTTGGGCGCTTTGATTTCATATTTTCTTATTCTTAAGACTGTTTAAGAATAAAGGCCCTTGTCTTTCTTGTAAACCTTTATCTTTCACACAATTCCATTCTTGATTCGTACGACTTTGCACTGTTATATTTTAATAAAGCCTCTTTATAATGGGTTTTAGCTTTGATACACTCTCGATCAAACCACCATTTGTTGCAACTGATGTTTTACATGAATCGCTTTTTAAATTATGCTTGCATAATGGCTCAGAAGCTTCACAAAAGGCGTTAGAAAATTACTTATCAGATTATCTATTGAATTAATGTCATAGTCGTTCTCATTATTTATGACCTTATTTAAGTCTCGCAATTTACCTAGTCCGTTGTCAATGGTTTCCCTTCTAAATAAAGGGTGTCATACGCAATCAAGTCGACCCCCACCCTGTTTTGCTTGCCTCAGTTTTGGTGCAAGTTGTTGAAGCTTGGATTCCAAATCTGGTAAAAACTGCACATGAATATACGGGTAGAAACCAGTATTAAGATTAATATCAAATGTATGGAATAAAAAGAACACATAAAATATAAAAAAAATTGATTTGTTCTTAAAAAGATAATGAATATGCGTTTGATGTACATAAATATTGTTTATCAAAAAATATGGTACAAATATAAGAGAAAATGGTATGAACAAACGAATATCGAAATATGTTATAAGAACAATTATCAGTGTTTATTAATAATATATATCCATTTTTAAATGGCATATAACAAATAAATGTTTTTTTTCTTTCAGACGGAACTCGGGTCTGGTAAGTATATATCAATTTTAAGGCTTACAATAAACGTTAAATTATAACTTATATACTGTTTATATAAGTATACTTTTGTAAGTTCGTAATATACATGAACAGAAGCAATTCTACAGTTCAAATAGATATACATTTGTACCTTCGTAATAAACATAAACTGAAGCTAAAACTACTGTTCATATAGATAAACATTTGTAGATACAAACAAATACATATCAGTATTAAGCATCTCAGAAAGTTAATAGTGACATAACAAATAGTCAACATTTATTAAAAAAATCAAGGCTTTCAAAAACATTATTAAAAATCAAGGTATAATCAAGTTATCAACGGAAATATAAATTAAACAGAATTACCCGTAAGAATTTCATGGTGCATTCCCTATTGTTTCAGTGTGGACAGAGAAGGTATTATGTACCAGACCGATGGACCTAGCTTTTCTTATCGACAATTCAGCCAGTATATGGAATAAAGATTTCAAAAAGGAAAAAGACTTCGTTATTGAAATAATACAGAGCCTCGACGTTAGTCCCACCAAAATTAAGGTTTGTGATCGAACCCCCGACCTTCTGATCCAATTCAAATATGTTTGTAATTTTAAAAATCAACATTTTATCAATAGTTGATATTTAAAATAAAATGAAAAGACAAAAAATCAAGGTTTTACAGACATAACCTTGTTTTCCTTTAAACTATGTGAATGCATAGAAAGATTCAACATGATGGAAACGAATGATAATGAATTATATGTTTACACTAGTATCAATAAATAATCCATTAAAATGGTCATGATGACAAGTAGAAAAAGGAAGCAAATATAAATTAAGTATTTTAACTTTACATCTTGCAGGTAGCAGCTGTAACATTTTCAAATGCTTCAAACGTCGTATTTGACTTCAACGATGAAGTATCCCAGGATTCCGCAATCACAAAGGTTAAGCATAGTGTATTTATCCTGTCATTCCCCGCCCTCTTTCTCACTCTTCTTTCCCTTTTTAAATGATGTTTACAATGTCTTAAACCTTACGTATGTATGGATGTTACACATATATACCCTTTTCTGTTTGCTGTTAACATAAAAGTCCGGCTCTTCTCCTATTTTAAGGGATTATTTCCTTTGACTTGACTTGACTCCTTGAGTTTTCCGTCGCTTCGACAGTATTTCAGTCATATCCAGCTAATTACAGGTGGAGGAAGACCCCGAATGCACGAAGGCATCCGGGTAGAACCACCGACCTACCGCAAGCCAGCTGGAAGGCTTCCTCATATGAAAATCCGAATGACCCTGCCGGGATTCGAACCCACGCGGTGAGGGGCTGAGTGAGTGTTAAAGTCTTTGAATGACTAGGACCAACTGATAATAAACACTATAATAAATGATATGGTTGTTGTTAATGTCCATCTGTGAACAAGCTGCTTTTAAGTATAAAACACGTGTATATTTTAAAGTTGTCAAACCTCAAACACAAGTATGGCGGAACTACGGACACCCATGATGGACTCGCTGTTGTACGAAAACAAGTTTTCAATGCCGGAAATGGCGACAGGCTTGATTATCCCAATGTTTTAATTCTGCTGACGGACGGAGACTCCACCAACCAGGAAAAAACGGTCGAGGCAGCCAAACTCTTAAAAGATGATGAAGTCACGATCATAGCTATTGGAGTTGGAAACGTATTGGTTTTACTGTTATTTCAGTGTGTGTGTGTGTGTGTGTGTGTGTTTGCGTCTACATAGTGTATCAAAAGTTGCTAAAAACAGGCTCTTCTTTCAAAAAGTGCTTTCGACTCTAAAAAACAACATTTTATTCTTTATTCTTTGGCTATACAAGTTTTTACAACATAAAGGGTCATGCGAATGCTACACTTTGCAGTTTGTTCCAGAAGAGCATATGTTACTGTCTACTAACCATTGCAATTTTAGTTATTTTTAATATGTTGCGTTGTTTATATATTGTAACCGATTGCAAAAATGTCAATAATGTGTATCCAAATTCAATGCCCTCTATCGGACAAGCTATACGTATACCTGTTTGCATAGGCGGGGAAATACTATGAATGAAATCGTGTGGCGTAAGCCAGTGAGGTACAGTGCTCAGTTTATGCACCTCTGGTATGTACTGTGTCCTTGGTTAATCTAATAGGAATATGGCAAATAAAATTATGTCGTTCGGTCCTCACAGGTACAAGTTCTATTTGATGAGGGAAATCAATTAAGTCACGCTTTTCTCCTTTACTGTTCCAGTTTATGCTTTACGCAACACCAGGACTCTCGGTCCTTTGATTTATATCTATCTCAATATTTAACCTCTATTGCGGATCCAAAGGCTAAAGGTTCAAAATCCAGTGGAAACATTCCCGACTGTGGACCCGAGGGTTGAAGGTTCAAACTCCGTTGAGTGACAAATGTTCTTTTACCTTCCCAGGCGCAAAGTACTCGTCCAACCAAGGAACCATCGAAAGGATTTTAAAAAGATTTTATTTTCTTTCCAATCGAGGTCGGGTAACTAAATAATTTCTTTAACTTCGATATTGATAAAGATTTTTACTACTTTTACTTTACTTTACTTTTACTAGGGCCTCCGGGTTTGTACAAAGACTTTGTGCTTTTAAAGGTCTTAGAAAATGCTCGGGATGTAACGCGTAACCTTCTGATCCGCAGTAAATGAATACAACGACTAAATATTTTTAGAGTTGTCATTATGGGTTAAGATTAATCATTTTCCAGGAGCATATCCTCATATTCAAACACATATCTTCTTTAGAGCAATGTGTTATTCTTAACGATAATCGAATCTTTAATTCTAGTAAAACGGGGCGCATATTGTAACAGCGTGCAACTTTCACCCGCTGTTACTTTACGCTTTCTCCCTTTGTTTCTCTTTTTTCACTCTTCTCCTTCGCACTAGGGAATTAGCGAAGACAGTAGACAGCTTAATATTATCTTCTTTATTTTACTAAATTCAACTTATACTAAAAATATACTACATGTACATATATACAATAATGATATTCTTTCTAACGATGTTTCACACGTGGTTCCGTATGTCTAACTGACTCTCTCACATGCAACCAAATCATGCTCAAAGTGACATGGAGAACTGAGCAGATAATTAGTATATGAATGGCTGGTTCTTAAAATAACGTGTCACAAATACAATCATATAATCAAACATAGAAAACTGTCATGAAAACAAGATTAAGGATGTCTAAGGGAGAAAGAAAGAAGAGTGTTACGAAAAGTGAATTTAACAAATAAACATCAAGATGTTATAACGTCTTTAGAATGTTTCATAACCAATGGTCTAAAATAAATTTTAAATGAAGAAATTACGTATCAAACTACAACGCACACTTAATTAATAATATCTGTAAGTTATTAAAGATTACACATGTTAAATATATAATACTGTCATAATTTGCCTTTTGGCAACATCTAGCTAGTTTTCTATTTCAGCAAGTCGGAGAAGAACAGGGTAACCTAAATCAAAGGTTTGTTTAACCCTTTTCCTCATAGAGGAAACCATGAAAAGACCTATGCGAACAGCATAAAACCAGATCAGCCTGCGAGTTACTCGCAGGCTGATCAGGTTTTATGCTGTTCGCTGCTCCTCAGTGGTCTGGAAATGAGGATTTTGTAATTAAATTTGGTAAGGTTTAACTGTGGTGTTCTGCAGATCAGGCTTTATGTGGTACCTAATGAGTGCGTCAAAATGAGTCTATATGAGGGAAAGGGTTAATATAGTCAATGTATATCTTGAACAGGTAACGGAAGACAAGCTGAAGCAACTTGCCACACCCCCAGATAGTGAAAACTACATATATGCCAAGACCTTCTCCGTGTTAAAAACCAAACTGCAGTCTGTTGTCTTGACGACATGTAAAGGTAAAAATATTGTCATTATTATCCTCTATTCCTATTTCTTATCATGTTATCTTTATTCTTTCTTTTCGTTTTCAATTACTATAGATCGTTTTTATTAAATATTTGCCTTGTACAGATTCCCTTTCGTCTTTTGGCAATCCTTCTCTCACAGTGAAAAAAAGAAACTGCTTTTATATGCATAAGTAATTAATTAGATGTTTAATTTTCAATTTAAAGGCCCATTATCTTCCAAAAGCAGAATACATTCTTCGGACTGAAAAGCAAAGTGTGTGCTAAAGATTTGTTATTTTATATTTTCTTATCCATGAAAAATTAATCATTATGGAATATAAAAGGCCTTTAATACCGTATATCAGTCATGCAATGGTGTTTCTATATCAGTCATACAATGTCGTCTGTATATCACTCATGTAATGTTGTTTGTATATCAGTCATGTTATGTCAACTGTATATCACTCATGTAATGTTGTCTGTATATCAGTCATGCAATGTCGTCTGAATATCAGTCATGTAATGGTGTTTGTATATCAGTCATACAATGTCGTCTGTATATCAGTCATGCAATGTCGTCTGAATATCAGTCATGTAATGGTGTCTGTATATCAGTCATGCAATGTCGTCTGAATATCAGTCATGTAATGTTGTCTGTATATCAGTCATGTAATGTTGTCTGTATATCAATCTTGTAATGTCGTATATCAGTCATATAATGTCGTCTGAATATCAATCATGTAATGTTGTCTGTATATCAGTCATGTAATGTTGTCTGTATATCATTCTTGTAATGTCGTCTGTATATCATTCATGTAATGTTGTCTGTATATCATTCTTGTAATGTCGTCTGTATATCAGTCATGTAATGTCGTCTGTATATCATTCATGTAATGTTGTCTGTATATCAGTCATATAATGTCGTCTATATATCATTCATGTAATGTCGTCTGTATATCATTCATGTAATGTTGTCTGTATATCAGTCATGTAATGTTGTCTATATATCAGTCATGTAATGTCGTCTGTATATCATTCATGTAATGTTGTCTATATATCATTCATGTAATGTTGTCTATATATCAATCATGTAATGTTGTCTGTATATCAGTCATGTAATGTTGTCTATATATCATTCATGTAATGTTGTCTATATATCAATCATGTAATGTTGTCTGTATATCATTCATGTAATGTTGTCTATATATCATTCATGTAATGTTGTCTATATATCAGTCATGTAATGTTGTCTGTATATCATTCATGTAATGTTGTCTGTATATCAGTCATATAATGTCGTCTATATATCAGTCATGTAATGTTGTCTATATATCACTCATGTAATGTTGTCTATATATCATTCATGTAATGTTGTCTATATATCAATCATGTAATGTTGTCTGTATATCAGTCATGTAATGTTGTCTGTATATCAGTCATGTAATTTCGTCTATATATCATTCATGTAATGTTGTCTACATATCAGTCATGTAATGTCTGTATATCAGTCAAGTAATTTCGTCTATATATCAGTTATGCAATGTCGTCTATATATCAGTCATTTTATGTCGTCTGTATATCAGTCATGTAATGTCTGTATATCATCATGTAATTTCGTCTATACACCAGTTATGCAATGTCGTCTGTATATCTGTCATGTAATGTCGTCTCGATAAATACAATTGTTCTTTTAGATCAACAAAAAAGATAGTTAAAATTTATTTTGTGATTTCTGTTTCTTTCTCAATTTGTGGTACAAGCTCCTGAGATTGTCTTCGGTTTATATGGTATCGAGCCGTTGCTGAGAGAGCGGGTCGCAGAACTGAACGATGCAATTGTCAAGATAGCCTTTGATATAAGCAAAGGAAATGCCTTGTATGGAATTAGGGAAGGACGTATAAATACTAACAGCAACCTAACCAATGATTTGGGCGCCGTTACCTACATCGCCAGTGAACGACTGCAGAGCATCATCGATGATGTTCTCAATACCTTCAAGACCGAGTCGTTAAACAATATTGCGGTTCTCTTTCTAAACACAGATGCCTCTGATCTCGATGACGGCATGGTAAAAGAAAAACTGAAAGAGCTCAGAAATTATGCAAATATTGTTATTGTCGGCATTGGGGAAGGCTTCTCTCCTCTAGAAAATACTCAGCTTTCTGTCCCAAAGAATAACGTTTTGAACGGCGACATCCAAGTCGTTGATGCGTACGGTCTGGACAAGAATATGGTATCGGAATTGATTGAGAAACTGAAGAAAGCGATACGTAAAATCCTTTTAACGCCACAGTAAAATATCAGTAATAAGATTACCATCATAGTAAAATTGTTTTCATCATGAAAAGAGAATGAAAAGATAGACAGTTTCCGTCAGAATATGGAGATGGTCTTTATTTGAGATTTTACTGTAAAAAAAATACGTTTAAAATGACGAACTGGCATGTACAATTGACATTGAGAGATATGGAACCAAGCTATGGCGGTAACGTTGGATCTTGAAAACGTTTACCGATATGTTACTTTATCATGGTAACGAACAATTGCATGAAAACTGATACTGTACTTATTCAATTATGTACACTATTTGTTTTGATGAATAAAATATAACTTGCAGCAAACACTGTTCTTAATATTTCTTCCGGAATGACTTGAAAGACCCACAGACACACATTATGTTATTGTTCTAATTTAAACATATGAAAATACGTAAAGCTTGACAATTGAAAGCATTTACGCATATACGTTGACACAAATTAGACAAATTAATGACACATTGAAAGAATTAAAAGTCTACAAAATTTCGTCACATTGTTCCTAATACGACATTCAAGGTTAATTATAATAAAATATAACGTTTCGATGTAAAGCAAAAATATTTTGTCTTTACCCTCAATTAGTATTAATACTTGTGGTTTTGCTTAATATGAGGTAAAAAATACATTTTTACGTCATGTGTCAAAGTGTCATTTTTAGCAAAAAAAAATCTTTGTAAATAAAACTATGATTTTTACAAAATGGTAAGATACAGTTGACTTTATGTCGCAGCCTTTTCAACGGGTTTTAGAGAGACATCTTCTCTAATGATAATTAGAATGCACACAGTTAATTACAATGTTACTGTTGCATTGCATACCCACATTTGTTAAGTGACAACTATTGCAAGCAACATCTTTTGCCTCGATTCGGAGGAAAAACTGCTGTAAATTTTTTATTTCCTTATCATTTTAATGGGATGTAGCATATACGAAGTGGAAAATTGTGCCCTAAACATAGACCATAATGATTCTTTTGTAAGATGTACAGTAATTCCTTACATTTGGGAAAACAAAATAATAAACACAATTTCACAAACTCTGAAGGTTTTCCTGAATGATAGGAAATATTTAACATCTGACAAAAGCATCATTAAATGATAATAAGCGTCATCACGACATAAAAACAAGAGGGAAAGCCTTGGTGGGTCAAATATAAGACTGCTTGACAAAATTGCATCTAATGTGGCCTAATATAATAGTTAATAGAAGATTAAGTAGTTTTGGTGAAATGAAATTTGCTCATATTATAAGTAGAAAATAGGATTTTAACAACTTGGATATACTGATTAAAACGAAATGTAAATAATAGCAAATGAAAATAAACTTTACACCTATACAAGCCATAAGCGAGTAGAATGAGTGAGACACACGCTTCTCTAAAACTCATTTAGTCCAATAATTAAAACAGCATATATAAACACAGAGTTTGAAATGTCTTTTAAAACGTCAAACAGTTTAGGAAATTGGCTATCCTTTATCTTTATAGGGAGTTCCGTCTTTACTGATTACATGTAATCGTATGAACAACAAATATGCTTCATCGATATTAACCCTTTCCCTCATACAGAACACCTTGAAAATTCCTATGCAAACAGCATAAAACCAGATCAGCCGCAGGCTGATCAGGTTTTATGCTGTTTGCTGCTCCTCAGTGGTCTGGAAATGAGGATTTTGTAATAAAATTTGGTAAGGTTTAACTGTGGTTTTCTGCAATCAGCTTATGTGATACTTGAGTGCGTCAAATGAGTCTATGAGAAGGCAAAGGTTTATGCGAAGGGTCAAATGGCTATATGTGAAAGCAAATATATTAGGAAGTATAGTCATAGGAAAGGTCAAAATGATCTAAGAGGAAGGTCAATGAGTTATATGAGGGAAAGGTCAATGAGTTATAGGGAAAGGGTTAAAGTTTAGGACACAGATAGCTAACTATTGGCGCTAAAAAGCGCTATAGAGGCCTACTCATCAAGGAATTTTGCTATGTTTGTGTAGTAGATCAGGTGGCATGTCTCTGATGGTCGTTTCAATTGATAATTATAGGATAATAGGATAAAGGAATGTTAGCAATTTCAATTAAACTATCTTACTTACACTTACTTACACTGTATATGTTTGCTATTTCTGTTTTTTTGCAACATTTTTTTTAAGAGTTAAGGTATTTGTATTTACATCTGAACAAACATAAGCAATGATTTTTACTTGGAAGAAAAACGTGTACAGACTTAAAAAATCAATTTCACAGAATTAATGAACTAATCAAATGAAAGGGCACAATTTATGTCTTATCTGTCAAATCTTTGTAAATTATTGTCCACCTCGAATTTCCTGTTGGCTATAACTTTTGTTTTTCAAATTGGATTTGCAAGTTACATACCCTAGACAAAGCGGAAATGAATTGAAGTATGTCGTTACTATGACTACCATTAATAATTGTTTCTTTAAACTGATTCAACATTCCACTCGCCTGATCTTTCTCCATCAGACCTTCATCTTTTCCCCAAATTGGAAAAAGGCTATTCCCAGTACCCACTTTCAGACAGGTGATGACGTCATGGCAGGATTCCATACCCAGTCACATTATTTTACAGTCTTGTAACTACCCTGTTTATATTATTACCGATTCTGTTGCAGTCAGGTTGAATTTTTACTATATTCATTTACAAAATGCATAATCTTTATTTGCACCAAACAGGTTGTAACTGAGAGGAAGAGAGAGAGAGGGATGTATATTTCATTGTGTTTTATATATTCTACTTGTATTATCACACACACACACACACACAATTGTCTATGCCAACCTGGTCGGTCATACGAATGTCTTTGGCAAATGAAAAAAAAAGTCAGTTGCAGTAACTGCGAACATGGATTTTTTCCTCTACAATTACGGTTATTAGGATTTTTGTTGTGTATAATCTACAACTGTCTTGAAAAGAGAAGTTACTTGTGATTAAAACAATAGCAGAAATAACTTTTTGGCTGATCAGGTTTGAAACTGTTCATTCTTGCGAAAACAAGTGCATTTGCAGTATGCAAATCTATTTTTTTTAAATTTCTTTCTCTCTTTTTTTTCTAGTAAAATGTTTACGGAAACTTCGAATTACAAACGAAGTAGGCCTGACCCCTTGAGGACTCATGTGAACATCAAAGAAGTACCATTCAATCCATCTGATCATGAGGAACAAATATATATAGTTTATGGAAGGGATGTCAATGTTTTGTTTTTTAAATAAAGGTCAGAAGTAAAACTGAAGGGGTGGGGCAAAACCACTTTGAGACGACTCCTCGGGGACACTAAAGAAATACCATTCAATCTTTCTCATAATGAGGAACAAGAATATATATGATTTATGGGCGGGAATCTGACATTTTTGAGATATAAGGTCATAAGTAAAAATGAGAGGGTGGGGCCTGACCCCTGGGTGACTTCTTGGGACACCAAAGTAGTACCAATCGATCTGTCTCATCATGAGGAACAAGAATATATATGGTTTAGGCGTGGGGATCTGAACAGAAGACATACGGTGATAAGTAAAATTGAGAGGGCTGAGCCTGACCCCTGGGTGACCTCGGAGACGCCACAATAGTACTATTCAATTCTTCTCAGTATGAGGAACAAAAATATATATGATGTGGAAATCTGAAATTTTAAACCAAAATACATTTTTATGCAAAAATCCATCTTTGAGGTGACGGGGCCTGACCCCCGGGGACCACCCATTTTCATAAATCAGGGAGGCACCCCTACTTATTGAGGACTATAAATGTGTAAAGTTTTGTATAGATAGGTCGAGAGGCCTCCGAGATATTGCCCGTACAAATTTGCGGAAGAAAGAATTATAATACTAATAAGAAGAAAAAGAAGAAACGGAGCAAAAACAATAAGTATCCAAACTACGTTTGGGAGGCTTTAAAATAAAGGAATTCTCTCCGATGAAATTTGCTATCAATAAAGCTATATATAAATATTCATTGCTTTCGGGTAGTTTTGTACATGTTTACATTTTGGTCCCGACACAATAACGATTTTTGCTCCTTTTGTGTTTTCAATGCATGATTGACAGTATTTTCACCTGTAACTTATAAACATATGTTACAAACTGTGATAAAATATTCTGAAAATATTATTTTGATATGTTAATAAAGTATGTAGAATGCAATCTTTTCTAAATTTTAATGCCTTGATTTTTTTTCAACAAATTTAAGAAAACAGTGATGTTTTACCATAAGCTAAATCTCTAAAACGAGCATGGTGACCCCATATTTTTTTATTTATTAAAATATCTTTTAGTTATAATCGTAAGTATGCAAAATTTTATGGAAAAAAATCTGTCCGCCGGAAAAAACGCTGCAACGCTCTTTAACAAACAATAGTTTATAGACGGAAGAGGATTTTGTAATACAATATAAATTACATAAAAGTGATATGTTACGAATGTGATATGTTACGAATGTGATATGTTACGAATGTGGTCTGTTTGTTGCATGCTCATAATAATACACATATTAAGTAATTGAAATCAAAGCAAAACATTTAGTACAAAGTAGCATACTTATATTATTAATTATATCATAATGATTTATTTTCCTTTACAGTTACATCTAAACATAGTACACGCTTTACATTCAAAATG
This sequence comes from Solen grandis, assembly GCA_021229015.1. Lineage (NCBI taxonomy): Eukaryota > Metazoa > Mollusca > Bivalvia > Adapedonta > Solenidae > Solen > Solen grandis. Next base: position 35,522,774 of record CM037788.1, on the reverse strand, counting down.
ACATTCTTGTTTCTGGCTTAAATAATATCACAAACTATTAAGACACTGTTTAGGTAATTGAAAATTCATTTAAATTACTGAAATATATTTCACTTTATTTAACGAATGAATTCACAAATTGATATTGTAACTTATTCAAGTCTTATAAATCTATATATTAAGCACAAAATCTAGAAATTATATTTGGATTAACAGACGTGTTGCAACTTACTCGACATGACTCCATATTTTAATATGTAGTTCCGGACTTGATAATTAGAATTAACTAAGTAACTTTCTTTGATAATAACTCATTAGTTCTTAATGAGATTCATATCTAAATTCTGATTTAGGTTAAAAATAAGTTTCATACAACAGCTGAAAGTATATTAGCGGCCACCCGCACTAAGCGGTCAACCTGTACTTAGCGGTCAATCTTAATATAACTTAACTATAACATTTTGTTATATATTTGAACTTCCTTTAGCGGTCACCTCTGTTAAGCGGTCACTTTATCTCGTTCTCTAGTCTGACCGCTGTAGATAGGTTTGACTGTATTAATGCATTTATGCAATTTCTGTAAAAAAAAACCAAATGTTTAAGTCTTTGCTTTATCAATGAAACAGTGTATTTATATGTACACCGTTATCCAATGTTATTCCATACATTTTATTTTGCAAACAGAGATTTGATTTTGAGGGCTCAGTTTTCTTCCGCGCTATATATTCTTCTTTTTTTTCAGTGTTATAAACATTAAACAATACAGAATAATACATGGCTAGTCGGGGAATTTGAGTGATAAATGCCCCGGCTATGCGATAATTGCCCGAGGGCTTTGGCTAGTATCACTCAAATGCCCCGACTAGCCATTCCTTGTTCTGTATAATACATAGTAGAAGTATCTGTGGACGAGCTGTTTTCAGCTTATTCATCTTTCATGCACGTTTATCTGTTTTAACCACGACGACGAGGATCCTTTTAATTATTGCTTCTAACATTTCTGTAAGCAGACGCTCATAATGAAGTCTGTGAGACAAATTAATTTAGCTGAACAGAGATAGAACCCTAAAAAGGCTTGAGTTGTGTTTTCAAGAGACTATGTTTAGAAAGGCATAACTATTGCAAATATTTATGAACATCAAAATCCCTGCTTTGTGCTTATCTACCCAGTATAGTTATGACATTGACCAAGTTTTGAAATGATTAGGTCTGAAACATACAAGGAATTGCATTCACAAGGCTGAAATATCAATCAGCTAAAGATATTAAGTTTCAAGGGAAAAATCTTGCAAAAATCAATGAACCGGGAAATCGCCACTTCATGCACATCTAATCTACCCATTATGGTAATGCAATTGACCAAGTTTTGAAAAGATTCATTTAGAAATGTAGGAGGAGTTGCGTTCACAAGGCTGCAATATCAATCAGCTACAGAGACTAAGTTTCAAGGAACACAAATCTCGTAAAAAGCAATGAACCGATAAATCGCCATTTCATGCACATCTACCCATTATAGTTATGACATTGACCAAGTTTTGAAAAGATTCATTCAGAAATGTAGGAGGAGTTGCGTTCACAAGGCTGCAATATCAATCAGATACAGAGACTAAGTTTCAAGGGACACAAATCTTGAAAAAATCAATGAACCAGAAAATCGCACTCTGACATCTACCTTAAGAAGACATTGCCATTAAAGATTCATGAAGTGAGGATTTGCGTTAAAGCTGCAATATCAATCCACATAACTAAGTTCAAGACACAATCCGAAACAATGACGATAACCCATTCATGCACATCTACCTTTGTAAATGACATTGACAAGTTTGAAGATCATAGATGTAGGAGGAATTTGCGTTCACAAGGCTGCAATATCAATCAGTACAAGACTAAGTTTCAAGGAACACAAATCTCTTGAAAAAATCAATGAACCGAAAATCCCATTCATGCACATCTACCCATTATAGTTATGACATTGACCAAGTTTTGAAAAGATTCATTCAGAAATGTAGGAGGATTTATGTTCACAAGGCTGCAATATCAATCAGCTACAGAGACTAAGTTTCAAGGGACACAAATCTCGTAAAAATCAATGAACCGGAAAATCGCCACTTCATACACATCTACCCATTATAGTAATGACATTGACCAAGTTTTGAAAAGATTCATTCAGAAACAAAGGAGGAGTTGCGTTCACAAGATATGGACGTACGGACAGACGGACGGACAGACGGAGAAGATAACGCCAATATACGGCCAATATACGAATATACGTATAAAAATAATATGTGTAATAGTTTGCCTCTTAAAGAGATTAGATTCAGAACCAGAAATAAAAAAACGCCATCCAGGAAAGCCATGGTGGTCAGATCAACTCTCCAAACTATGGCATGATGTATGTAAAGCCAAAAGGGTCTGGTTATCTTGTAGACATAAAAGCAATAAGTCTATTTTAATGCTCTTCCATCGGTTTAATATACAGTCACAACTACTCGAAGAAAGTAAAGTGGATCATTCTATTTTTTTTAAGTCTAAAAGCGATTGGCGTAAATTGTACTAAAAAGAATACGATGCCGCTGGGAGTAGTTTTGCCGGATGGACCCATTTCTGATGATATTAATATAGTTTTGTCTCGGTGGAAAAATGATTTTAGCTCTCTTTTCCAAACATCAAATATCAATAGTAATAATACATGTATGAATAATGATAATAATGCACATGATGACAGTGCTACCTTTAATAGTCAGATATCTGTGTTAGAGGTTCGTGAAGCAATCCTAAGTGTTAACAAGGGCAAAGCGTGTGACATTGGCAATATACCAGTAGAGGTCTTATATAATGATACAGCTCTTGTTTCTCCATGTTATATTTAATATGTATTTAAACAATGGCATTGTACCATCATTGTGGGGAAAATGTATTATTAACCCATTCCTAAGTCTTCTACTGTAGATAGGCGCGATCCACTGTCTTACAGAGGAATTGCTCTAGCTCCTGCCATGTATAAGGTATATTGTTCAATATTAAACAGTAGACTTAGTGTGTTTTGAAGAAATGATATACATGTAATCGCTTGTGAACAAAATTGTTTAAGGAAAGGTCGAATCACCATGGACCAGATCTTAAGCCTAACTAATATTATTGATACTAGAATAAAGTTACGTTTATCAATCTTCTGTGCCTTTATAGAATTTAAAAAAGCGTATGATACTATTTATAGAAGCATTTTATTAAATCGTAAATATGACATTGGCATCCGCGGAAAGATGTTCGGCGCGGTAAAATCATCATATGTTTCTGTACAGTCTTGTTGTAGAGTAAATGGCATGAAAACAGACTGGTTTGATGTCAATTGCAGCTTGAGACAGGGCTGTATTTTATCTCCTTTTTTCTTTAATCTCTTCATAAATGATCTTACTATTTATCTTTATTTACATCTCATCATTGCAAAAACATGAAAACAAATACAAAATCAAAACATAGTTTAAAATAGTACAATGTCATTTCATATGGAATTATAAGAGATGAATATTTACTTATACAAATAACACTTTATAATATCTGAGCACAACGATGGAGTAATGTTTATATTGGCATATGTTTATTTTGGCATTCTATTATTAATGTTAGTCAAAACACATACTTTAGACATTGGTATTTATTATTTTACTCTTTTTAAAATGGATACATATCATTACGACATTTTGAGTATTGAGTTGGATTTAATTAACAGCGGTCAAACCAGTGTACATTGTTTGCCCAAATTGGATTCACCCTGAATATACTATCAGACTATATGTATTTTGACTAAATAGATATATGTCTGAGTCAAGTGATATTTCATTAAATGACAAAATTGACTTATGATTAAAATCAAGTGTAGGAATAACAACTAAAAAAATACACGCGCGTTGTAGATATTATTGATATACATACATAAAATTTATATATTCTCAATACGACGTTATTACAAGCTTAGCATTTTTGCATCATTTTGACGTACAAATGATGGGAATCCTGATAACGGTCATGATTAAAATTGAAAATGACGTCACTCTTTCACGTAAGCTTTTTCCAAGGGCGATTATCATTACAAAAGCCCTCTTACCAGCAGGGCAAAGTTGTGATACGTATAATAGTTTTTCAAAACCATATTTCTGTTACTATATATTTAGCAACATGTGTATTATAACAGGTTTAAAACATTGAAAAAGGGTCCACATGGCTGATCGGGTAATGTCGTGGAATCAACACGCTTTGGGTTTGAATCCCTGCATGGTCACCCGGACATTTCAGGTGAGGAAGCTTTCCAGGTAGCTTGTGGTAGGTCTTTAGTCATCCATGTCGCAAATTCCAATCTTGATGCGATATCGGTGTCCTTCAAACCTTGAAGTGGGGGAATAGAATATGGCGTGAGATTCCAGTCATACCGTAATGTTCTGTAAACACTACAAGCATTGGCAATGTCTGACAGCATCCTTCTTCACGCTGTCCCTGATTACATTACGCCCTCAAGTATTTTCTCGAGTTACGTACATAACCGCGATATTTGACTTCGAGCGTGACGTAATTTGACAGGGAAACACTGACACTTCGCAAAATTGATTGATCATTTTTACCAAACTGTGTGACGTCACAATCTTGCAGTAGTCTCTATACTAAACAGTTGGATTTACCCAACAATTGCGAACTGTGATTGGAACCACGTAGTAAAAGCGGTTTGACACATTGGAGATAACAAACATCTGTTCTAAAAATAGCACACGTTAATCCTATGTGTAGATTCATTTAGGGCTACAGTTGTTATAAACCTCATAGCAAAATTAACACTGTTGATAACTGTAATAAATAAAATGGACACTGTGAGTGTGATAATGCTCTTGTTCTCATTTGGATCATCTTACATTTTGTACACCAATCTGTGCTGTTAGGAAGAACTCCATTGCAACCGTTGTTTATAGTTTTTGTCTCTTTATGCCCACAATCCTCGTGACAGCCTCATTATCGCCGGCCCAGGGCGGCGATATTATACCATCGAGCAAGAAACTTTTTATTCCCGAACCGTTGACGTAATAGTCAAGCAGGTTCCTTCTTAGTCGGTCGCAGAATTATGAACAGATAAGATTACCGGGAATAAGCTCTGGGAAACTGCTTCGAACGCTGGGATATCTGGACTCTTTTAGTAGGCTACCGGGAGTACCAAACTCTGCCGCAGTAGTTACCTCCACCATAAGTAAAAAATAACAGAATTTAGCTATTTTTTCTCCCCCCCCCCCAAAAAAAAAGAACAAACAAACAAAAAATACTGCGAGTGTCATATCCCTAAGTATGTTTTCTTAAATATAAACATCAAATATCGCCTCGTGGTAAAAAAATAAATCATTTCAAAAAATATTTTTGTTGTGACAGCAGACGGAGACGCAAATTGTTAGTTTACCATCATCACGTGACATTTGTGACGGCAGTGAATTTTTTGCTTGCAAGGAGATCAATGTGTGGAGTTTGCGGGAGAACATGTTGCTAGGCGATGCTAGACTGGTAGGCGCATAATTGGGTAGATTCGATAGGAGTACGCCCCTTTGTTGTAGCCATTTTTTTTAATTAATTTTTTTTTTTTTTTTTTTTCGTTGTTGATGTTGAACCAAACAGATATGATCTGTCATTATACGATTAAAAATATCATGCAATTTTACTATAAGGAACAACAAGGTTTGACGGGGGTGATAACATTTGAACCCAGCTTTGAACGTCTCCTTCAACTGCAAGTACTTAGACAAAATTTATGATGTCCTTTACGTCACAGTGAATGGCTAATAGCGATTTTTGAGCATTTTTTTGGGAAATGCTTATATTTGTTTTGAGGTCACTAACGAGAAATCAAGACGCCATTATGGAAATGTTATTTTTGAATGTTATTGGTTTTGGACAGTTTTTCCCCCAATAAACATTGGACATTTTTTAAATTTGGATCATTCATGTAGACAGTTTAATGGTTTGGCTTGTTTCTTTTACAAGAAATAAATCAGTACTATGATTTAGAAGGATTAAAGTTTACTAACCATTTATTAGCCCACGCTGAGATTTTGTTAACATCAGATTGAAGTTTAATTGCCGCGTTAGGAGAAGTATCGGCGACTAAAAAAGGACTGGTGTCATCTGCAAAAAGGTTTATCTGAGATTCTATGTCATTTATAATGTCATTACTATAAATTAAAAATAAAAAAAGGTCCGAGAATCGAGCCTTGAGGCACTCCAACTTTTATTTCAGATGAAGATGCACCGAGAATAACAACCTTTTGGCGCTTATTATGTAAATAATTAGAAAACCAGGATAACAATTGACCTTGTATGCCAGCTTGCTCAAGTTTGAAAAAAGTCCTCTATGCCATACCTTGTCGAAGGCCTTACTCATATTAAAAAATATAACCCTTATTTCAAGCCCTTGATCTAGAGAGCGAAAAAATATATTATATAAATAAGTAAGCTGATTGACCGTAGAATCGCCTGGCAAAAATCCTGATTGGGAGGGGGTAAAGAAGTTAATATTCTGAAGAAAATTGAATAAGTGTTTAAAAATAATTCTTTCAAGAACCTTCTCCATGGTGTTTAAACGTGAAATGTGACGATAATTAGATGGCTCAGAAGTATCACCTTTTTTGAAAATAGTACAAACATTATAGCATTTTCAATTAGAAGGTAAAGTACATGACTCTAGAGATGCATTAAAAAGATCACATAATGGCTGGGTTAATTGCTGTGAAGCTTCAATTAAAACCCGATTATTAATTCCATCAGGACCTGATGCTTTTCCTTTAGATAGTGTTTTTAAAACATATTGTACTTCAGAAGGTTGAATTACTAGATTTGAAAGTTTCGGTTTATCATTATCTAAATCTAATTCAGGAAATGCTTGATTTGTATCATCAATATGTGTTTGTTGCACGAAAAAATAATTAAGAAGTTCAGCTTTACTATGATTTTCATAAACTAACTCGCCATTTAAGGGATCTTTTAAAGGTGGGATACTGTTTGAGGAAGGTAAAGAAATAAATTTATTGAGGACCCTCCACCAATCTTTAGATGTCAAATTACTAGTTTTTAATTTGTCTGCAAGAGAGTCATAATACAATTGTTTTGAACAATGAACATCAAAAACAACCTCTTTTCGCAGTCGACGGAATTTTATTGAGTATCGAGGATTATTATATTTTTGGCTGTTCTATAGGCCCGTTTTCTCTGACGAATTTTTAGTTTATTATCAGAGTTAATACATAGTGGTTCTAAAGGACGTACTGTTATTTCTTTATTAGATTAAACTTGTCTTAATAATGGTATTTGTAAGGTTAGATGTGTATACATTAATATCAGGATTTTTAACCAAATTCCAGTCAACATTGACTAATTCTTGGCGTAATTTGTTGTAATCCCCCTCACTATATTTCTACACTTGATGCTTATAGGATTTTACTAAGGGTTTTTGAAACTTAAAACTGCCAAAGATAGGGCTATGGTATCTCTGGATTCATTCAAGGAAAGGCTCACCTACACTGCTTGAAATTAAAGACGATTTAGTAGATATGAATAGGAGATCTATAATTGAGGAAGAATGTTCAGTCTACTATGCATAGTTCTAGATCAAATTATTGTGATATTGAAGTCACTTTACGGCACTGAATGTCGGAATTTACATTGAGATTAAAGTCACCCGTTATAACAATATCATGTATTGCTGTATCTTTGGCTAGACCTATAAATCTTCAATAAGGCTAAGATCACTAGCATTTGAGTTCGGTGGTCGGTAGAAAACATCTATTAAAATTGATTTATTAGCTCTAAGCTTGATTTCTATCCAGATCGATTCAATATTACAGATTTCAAGATCAGGCCTTCTAATAAAAGAAATGCCCTCCTTAACAAAAGCTATAACTCCCCCGTACGGATTCCCATCACAATCCTTACGTATAGGCTTCGAGAAACCAGGTAATAAAAGTTGATCATCCGATACTGCACTACTTAACCAGGTTTCTGAGAATGTGAGAATATGAAAACAAGATAATTCAGTGAATAATATGTCAAGTTTTAGCAGAATACTTTGTACATTGTAATGTACAATAGATAAATTACTAGGAATGCGTAATTAACTGGACATATTAGGTAAACTATCAGAACCACTGGAAGATGAACACCAGATACCATGATCAAGTTATTGGGAGATTCGAGGACAGGCAGTTGCTTAGCGGCACAAACACGAGCAAAGGTCTATGATATCATAATCAGTAGAATGCTCACTTTTCTATTATAATTGTAAGGCAATGATCACAATAATAGGCGCTCTAAGCACAAACAGCCAAAAATAAGGACCTTTGCAAATGTACTATGCCACCCCACAATTGACCGACCTAAGTAAAACAACAAGCAATTAACCACATCATATTTTTTATATTCAAATACACATTTATCAAATTGAAATACACATTTATAAAAATGAAATACACAAAATCCAAAATTGCATATTCACAACCTAACATCCCCCCCCCATTTTGGCACTGTTTGGGCCTTGTTCCCATTCCCATCGTGTTAATCCACTTGACTAACAGGACACCGGACAAATTGTCGTATAGGGCGACCTTAGACAGCAATTCGTGAAAGCCCAAATAGGCAAAAATTCAATAAATGTATAGCAGCCCAAATAGGCAAATAAATGTATAGCTTTAAATCTGCCCCAACAGGCTATAACTTCCACAATACTCCAAAGGGCGAAAACTTCAAATCTGCCCCAAAGGGCTATAACTTCAAATATACCCCAAAGGGCTTCAACTTCAAATATACCCCACATGGCTAAAACTTCAAATCTGCCCCAAAGGAACTTCACCTTCAAATCAACAAAATTCAACTTAAAGTATGCCCTAAAAGGTTTCAAAAACAATATATGCCCCAAAAGGCTTGAACTCAAATTATGCCCCAAAGAGCTTCTACTTAAAATAATCCCCACAGGGCTTCAACTTGAAATATGCCACAAAAGGCTTCAAATATATCAGATTATAATACAACCAAATTCAAACTGCTGATAACTATGCATGTATTTTGCTGTCGGCCAACTGGCCCCAACGCTGATCGACAATTGTCGACAAGGCGGCGGGGCCACCGCCAAAATAATTGATGGGGAACCGTTTTGGCACAGCAAAATATAAATCTTAAGTAAATTTAACGAATTGCTGGATGGGAACAGGAACCATTTCCCCCCAAACAGACTACTTAAAACAAGTAGCAAAACCTGAAAAGAATGCCTCTAATGCAGACGACAACTGATTTATGAAAATGCAATTTCCTAAAAATGTCAAATGCACTCCATCACTTAGGTAATAAATGTCTGATGTTTCCATTAAATCAGTATGTCTGATGTAGAAACCATTGTTTCTAACAACAAAAGCTGCCGCATAACTGTTTAGCCGCTTCCTTGCCGACTCCATTGCGGCAAAATTAGTGGAGTACCGCCACCTTCTCCTGGGCAGAATTTCTGACCAAATTATTCTAACATAAAAAAATTTTCAATATGTATTTCACTAGCTCATCTACATAAAAACGCAAACGCTTGACTGGAATACGGCCTAAATCGTTCCCCCCGCAATGCAAGATTATAACATCTAGATTATCCCCGACAGATTTCAATGTTTTAAGCTTGTGAATAGCTTCTACCAGTGACATGCCACCATATCCCTGCCACCAAATGTCTGTGAAATCCAACCCAAGGTTCGGGCCACCTGGGCGCTGCCTGGCAACAACAAAGGCACGCTTCACTATGGAAGATCCCAACAACCAGACCTTTGTAACACCTACAATAACTTTGGTAAAATTACAACCAACTCACTTAATGCAGAAGATACCTGTTACGCTAATAATACATATGGGGTTTAGATTATCTTTGGAAGCGTGTACACAGGAATTGGTTTCACATATAACTTGTAAGCATCCGACCGCCATCTGCCTGCACGTTTAATCATCTCAGCTGTGCAGCCGACCATGGCGGCAGCAGTTGCTGCTCCGATGCGAAAAGAATGGGAAGAATAGTTACTGTAATCTAAATGCAGCCTACACAAACACTTTTTCAATAAAGCAGTAAATTGGTACCGAGTAAGCGGAGACCCATCTAAATGACAAAAAAGCGGCCCTCCAGACTTATGGCGCTGCTCCATAAAACCGTGCATTGCAAGCACTGGACATAGTACCACTCCAGTACGACAAAGCCTCAAATGTGAACCAGCGCCATACTGATCTGTTTTTGAACGTCTAATGAAGACTGTGATGGCCCCACCATCTGCCTCAATCGCAACATCTGACCATAAAATTGCATTTGAATAATTATTCTTACTAATAGCAGCCAATTCACTAATGCGCAAAAAGGCGAAAAATGCAAGGCAGTATGCAGCTGTGAATAAACGCGTTTCATACACATTACCGCAAGTAGTTGGCAAAATTGCCAAAACTGACCGAAGAATATCCGCAGTTATAGGTAACCGGACTGGACATTCCCTGTCTGATCTTTTAATACCCTCTAAGGATTTTTGAACAACATACTTATTAGAAACGTCAGTCACACCCATAACCTTGCAATGGAAACCAACCGCATTTATGTAAAGTCGGGCTGTACCATGTGTGAGCCCTTGCAATGACAACCATGTTAAAATGTGAAATATCCCAAATGGTGGGAGGCCAGACCTTTACAAAATTATACTCTGAACGAAATTTCTCAAAGCTAACCAAACCATTAGCATATGCACTCCTAGTATTGTCAGCCAAAGAAGCATTCAAAAGTCGCTCAGATTCAGCATGCAAATGATTGATCGAAATCGTTCTGGTATTCCCTGAGGTTCTATGTCGGCTGAAGGAGACTCTCTCCGGAAACGGACCCACTGTTTTCGAGAAATAGAATCAGCAATTGAATTATGCTCAGAAGCAATATGGCTTGCTTTGAAAATAATCTCAAACTCCATGGCAAGCAATACAAAATGTCTAACCAACTGCATAAGACGTTTTGATTTTGTAGTTTGCTTATTTATAACAGTTACTAATGCTTCGTTATCAATATGTAATAAAACCCGATTATGACTTAAATGGACTCCCCACAAAGTTAACGCAAGCAGCACAGGCACCATTTCTAAAAAGGTAATATCCTTCAAAATTATATCAACACACCAAGCTTCAGGCCACTGAAAGTAAGCCCACTGGTTGCGAAAATAACAACCGCAACCCATCCCCATTGCACCTGCACTATCGGTGAAAAGCTGCAAAACTTCACTGTCTATCCACACGCATGGTGGAATATGAGCAACCCCATTGAAATGCTCAAAAAACATTAACCACATACCTAAATCCTGTCTCATACTGTGAGTAATACGAAGCAAGTGAAATGATAGCTTAATGGGGACCATTGCATCATAAAAACGCCTTAAAAATGCCCTTCCAGAGCGTACAGCTCTACTGAAAAAAGACAGTTTGCCAACAAGAGACTGAAATTCTCTTAAAGTGATTTTCTTTCGAGAATATGCATTTGATACTGCAGTTATCAGTTCCTCCAATCTATGCAAAGGAATCCTGACAACCATTTTAACTGTATCTAACTCAAGACCTAGAAATACCAAAGTGGTACAAGGACCAATAGACTTCTCACTGGCTACCGGAACCTGCAGCAAATTACACACCTGGTCAAAGGTGTTGACAAGGGTCTGACAATTGCCTGTACCCTGAGCTCCCCCAAAGATAAAGTCATCTAAATAATTATCAAGGCTATCTAAACCTGATAAAAAAATTAACCATCCAATGTAAGAAAGTTGCAAATTTTTCAAACAAAGCACATGACACTTTACAACCCATAGGCAAAAACTTGTCAAAATATATATTACCATCCTCATCTTTTAACCCTAATAAGTGAAATTCGGAAGGGGATACTGGCAAAAGGCGAAATGCAGACTTAATGTCCCTCTTAGCCATTTCTGACCCAATACCAAGCTTAAACATCATATCTGCCACATTATCAAAATATGTATATTTAACTGAACACAAATTGTCATTGATGCCATCATTTTCACTATTTCCCTCTGGATGTGACAAGTGTGTGATCAATCTATGACCACCATCAGATTTTGAAACCAACCCGACAGGTGAAATTCTAAAATTCCTAATTGGGGCTTTACGAAATGGACCTTCAAACCTACCCAAATCGACTTCTTTCTGAATTTTCTCCTTTAACATTACTGGATTGAGCCGCGCAGACTTTAAATAACATGCATCAACTTCCATTTCATTCCCAACAAAACCCAAACAAAAACCATTTGAAAAACCATCTTTAATCACAGAAGCATCTTCCATATTAGGATACCTATCCAATTAATGATTCAGAACATCAGTATTAACGGGTGATTTCCCTAAACAAAATTCAGAATCTAGGCCCCAAGTAACGCGGGTGTCTTTGCCTGAAACCCGCCCCATGGAGGGGCTCGCCCCATCGCTGGCCCTGGGTAGCAGAGGCCCGAACTGAACCAGACCCCCTGGGAGGCTGGCCCGACCCCCGGCCTGCAGAACACCACCTAGAAGGATGAGAAGCATTGCAGAGCAAACAGCTATGCTTGTACATACAATGCACCTTAGAGCAAGTGCGATAATTGAAATCATAACATTTTTTACTTGCATTGATTTCTATCGGACTGGACAAAGCGCCAACATACAACAGCCAAAGCTCTAAATCGATTTTTGCAAATGACAACCCAATGGGATCAACTGCCATACGTAACCTGAACTGCTGGTCATATAACTTCCACCCCAGCCCCTGATGACGCCCAGCTGCCAGCCTAATGTTACTCATATATTTCAACAATTCTTGTGCCCGGTTAGGGTGCACAGATAGGAATATTGAAGAAAAAATCAAAAAGGCATCCGTCCATGTCTCAATGCTATTAATTGCTCGACCTGACTGCACTGGCTTTAACAGCAACTCTCCAGAGCTGCCAATTTCAAATTTCCTGGAATCTTGTGATCCCGGTCGAGATTCCAACAATTGGCCCAAGTCGACGTACTGACCCAAAACTATCTTATTTTTAATACTCTCAGGTACATGAAGCCCCATGTCTGAATGAATGCTAGAAATTGCACTAGGGTTTGTGGCAAAATATTCAAAATTTGAAACATCAAAATGTATAACCTTGACTTGGAGCCACAGGCACTGGTGGGTCAGGGGCAGACACCACAGGGGTCCCAACCATGGCCTCAGCACCAGCAGCTGGAGATTGCACTGTCTCAACGCTTCCAACTGACTCAGAAGCTGAAACCGCCACAGTTGGTGGGGACATCCCGGTGCCAACAGATCTTAACTTTGCCGAAGGTCTTCTCCTCGGTTGAGCAGCAGTTGCCGCCAACCCCTCTCTAGCTACCGCAGATGGGCGCCTTGTTCTTTGTGGCCTCGGCATATTTGGTAACGAAAGAGCAATACCAAAGAGCAATAAAAATAAAAGTTCAAATACAATGGCATAATAATATTAAAACAATTTGAGCCTTTCCGAATTTAGCGGGCAATATATAACACCTCCATATTATACAGAGGTGAGACAATTATAATAATGGTTAATGCTAATAATAAACACAATATCAGATATTCAATTCTCGCTATAGTCGAAAATTCACAAAATTAATTTCGTTCCAGCTTAAAATTCCAAAATATGAAATGAAAAAACACAAAAAAAACAAATTAATACAAATGCGTACACTTAACGAATGTACAGATCAATTCTAAATTAAGATATATTAACCAAAAACCACATGTAAAGACGGCTGCGGAAAACCCGCGGTAACCGATTACACAGATCACCGAAAGCTTAATCCATGAAAATCCTCACCTAAAACGAACCATCCAGCATCATAAAGATAGCACACCAATTAAAAAATTCCTAAAGTTGTGTTAGAACACAGCTATGAAATCTTTGAATCTCAAATATTTGCAAATACGACAAAAAATGTTAGAGGCAATTCACCCACCGCTTACTCCATTACCCGCCAAAACGGAAAGGAAGTACAACAACCGGTGTGCACATTACTTTACACGACCGTGATAACTACCTTTAACATTTGATATAATAATGTCCGGAATACAGATGCGAACTCCCAATAACTGCTGGTTATCCATTAAAGATAACCGTTAATATACAATCACAGGATAATCGTTATACAGGCTACGGTGAACAAACATATCAACGAAAATACAAAATTACTATGAGCCCTAGTACTTACAGGATAAGATCAACATGGAAATATTATTTTTTAAAAAGAGTCAACACAAAGATCGGGGTGCCAGTAATGGAAAAGAAGTGTCGATACGGTAACATGACATGACTAACAGAGGCAATTGTTTCTTCATCATTATGATATCTTTAAAAGAAACAACAGAAACAATAAGACAGTAATCATGTCATTCACAATGATGATTACTAAGAGCAAAGTGACATTAGACGATTCCAACCATGTCCCCCCTAGTGTTAAAGACGAAAGTATGAAGAAAGTTTTGGATAGGAAAGATAGGGTTTCCTCAAAAATCAAAAAAAAATTAAATCAAGTGTTTTCATCTTAAAAGAAATTATGGATTACCTGATATAATAAGAATGATTTTGGGTGGACGTATATAATATAAAAGACTCTAGATATAAATTTAGGCCATTTTGCTGATAAGAAAGACTTAATAGTTTTTCAAACAGTCAGAAACAGAAGAAAAAAAATGCAATATCAGGATTAGAAAACAATATACACATATACTTACATATATTCATAAATCATAGACACATAATGAACTTATATACAGGTATATAATATATTGATATACGTACATGAACATATGCGAATGTATATTCTACCACACACACACACACACACACACTATGGAAGGGAATATCCGCCAGGACATGCATACTTCTAAATGAGGTTGTTATGATATTTATTTACTTATACGTTCTGTAACATGATTACTGTATTTTATTATCATAAATACACGTTTTACTTTCATGCATTAAGAGTGCTTTAAACATTTGGTTTGCTTTATTTATATAATTCCTTACTGGGTATCTAGTACTACGATTTGCAATGTGCATTCGACTTTTTAAGTGCGTTTTACATACAGCATTTTTTTGTAATATTTCATACTGAATTCGATATTCTTCAGTTCGCAATGTCACTTCGAAGTTCGATGATGCTATCTGCATTTTGAATAGTTTATGTTTGCAGCCACCTAATTCTTATTGTACTGTTCTTATTGCACTGTACATTTTTAAATCATAATAATTAACTAACATAAACATTAGAAATAAATATTTTAACCTGCGGTACAACGGAAAACGAAACTTGATAGTGCGATAACATTAGAGGGAACCAATAAAAATATCAAATTCTAGCGCAAATTATTCTCCACGGGAGATAACTCTTTGTGGGTTCGGTAGTTTCCGTCATTTTTCCGTGAGCAAAACGGTGGGGTAGTAGAAAATTAACCGGCCATTTCTGCGTTCTTCAAGAAAACAAACGGAAACCCAAAACATTATGGACCCAAGGTAATGTAAAAGTCTCGTCTTAGACTATTTTCCGTCGATTTTAATATAATGGTATTTACATTTTCTGAAAATAGAAAATGATTGAAGTGCAGTCTCACTCTTTGGCCTCTAGTCAAGCCATTCATGTCTATAACCGGCCTACAGACATCTCGACCATTTACAAACTCGAACCTGTACTAACTCGACCCTATTTCTAACTTTACCATAACAAACAAAGGTCAAGGTCAAACTAAGGAGTCACTTGTCATACAGCAAATTAAATAGCTATCATATCGTGTCGTATATTGTGTCTGTTGCATAACTTCAAACAACTTTGTCCCTTTTTCTTCTTTCATTCATATTGGGGGATAAATTTACCATAGTGGATATACTGCAATATTAGCAAATACCCCACTAACCCCAGGGCTTATTTTTCCAGCTGGGGCAAGTTTGTTCTACTGCTTCATGAAATGTGTATTATATATGCTCTGTAGATTGTTTGAAAAAATCTTGTATGTGCAAGTCGGTTCGATATTTCTTTAGTAAATAATTAAAATTATTATAGACTATTACTTATGATGTGAGGATACGGTAATGCCATTATTTTTTATTGACAGGGGTGTTGTGGGGCAGGGACATGTATTTAATATACGCTCCTGGGTGGTTGAAGATTGTCAGGGTCAACAACAGCTATCTAGTTATATTTAAATTGGATTATAATTTGTTTCAGCCTGTCCACGGCCACCTCGCCTTGGTGCTGTCCTTCTGTATGGAGCGAAAATTGCTCGGGCTGCACTACTAGTACTGGTAGCTGTTGTTGGTGCGGGTACTGAAGCACTTGCTGCAAAACTAGCTCTAGCAGTACTGACAGTTGTTGTGGGAACTGATGGTGTATCCACATTTAATAAATCAGCTGCCTGTCGTAACAGGGCAGCCGCCCTCAACTGATGGCTCATACCTGCAAAGAATAACAGACACAATAAATAAAACAAAAGACAAGAGGGCCCAGAGGGCACTGGACATAATTGTTATAAAATGAACTAATTTAAATGAAAATATAAGTCACAAGGCACAAAAAAATGAACCCTTTTATACATTATCTATTAGTCAACAGTTGTTATTTGTCTAATTAATTGTTTTGCAAAGGTAATGTGGTATCAGTGTGGTGGAGAGGCCCACAGATGGTCCGGTTAGCTCAATTGGCAGAATTCTGGTCCGGTGATCGGTGGGTTGTGGGTTCAATCCCCACACCAGGCACTCACTTTTCCCCTGATTTTCTGTATTAGGTCTTTTTTTTTACTGCAAGCGTCTATAAAATTGAAAACCTACCCGGTCTCGTGAGTGGTGTGTATGGCATAGTCCTGGTACAGATTTCTAACGGGATCTCTTTGTTATTTTAATCCCTAATGGCTTTAGTAAAGGTATTAAAATAACAAATTAAAGGCTTTACAAAATATACAATAGAGACACGTTGGGCTTTGCTTGTGTAGATCCTGTCCGAGGAAAATGCCTAAAATAAACATACAGTGATCTTTTAAATGCACGTTACTGAAACCAAATTATAATAACTGTCCATAAAGGACTATCCGAATATATATCCGGTGCCGTGAATTGGTGTCCTGTTCCATCCCAGGCATGTACACACTGGAAGCCGTGAATGTTTAGGTATCTTTTGTAAAAAAAACAACAACTCCTAATTAGCAAATCCGTCACAGAAATATTTTTTACTCATTCACTTACCTTAAAAGTGTTGATAATAGCACTATATAGACACGTGCTGTCTGCTGATGGGGACAATTTCGTCTGGTGTTTTTTGTCTTGTACACCGGCAATTTTACGGAATTTTCCGAGTTGTTGCGATAGAATTTTACGGCGACTGTCGGAAATTCTGGTTCCCGGTCATCTTTGAATGACTAATTACTAATCGTAAAGGCACATTTGATTAACCTCGTGTGGCATAGTGCGTACTTACTCCTTAGTACTGCATGCTCGTGGCTAAACGAATTAAATTAAGAAGTTTTTTTAAAAATTAAGCAGTTAGTTAGTAACATATAATTAAAAAACATGGACATCAGTTGGCAGATAATAAAATGCAGTAATCATGTTACAGAACGCATAAGTAAATAAATAACATACAGAATCAAATGCATGTCCTGGCGGATATTCCCTTCCATAACACACACACATATATATATACACACACGCACAAACCAACACATGTATAAGTATGCACACCCGCAAGTATACATATACAATATACATATACACTATACATATACAGTAGTTCAAATCCTTGTGTGGTACATTGATCAAAAAACAGTATACAGGTTTCTGAACCTCTGATAAATGTGTGACTATGAATACATTCAGAAATTCACATATAGTTCCTTAACGAAGTAACATGTTCTTGTTACAGCAAAATCAAAGGGTAACACGTACATTTTTTAAATGTGCGTATTAGGTAATTGATAACATAATCTTTTTTGCTTTTATCTGAAGGGTTTGGTCAACAATTCTTAATAAGCACACCATTACAGAAATCTTTTGAATTTCAACTGAAACATTTATAGTCATGCATTTACTTAGCCGCGTCAAGAAGGCGTTTTAATTCATTTCCTTTAAATATGACAATATTACAATTGGAAAACATGTAACAATACAATATATTGTGATCACTAATTAGTAAATAGGGATAAATCTTTAGGATTACAATCAAAATGTTTCAAATGGCACAAACAATATATGGACTAGACAGAATAATGATAAAAAATATATATTCCCAATGAGCTTATCTCAATATACGAAAGCACACATGCTCTAACATAAACATAAGTATAGCAACATGAGCATACACCATATAAGTGAACGGCAAAGACAAGAACATTCGTGTCATTGACGTTTATGATTAAATGTTTTTGACCATTTGCCACGGCATGCCTTGCATGCAGGAATATTCGTGTATCAGCTTCTTTGTGGTTACAAGGTTCAAGTTCTTCAAAACTGACGGCTTGATTGCAAACAACCTATTCTTCCCTAGTGACGATGACAGTATTTTACATACATATCTCAGTAATTCTTTCAGCCAAAAAGTTAAACAGTTCAGTTATCTTGTCCCTCAAGAAACTCCGCCAATTCTGAGGAAGTTTCCCTTCGGCAGTGACCTTACGCCGGGCACCTTTACCTCGTTTTGACCTAGTTTCTGACTTAAGGACTAGATGGCCATTAAACATCAAACACGACGTCTGTTCTCGAATATACATCACAGATCTTTGTATTTAAGGTATCACATGAAGAGCTGCATATTATCCAAATATCCTAGTGGTACGTGGTGGTTGAGCATTTACAAAGGCTGAACCATCAATGATAATGGCAGACGCTTCTGGTTCTGTAGCATCAGATTCAACATTAGTTTCAAGAATTGATGCAAGTTGAGACCTCTCACACCCATGAAGAATCCAAAAATCGCTTAAAGCTGCTAGGAAAGACTGATTTTCACGAGGAAAGAATTCAAGAAGGTCACACTCTCTGGACTGGCAGGAGATAAAGACCTTAGAGAAGAGACGACAATCATCTTTTAAAATGGCCTTCTTTAGATCCACAGAAGACAGCTCTTGTCTGTGATCAAAGAAGTTCAGTTTGTTTATCTTGATCGGTTCATAAAATGAATTCCATCTACTTCCAATGCAGTCATGAATTCTTTGAAACGAGACTTGCCATTCTGAAGGTGAGAGGTGACTTTTCCGGCTGAAGTTGCAGTGGCAATGATCTTCGAATCCAACTTGAGCAGCTCTGTACTTTTTTCTTGGAACGGATTACCCATGTCTTTGATAACAGTATACCATTTTCTTACTTTTTCTAAGAACGTTCTTTGGGTTTGGGCTGTTTGTTCATGATGCCTTGTACTTTTATAAGCATATTTAGCTTCAGATATTGTTTCATATTCTGCAACCAAACGTCTGACTTAAGACCCAGCCACCATCCACCTTCTTAGTGCTGATGGATCGTCTGTCACACCGATTGCACCACCTTCACCTTTATTATGACATTCGCCTTCTCATGATGGATGGATGGCCATTGCTGAAAATGGTCGATCTGATTTGAAGACAACAAATTTCCCAGCATGGAATTTCTGCACTAAATTGGGGTGGATTTGTTCTAATGACAACATGTCTCTCAGGTGAACAGGAAGTTAACGTGCATAGTTGATGTCTCGGAGCACATTTGTTTCACGAGGTGTGACCAATGTGCTCTTAAACATTCATATTTTCGACAAATTGGAAATGAGACATATGTGTTCGACACAAAATAGGAAGGACACTCGAAGTACATTTGTCTCACATTCTATTATATCCATCTAAAAGTCTACTTAAAAGGAAAACTATTTCTGCTCAGTACATTGTCATTTTCCGAAAAGGCGGATATAGAAATTAGCTGACTGTCTGTCCGTCTGTCTGTCCACATTTACAAACTGAAACTTATCTGCGATAACATACCTACATAGAGGTGTATTATAAATCACTTAATCGATTAGAGTCTTCACTTGAAGTCTACACGATTAAAAAACCGCTGTCAGTCGCTGTCTGTCCTTCATATTCGGTTCATTATCATGATAGTTTTATCGAATAGTTCATTTTTCTTATCAATTCTTATTTATTTATTTATTTATTTATTTATTTTATATTTATTTTAGTAATCAATTTGAAAATCTAGAACTCCGCGAGTCGGATGTGTCGCCTGACAATGACTTATCTGTTGACAGTAAAGATGCCAGTTTGCCACTTTCTTTTAAGGATGGGGTATTAATGCGCAATGATGTTTCCATCAAACAGAGAAAGGCTTATAAAGATCAAATAAAAATATAAGGACTATTATAACTTAAACATATAAACAAGTATAATGAAATATGATTACCTTTTTGTTGTTTACCCCTTTTATAATGAAGTAAAACGTTTATGGTCGTGTGTGGTGTTTGGGTAAACAGATTACTGATGCCAGTTGTCTTCACTAAATATTTAATTCTCCACCGTCGAATACAAGTATACACAAAAAGTAAGACACTGGAACTTCCAGAATGTTGTAACACAAATTAATGTAAGTTGGCTCGTAACACAAAAAAAAATTGAAATTCTTGTAACACAAGATAACTAAGTTTAAGGAACACCTATCAGTTAAAATCTAAGTCAAATAAAGTATTAGTTATAGAAATCAACAGATGGACAACAGGTTCTCAAGACTAACATATTCTCACCATCTCAAAAGCGACACCGGAGTGGCAGCACAGTTATTTCATTTAACTTCATCTTAACAATAACTTTTAATTAAATAATACAACCATTTTAGCACCTTAATCATGAAGGAAGTCAGAAAAATGACGATGTTAAGCCTATTAAGACACATCAAAAGCATAGGAATAAAATGATAAATGGTAGCTTGTGTCAAATAAACACCAATCTCCAAAGAATGCAATAATGGAAACATAGTGGCACTGTACTGGAAATGATCAGAATTTTAAACATTTGTGCTAATTCATTTATACTTTTTAAAAGACAGATTTGCATTGTTAAAACAAAACATTTACTTTCTTTAAAACAACTTAATTTGAAGGCAAAAATAATAAATAATAAACATTTTATTAATGATGTTTTTATAATGACATGTCTTGTAAAGAAATTTGACTTTAAAATATGGTTCATAATACTTTTCCTGATAGGAACACTAATAAAAATGAAATATGCAAACATGCTTGCGAGTTTGTAACAACCATACATCTCATTCTAACTTTAAATACACTAATAAAATCAATCAAAGGGGAATAACTCCAAAAATGCATAAGGTAGAGTTATGGTTCTTGTGCACTGCACTCCAGGTTATTGCAAGAAACATACATGCCAAGTCTCAAGTCATCTAAACTTATAGAGACAAAGTTATGATCCGGACAAGCAGATGAGGACGCCGACGCCGACAAAAGTAACCCCTATATGTCGCCTGACTCTAGTCAGGCGACACAAAAAGTACGTCGCCGAAAGGAATGAGGGGGTACTTGAAAGTTCTTGTTCTTTCAATCCTTCAGAAGGAAACACTGTATTTTTACTTGTGTATGCTAAATAATTAATAATCATCTTTTCAGTTACTGCACTCAGGGGATTTTCTTGTCTGGCCTTGACACACGAGATGCAAGGCGAGACGCGAGTTTCAGGCGAGATGCGAAGCGAGTCACGATAATGTATCATTCAAATATCGCCCGATTCTCGCCTATCGCAGTAGATGTTCAAACCTTCAGACCTAATATCGTGCCTTGCTTCGTGGCTCGCCCGATTTTCACGACACAAAGCGAGGCACGATTCTCGCATGTTGCGTCTACTGGTGTACCATTATTTTAACACGTTGTAACCGTTTTCTATTAAGTTTTTTGTGTGTGTGTGTGTGTAAACATGACTGTCACTGATACATGCATATGCAGTGAAAATTACCTTAACGCCGTCTAATCGATTAAGGTTGAACAGCACCGAATTGCGTACTGCAGAATCGGGCGATATTTGAACGACATAGTAACGTGCCTCGCTTCGTGTCTCGCCCGATTCTCGCTTCATGTCTCGTGGCTTGAACATCTACTGCGAAACACGAAAATCGGGCGATATTTGAACGATACAATATCGTGTCTTGCTTCGCATCTCATCGGAATCTCACGTCTCGCTTCGCAGCTCGTGTCTCGACGAGAATGCGGCGACGCGCGATATTTTACTGTGAGTAACGAAGCGAGACGCGAGATTCCGGCGAAAAACGAAGCGAGACACGATATTCTACCGCGAAATTTCATAGTATGGGATACTGCGACAGTGCGAAACTCGTGTTATAATATCATGTCTCGCGAAGTGTCTCGTCAGAATATCGGATCTCGCCCGATTCCCGTGTCTCGCCCTAAGGATGAGAGGCATATTCCATATGACACTAACGGGATTCCGTATGTTTCAGTTTACACCTTAAGGTTCAGCCAATCAAATTTCTTGAATTAGCGATATTGGAATTAATAGTTCCACCTCAGTTTTAAGGTTTAAGATTATATATATATATATAAGTATTAGCAAACCTATTGGTGATTAAACTTGACATGCGGTAAAACGGCGAACCTCGAGTCTAAGATTTTTCCTGCCGTGGAAAAGTATGTGACAAATGTGCTTGTATTTCAATCAAAAATGACATGAGACAAATGTGCTTTCTTGTCCTTTAAAAACTTGATCGGAGCACATTTGTCACACAAAATGTGTTTTTGGTTAGACATTTGAGATCCCATCGGTCTTATGTAAGACAAATGTGCTCCAAGACAAATGTGCTCCTACAAAGCATATTTATTGGATGATACATAAAAAGAAAGACAGACAGAAAGAAAGAAAGAAAGAAACAAACAAACAAACAACATAAACGTCCCCTGTGGATTTCTTAATCAAATATATTTAGTTTCTAATTTAATTACCATCTTAAAACATCGACTACATACGTGAACAGCTGTAACATTTGACCTTTAGATGCCAGCGGGCTATTGATATGAATATGTACAGGTCTTAATGAATCGAACCCCTTGAAGAAATGCGTACCTTGTTTATTTCTTCTTCTATTAAATCAAAATTCATCTCTTGAACAAGGTTAGGCGCTGAAGAATATTAGGGCGAACTTATCAAAACTGATTTGACTTGGAATCAGAATTCTGAAAGGTCGCATTTAGTTAAATCAAGGCCAAACTAACCCGAATATATGGAATATAATTTTATATAGGGGAGATAACCTATCATCTATAGAGTCTAGTGCAATCACGGTTATGTGCCGTTAAGTACTATTAGGTTTAACGTTCTGCCGACAGTAATTCAGTCATTTGGAGACTATGTTTACTTGAAATAGATATAGAGTGCTGCCCCATTGCAGTATTACTCCGTAGATATGTGGCATGATACCACACCCAGTCATGTTATTTAGTGTTTGAAATTATATTTTGTGCAATGAAATCATTCATTTTTCAATTTTTTGTCTTCATTTAATTCATTTAATCGGAATAAACTTGTCACTAAAAACTATTCCGTTAAATCAGCTGATCAATTTAAAACCAGCTTCAAGCACCTTCAGTGTGCATGTGCGTCGAGTTGTG
>CM037788.1:35477188-35499001 GCA_021229015.1 Solen grandis | reverse complement strand
ACAGGTCAGATATTTGAGAATGAGAGAGAATTGGTACAGTGGGAGAAGCTGATAGCAGACATATTCCACCATGAAACTAAGCTCGATGACAACAAGAGTTTGGATTCCAAGGTGGCCAGGTATTTACACAACTTATAGTCTAAATCAAGTTATACACGTCACTCCGATAGAATTAAAAACATAGAAAATACAAACTTTGATAGTATTATACATACAAAGTAAGCTAGCCAATGTAAATTTTCTTGTATGGATAATTGATCCAACTACTTCTAGGGTAGAAGTACTGATGAACCGCTTAGATGAGCTACAGGAACAGCAAAAACTTGACGTACGACTCACCTCCATAGAGAAACAGGTAATATGTACTAACGTTTATAATGAGGTGTTACTAAAGTAACAGTCATATTGCTCTACAATTGTTTATAAACCCAAATAGTAGCAAGAACAATTTCCTTGGGTAATGTTGTCCTTAAACATGTGTCCCGCTGCACTTTAGGATAGCTGGAACGCCCCACAAAAGTATCCGTGTCAGCTCTCATATACGCCTACTGAGTAGTATAGGTATTGAGCGTGTCTAGGTCACCGGGTCTAACACACTCCCTCGTTTTCTCAACTCGGGAGTGTGTTAGACCCGGTGAGCCTAGAAACTTCCAATACCTATACTACTACTCTATATTTGTGATAAAAAATAAAAAAAAATCACACTAATGTAAAATTTAAAAAAAACAACAATGAAAAAAATAAAGAAAATTATGTTTTTTCTTAAACCATTTTTTTACATTAATCCTCACTCTGAATATGGAGGAGGAGGGTTTTCTAACGTATTATAAAAATTCAATATTATACAGTTTTTATATTTTTGGATATTATCTCCATTGCTTCTTGTCTTCCCTGTTTATTAATTTTTGCCTTTTTCTTTTAATTTTTTGGAATGTTCAGATATCTCTCCATCTGTTAAAGCTTTAGAGATTAAATTTTTTATACTATTTAATTTACTGTTAGCAATAGTTTTAATATTATCATGTTTTTTAATTTTATTCATAAATCTAAGCCTAACAATTTTTATAGAGGCTCCAACTCCTCCACATACAAGAGCGACAATTTCTAACGGAAGTAGAATAGGAACAATTAAACCAATAGTTCCTATAATTATACTAGTAGACATTAAAGCTGTGTCTACTCCATCTGTTATATTTATTGCTCTTTTATATTTTTTATATAATGCTTTACGAGTATCTCTCTCATTAATTAATGTTTTTTCAATCTCTGAGATTTTTTGTAATCTATAATTTTGACTTGGTTCCTGGAGTTCACTATTTAAATCAGGGTATAAATTTGGGGCCGTTGGTTGCTTCATTTTTAAATATATTATTTGAATTCAAACAATAATGAGGCAACAGTATTAACTACAGTTGTATTATCTATCAGACTAACAAAATTAATAACACTTCCAGCCTCAACTAAAAAAGGGCGTTCAAAATTATCATGTTTTGCTGTTGTTGTTTGTAAAGTAATATCACACCCACTTAAACGCTCTCCATCAACCAACACACCAACTCGCACTTCACCACTTGTCCTTTTACTCGACAGACCAATACCAGTAATATAACCACGCCTTATCACAACATAACCAACATCTTTTTCTCTACCGGCATTTCCAAATGAAAACACCTTACTTTTAAATAAATGACCTTTTATTTCAGCACTTATTGTAATGTTTTTTAAGGATTCCTCTATTCTTTTTACCACAAGGTCTAATTTTGTTAAAGTGTCAAGTAATTCTCTATCTAAATTTGACTTTAAATTATTAAATAATTTACTTTCTAAATTTGACTTTAAATTATTAAAATATAAATCTATCTTACTATCATCTAGTATATACTTTTTATAACCAAATATGCTCATTTTTATAGAATAAAATTTCAGCTATGGAACACACTAAGGAATAATTTCTAAAACACAACTCATTGGCAATCCATGATTATCTATTTTTTGTCTTTTTTCATCACGAACACTTATAGTTAATTCAGAAATATGTCCCATAGTTAATTTTTTATATTCTGGATTACTAAAGTTTATATTAACAATATCCCCAAATGGTTTATTTTCAACCGGAATAACACCAAGAATATTACTAGGTGCGCCATCAAAGAAATTGTAAGAAGTATTTATTTGTTCAAGGTGAATATATAATTGTTTATAAGGAGCTAAATCTATTGGTTGTTCACCATAGCATGGGAGGTTAATAAGAGGTGAATTTTCCAAATAATGACTCTCTTTAAATCCTAACATTTTTCTTAATTCTTTGGTTATTATTAATCCATAGGTTATATCACTAACTGAACTTATTGTTGGGTATTCTTCTGCTTTTAAACAAGCAATACCATTTTTTTCATCAACAGTTAATGTTATTCTGTTGTCAAAATTTTTAAATACATCAACTATTTGTTGAAAATTATAAAAACCATCTGAAATTATTTTTTTGGGTGGTGGGGATTTACGAATGTTAGTATCAATCCATTGTCCAATTAAATTATACCAACCTATAGTATAAGTAAAACCTCTCAATCCAATTTTCTTATCTCCATGTTTATTATCTATATATTGTTGTAGGTTTATAGGTTCATTAATATTGGAAATTATATGATTCATTTTTATTGATAAAAAATGAATTTTATATAATTTAGTGGAACAAAGTTCCAGCAGTTCCCTAGATGATTTCTAAAACACAACTCATTGGTAATCCATGATTATTTATTTTTTTCCCCCATTCATCACAAACACTTATAGTTAATTCAGAAATATTTCCTATAGTTAATTTTTTATACTCTGAATTATCAAAAATAATATTAACAATATCTCCAAATGATTTATTTTCAACAGGAACAACTCCTAAGATTTTACTAGGTGCTCCATTATGAAAATTATAAGTACTATTTATTTGTTCAAGATGAACATATAATTGCTTATAATTACTAATAATATTAGCTTTTATTTTCTCTTCTTCCATTCTTTCCATTTTTTCTCTTTCTCTTTCTAATCTTTCTCTTTCTCTTTCCATTCTTTCTCTTTCTCTTTCTATTCTTTCTCTTTCTCTTTCCATTCTTTCTATTTTTTCTAACTCTTCTAATCTTTCTCTTTCTCTTTTAAACTCTTCTAATCTTTCTCTTTCTCTTTCTATTTTTTCTCTTTCTCTTTTTATTCTTTCTCTTTCTCTTTCTATTTTTTCTCTTTCTCTTTCTATTCTTTCTCTTTCTCTTTCTATTCTTTCTATTTTTCTTCCAAACTCTTCCGTTATTTCTCTTTCTAACTCTTCCGTTATTTCTCTTTTTATTTCTTTTTCTATTTCTCTTTCAAACTCTTCCGTTATTTTTCTTTCTAACTCTTCTATTATTTCTCTTTCTCTTTCTCTTACAAACTCTTCTATTCTTGCTCTTTCTAACTCTTCCATTATTTCTCTTTCTCTTTCTCTTACAAACTCTTCTATTCTTTCTATTCTTTCTAACCCTTCCATTCTTTCTATTTTTTCTAACTCTTCTATTCTTTCTCTTTCTCTTTCTAACCCTTCCATTCTTTCTCTTTTTAACTTTTCATTACTATATTCTATAAATTCTCTTTCTGCCTTTCTAAGTCTTTTTATTTCCTCTCTTATTCTCTTTTTCATTTCCTCATAATTTTTCTATATGATTTTTAAATGATTCTATTACTGATTCTAAATCACCTACATCTCTTTTTTTTAAATGTTTGAGTGGAGAATTTGAAAAACCATTATTAATTTTATAAAAAAATTATAAAAAAATTTTTTTTTTTGGTTTAATTAAATTTTTTAAAATATAATAGTAATATTTCATATAACCCACATGTTAAATATACTAAAAAGAATATTAATCTTGCAAAACAAGAAATAATAATTTCATCAGATGGAAAAAGTTTTAAACCATCAGATTTACCTAATATATTTGAAAAATATTTATTACCTAAAGTTACATCACAAGAAATAGTAGAAAGGTGGGAAAGTGATTGGATGTTATTTTGGCAGAATCAATTAAACTTTGCTATTTGGTGTTCAACTACAGGTTGTGGAGTTGACATAAAAAATCATATAAATGCGGGAGGATTAACAGGTTCTTTATTCTTATTCCATATTTACTATCAAACAAGAAGAATATTAAAAGAAATATCTATTCCTCTTAAACAAGATAAAAGTTGGAATGCTTTTAATAATAATTATGATAGAGGAGCTTATGAAAAAATTTGTAGTGAATTTAATGTAGATCCTAATACAGATTGGAGACATAAAGAATATACAGATGGTGGTGGTCTTGGATATATATATACAAAAGATTCAAATGTTTGGAAAAAAACTTATTTTAAGGATAATTTTCTTTATGTTTTTGATTTATCTGTTTTTAGACTATATAGATTTATTTTTGGACCTGGAGGTCCTGTTAAAGGTAAGTCTTATACAAAAAACATTTCTATTGATTATATCAAACAACCAGATGAATTTAAAAACATATGGACAACTTTTATTCTTGATAAGTCAAAAGGTTTTACACAAGCAGGAGTTGAAAGAATTAATGAGTCTATAAGAATATATTGTTGGTCTATTCTTGGAGCACAGTCTGATACTAAAACAGATATTTTAGGAATAGGAACGGCATTTGATGCTCAAAAACAATTTTTAGTTAACATTGAAGCTTCTATAAACAGTCCTATAGATTTAAAATGTCAAATAAAAACATATCAAGACACATTAAAATATGCAAGAAGTAAAGTTGATTATGTTTATGGAATAGGATTATATATGTCTCCTAGTGATATGGAATTAAGAATTGGAACAATACAAGATTATAATAATGAAATTGTAATAGCAGAAGAAGAAAAAATTCAAACACTAGGAATAAATAATGAAATAAATAGTCAACCTGTCCCTAAAAAGAAAAATGTTGAACTCAGTGGTACACCAACAAAAAAATCTTTACCAGAACCTACGGACGAAGTCCGGACTAGTGTTTCACAGCCGTTCCGTAGTAAACCAATAAAACCTAGTGAACCAATAAAAGCTAGTGAACTCATTGAAACAACGGATGAACATGAAGATGATAAAATATCTATTATAATAGGAAGTATTACAGCAGGACTTTTAGCTTTATTTATTTACGAGTATGTTCTCTAACGAACTTTGTTCGGCTGCGGAGCACTAACAGCTGTATATATCATTCCTATAACTAAAATTAATAAAGCCCATAAATTATTTCCAAACCATGCAACGACATTTCCTGTTGTTTTTAATAACCATCCTACAATAGCTCCAATAATTCCGGGTAATGCTTCTACCGCTTTTCCTGCAAGTTTTGCTAATAGTTTAGCAATATTTGATAATTGTTTTTTTATCCAATCTCTTACATTTCCTCCTTTCCCAGGAGGTTTAGGTGTTACAGTTCCACCACCACCAGGAATAAAAGTCTCAACAATAACACCAATAATCATTCCAAAAGCAGTTAAAATACTAACAATTGTAATCCCTTGTTCTCTAAATAAAGTTTTTATTCTTTCTGCTAATGTTGTATCTTCATTTAATACTTTATGTATTGTCTCTTTTATTCTATTTATTTAGTTCTTAAGTTAATTTAGCTACTTGAATTGTTTCTTCTTACAGTTTTCATTGCTTTAAGGACCCCATCTATATCTCTTTTAGTTGTAAATGTTTGTGTTCCTTGATCAATTCCAACTATTTCTTTTACTCTAGTTTCTTCAGAAAAAGATGTTTCCATTACAGTTTCAACAGCATTTGCTGCAGTTTCAGCTGCTCTAGGTAAATCAGTCATTTCCATAGTATTAATGTTATTTTCTATATTATTAATCTTATCTCGTTCATTAATTAATTTGGCAAACTCTTTTCTACCATGACTAACCCTTGTAGAATAAGATTGAAAATCATCTACTCCTAAAACCCTTCGAACAAAATCAATACGATATTTCTTCTGAAGTGTGTCAAGTGAATAATATTTTAATGTTTCATTATAATTGTTTGTTTCGTAATATGATATAGGGTATTCTTTATTACCATCTGAAACATATAACACAGGTCTGTTGAATTTATCCTTTTTTATTAAGGTATTAATTTCCCTCATAGGTTCTTGGTTTCTTTCATAAAACAAGTTTGTCATATGTTTCAATAAATATTCAGGGTTTGTTCCTGTATCAACATTATTATAAACATTATCAATAGAAGTACTTTGACTTTGTTCATCATTATCATCTATAAGAGGAGTTTCCTCATCATAATCATCATAATCATCTTCATCATATACAGGATTTTCAAAATCATATCCTCCTTCTGCCATTTTAAACATTAAAAATTCCCTCTAAAAAATGGCAGCTTACGGAGAAAAACTAAACCCATACAGAAGAATAAGAGAACCTAGAGGTGTGAGGGGTATTCGTCAAAGTGTTGTAATAAGCAATAATCCTTCAACTATTGATCAAAATCAAGAATTGTCAGTAAGATTTCCTAATCTAAGTAGTAATGAAGTTATTGTTCCTGGAACAACAAGATTAGCATTTGAAATTGAAATCAAAAGTGATAGTGATGCAAACGCAACAATATATCCAAACATAGGAAGATCAATAATTAAGAAAACAACAATAAAAATATCTGGAAATGAAGTGATATCAATTGATGATAGTGATATATTTCATTGTTATACAGATTTATGGAAGTCTCCTACAGAACGTGAAAATATGGCATACCAAGGAATTGGTAAAATAAACATGCTAAGACATAGGGTTGGATCTGGTAATGCTTCCTCAGATAAACAAGATGAAGCCATTGTAAAAGCTTATAAAAATAGATTTTGTATTCCTCTAGATTTTGAATTATTAGAATCACATATGCCTTTTTATCAAGCTGGTCTAGGAGATAGACTTGGATATGAACTTACATTCAATGATTATAATAAAGTAGTTAAATCTACTGACAAAAATGCTTCTTACGTTATTAAGAATATTTGTTTAGAATTTGAAAGTGTTTCCGATGTTGATTTAGCTAGAATAATTAGAAATAGATTTAGTGGTAAGATGGTTATTTTATATGATAGAATACTTAGACATAGTAAAATAAAAAAAAACAAATCTGATACACTTTGGAATATTAATCTAAATGTTCCAGCTAGAAGTATGAAAGGTATTCTAATGTTATTTGAAGATCCGGATAGAACATCAACAGAACATTATTTTAATCCTGAAATAACAAAAGTAGAAATGACAATAGAAGGAGTTCCAAATCAACTATACAGTCAAGGAATGAAAGCTTATCAACAGTGGGATGAGATAAATAAATTCTTTGCTTTTAATTCAAAAGAGGATAAAGAAATTAGTAAAATGATAAAAAAATTAAATTTTACCTATACAACATTAGAAAAATATCTAACAACCAATTATGCATTATGGTTAGATTTACGTTCAACGGATGATAACTCTCTACATGGTTCAGGGAGAAGAATTGAAAATGCATCAGAAGGTATCACAATACAAATAACGAAAGACGCAGGATCGGATGAGCCAATAAATATTTATCTATTTGTTATACAAGATGCACAAATTAATTTTGATGAGGGTAGATTTAAAGAAATTGTGTATTAGTGGAACTTTGTTCCAGCTGTTCCATAGTGTTCCATAGTGCTCCGCAGCTGGACTTTGTCCATAGTGTTCCATAGTGAAGTATATAAATTACTAAATAATTACTAAGTATTACTAAATAATTACTATATATGCCTTAAATAATTACTAAATAATTACTAAATAATTACTAAATAATTACTATATATGCCTTAAATAATTACTAAATAATTACTAAATAATTACTAAATAATAAATTAGAAAAATGGAGTTACGGAACGGCTGTATAACACTACCTAAATATCCACACTGTGCAATTATTTGTGGACAAACAGGATGTGGAAAAACAGAATTTGTTTTAGATCTTTTAGAAAAAGAATATAGGGGTGTATTTAAATATATTATTATACTATGCCCAACTATTGAATTTAATAAAGCATATAAAAATAGAGAATGGATCTCTGATGTTAAAAACCCTAAAACTAAAAATTTAATAATTGTTAATCCTATTAGTAATGGAGAAGAAAAACTACAAGAACTATTAAGAATATTTTTTAATAAATATAAAGGAATTCCAACTCTATACATAATTGATGATTGTAGTGCAACTAAACAATTAACAAAGAAAAGAGATATGTTATCAGAGTTAGCTTTTTCAGGTAGACATGCTGAACAAAGCGTATGGGTTATTTCACAAAGATACAATTCAGTTTTAAAAGATCTTAGGGAACAAACAAAATGGTTATGTATTTTTTATACAAAAGATAGGGATAGTTTTGAAAACTGTCTAAGAGAAAATGATGTTATCCCTACACTAGAAGAAAGAGAAAGAATTAAAGAAGAATTGAAAAAAAAGAAACATAGTAAATTAATTTTAAAAACTGATCAACCTACAAATTATTTAGTTGTTTAATGTTCCATAGCTGGAACTTTGTTCCATATAAAATGGAGATTTTGTTTAACAGCTTGTCTGTAGTGTTTAACAGCTGGACTTTGTCCATATTAAATCTTTTTACCAATATATGTATTTTAAATTTTATAGGTTATTTTAGTTATAAATATATAACAATTGTAAATCAATATTTTATTTATGAAAAATATTTTAAAACTGTTTTTAATTTTTTAAAAATGAATGCTGAAGAAATTTTAAAGGATAAATTAGAAACACCAAATCCACAGAATTGCTCCTTAGCTGGACAAAGTCCACAGAATGCTACGGAACGTATACATAATGAAAATGAAAAAAGAGAAAGACTTTTAGCTCTTGTTTCTGGAGGAATGAGTAAACAATATTTAGGAAAAGAAATCTCAATTTTAGATATTGAAAAATTACCAGATGAAGAAATTGATAAATTATATTATAAAATTTTAAAATAATAATAGAAGATTTAAATGAAGATCCTTTTTTAAATAATGCTTTAAATTCTTTATGTTGTGAATTATATTATAAATATGGAATGTTTCTTGCTCCTTTTACAACAGTATTAACAACAATAGAAAATATTGATTTTAAGCAAAGTCCAGACTTTGTCCATAGTCCACAACCAGAAAAAAAGGAAGATCCACAACCAGAACTTTGTACCATTAAAAATGAGTGAAGTACAAAATCCAGATCCTGTTAAAAAAAGTAAAAACCCAAAAAGAGTTGAAGCAGGTAAAAGAATTGCAGAAGCAAAAAAAATAAAAGCTGAATTAAAAAGAAAAGAAATGGAAGAAATGAAGAAAGAAAACATTCAATTAAAATCTATTACGGATGAAAACCGGCTACGGAACGGCTGTGAAACACTGCGTAGCATTACAAAAGAGGACGGACAAAGTCCGGCTATGGAACACAATAATGAAGTTAAAGAAGTTCAACATAGTGTTCCGCAACCAGATTTCATCCGTGTAAATATATACAAAAATTATATACCTTTATGTCTAATTGGAGTTGTTGGATTGGGATTATATATGTATAATTCTAAACAAGTAAACCCCATGCAGAAAGAAATTAAACCACAAGAAAAAGTTGAATATGACCCATTTAATCTTTAGTGCTCCGCAGCTGAACAAAGTTCATTAATGTTTCACAAATTTGTTTTCTAAAAAATGGCGGATGAAAAACAAATTGTTAATACAGCTTTTCATGGAGTATTGATTTCTGCTTTTACAGTGGGTTATTCAGAATTAATTAGAAAACTTTTTAGAACAAATACAACCAAACTACAAATGGATTTTAATGATGTTTCAATGTTAACTCTTGATATTCTTCTAGCTACTTATACAAGAAATTTCTTGGTTAAACAAGGTATTATTCCTGATAATATTATGAAGTAGAACTTCGTAACTAGCGTAGTTTATTTTTTATGTTTTAATAAAATATAGTGTTTCACAGCTGGAACTTGTTCCATAATGCTACGCAGCTGGATTTAATCCATATTAAAATGGCAAGTGCAATAGCGATGATGGTTGGTGGACAAAATTAAAAACATTACCTTTAAGGAGTAATTATTTTTTTAAAAAGGATAGTGATGAAGAGAAAAAAAGACATGATAGAGCAATGGAACAATTACAAACTGCACGTGATGAATGGAATAAAGAAAGAACACAAAGATTAGATTTTTTAAATGAACAAACGAAAAAGGAAGATCATGCTGTAAAAACCTTTGAAGATGTTGATGAAGCAATGAAAGAATATTACTATATCACAGGTAATGTTTCACAATCGTTTCGTAAAGAACCTACATTAAGTGATTTTTATACTCCTTCTGAAGATCAAAAAAATAGAGAGATTGTATTTATTATTGGTGGAATGGCATTAACTGGATTTGTTGCATGGAAGCTACATAAATGGTAAAGTATCTATTCCATTGTCACATATATATCTTTTATCATCAAATGGAGACATACTTATTTTATTTACTTCATTAATATACATTTCATGTTTATAGAATTTAATTATATCTTTTTATTTTTTTTAAACTTTATTAAAATTCATACTTTTTCCATTTAATTCATCTTTAAATTTTCCAATTTTTTTTATTTTTTTGTGAATGAAGTGGGTGATCTTTAGGATAATCAGATTATTAATAATATTTTTTTTAAATTTTAAACATCTTTTGTTGTTATTAAAATTCATTCTTTTCCCATAGTTTATTAACAACATTATAATAAAATTGATACATTAATAATTTAGAATAACCAAAATTGCTTGTCCTAAATAAATAGGTTTATTAAATGTAACAGAAGTAACATTATTTACAATTGCAACAAGATTATCACTGAATATAACTGAATCTTTAAAATTAGGTTTATTTATATATTTATATTTATTTAATTTTGTGTTAAAATTAATATATTTCTTTAACCAATCTGATTCTTCAAATGAAATTGTTCTATAAACTTTTGTAACTTTCATTCCTAATTTTATATACTCTTTTAAAATTGAGTGATGTATAATATATTTCTTTTTATCTTTTAAAGTAAGAAATAATTTTTCTTCTTTACCTAATGGTTTATCTCCTAATAAATTTAATTGATAATTAGATAATTGTTCTTTATTTATTTTCATCTTTTCAGGTGCTAAAGGATATTTATTTGTTTTCTTTTTACATTCATCTGTATACTCTAAATCACATTCTACTATACAACCTCTACGGACTTTGTGCAGAGCAGCGGTTCCCTTGTCCGGCTGCTTTGCATTACATTTTATAATATTTTTGTAATAATTAGGATCTTTTTCCCATTTAAAATCTTTGGTTGGAAGAGGTTGAGACATTGCCCATCCATAAAGATTATTCGCATCTAAATATAATAAAAAATTTTCTTCAAAGAATTCATTTAAATCTCCTCCATTCTTTAATATTTCTAAAGCTTTATTTTTTTCATATTCATCTATAATTCTATTTCCATTACCATGATAGTTAGGAGTATGTTTATTAAAAGCTTTTACATGTCTAGGACCTAATACTCCTGAAAATCCTCCTCTTATTCCTTTTTCAAACATTTGCAACATATCTATATCAGTTAATAATTCTAACTCTACTCCAGTATATTTTAGTCCACATTGCCATGTTAATCCTGGAGCAGAATAACAATAACAAGGATCTATATTATGATGTTTTAAGAAAAAACTTCTAAATTTTTCAAACGCATCAGCTAAGATTAAAACATCTGTCTTTAAATATAATTCATGATAATCTTTTAAAGATTTACATTTATAATGAGAGAAAACTTTTTGAGCATGTTGATATTCTTTACCCGTAATTGTTGTTTGAGTTAATGTAGAATAAAATTCTTTAATATCTGGTAATTGTGTTTCATTTAATTTTTCTATGGAATCTACCTTTTTCTAAAATAGGAAATTCATCTATTGATTTAGCTATATCTGATAACCCTTTATCATAAATCTATAAGAATCTAAGAATCTTAATTTTTTATAATATGATCCATAATCTATAGAAATATATTCTTCTGAACTTTTTGAAAGAAGTTTTACTTTATTATAATTATCTTCATATTTCATAAGTTCTTCAATTAGAAAATGGAAATCATAATTAGAACCATTATGAAAAAATACAGGTATTAACTTTGTTACTTTACCTTCTTTAGTATTACATGATTGACATGCTGCTCCTCTATATTTCCCAGAAAGATGATTATGTTCTCTTACTTTACCAGTAACATGTTTTTCAAATTCTTTTTCACAAATATAACATTCAGTTGCTTTTTGAAATTCTTCTTCTTCATACTTATTTAATATTGGTTTTTTCTGTTCATTAAATAATTTTATATTTATTTTTAATATATTTTTTTGGTTTTTTTTGTTTAAATATTTTATTTGTGTAAGATTCATTAGGATTTGGTTGAATAGTAGATAATGGAATATTATTTGATTCAAAATCAGAATATATAACAAATGGTAATTTATTTTTGAAATGGTAATTTTTAAATTTAAGAATATTTTTTCCTTTTTTTTAATTAATTTTTTTTAAATTTACATATAAATGATTTATGTTTATTTTTATCTAAATTTTTAATTAAAGGGTTTTCATTACTTTCAATGTATAAATCAA
Source organism: Solen grandis (assembly GCA_021229015.1). Taxonomy (NCBI): domain Eukaryota; kingdom Metazoa; phylum Mollusca; class Bivalvia; order Adapedonta; family Solenidae; genus Solen; species Solen grandis. The sequence goes on along the minus strand of CM037788.1, from coordinate 35,486,324 downwards.
CTACATTTTCACTTTCTACGTTTGAAACATAAACCGGATATAAAGATTGTTTATTAGATTGATCTTCTAATGCAAATACATTTATACTTAAATTATTTTGTCTCTCTACTTTTGGAATATCTTTTATTTTAACAGGATATTCAATTCCTTTCATATTAAGTTTATTTTCATATTCTCTATATTTTGTAACTCTTTCTTTATGTGTATTAGCGGGATAAAACTTTGCCAATATAGACCATATGAAACATTTATTATCATCTTTATTTTGAACATTAATAATATTACTTGATTTAAATTGAAGAGGTATATAAGATGAAGCTTTCTGATAATCATATTTATATTGTTTTACTTCTACACTTTTAATATTTCTAAAAACAAAACCAGATCCTCTTTCTTGAAATTTATCTACCCAAGCTTCAAATTTATCTCTCAAACTATTATAGAATTCTTTTATATTATTTTGTGTTTGAATAACTTGAACAGGGTGAGAGTAATGACTTTCTATTATATCAGTAACTAAAGGGGTTAAAAATTCACTTGTTATTATTATTTTTATTTTCAAAGGAAAGTTACTAATAACTATTCTTTTTCTTAATAACTTAATATATTTAATTATATTTTCTTCATCTATATCATCAATAATAGTTTCAGTAATAAGATCTTTAAAATTTCTTGGTCTCATTTTAAAAGAAATAAATTTTAATTAGGTGTTTCACTGTGTTCCACAGCTGTTCCATAGTGTTCCACAGCCATAGGATAATTTTTCATATAATCAGGATTTCTAACAATAAACTCTTGATACGCTTTTTTATACTTTTCTTTGTTGTTTTGATAATGTTTTTGTTGATTAGGCTTAAGACATTGTTTACATGCAGATTTAATACCAAATCTTCTTCCTGTTTGTTTGTAATATTCACTTAGTAGTTTATATTCTTTACATTTTGTACAAACTTTTCGATCTGCCATTTTTTAAGAAAACAATTTTAAGCTATTTAAAAATGGATCACCCAAAAATATATTGTTTACGTTGTAAAAAAAATACTGAAAATAATTCAGTAGAACAAGTAACAACAACCAATAATAGACAAATGTTAAAAGGTAAATGTTCTGAGTGTGGATCTAAGAAAAATAGATTTATAGGAACAAATAAATTAGCTGATGAATTACATCATAGAGTTATAAAGAAATTTCCTAAAAGACGTGTTTTTGTTGATTCAATAGATAAAATATGGGCTGTTGATTTGGTAGATATGCAACAATATTCAAAACAAAATAAACACTATAAATATTTATTAGCAGTTATAGATGTTTTTAGTAAATATGGTTGGTTAATTCCTTTAAAAAATAAAACAGGGGTAACAGTAAGTGAAGCATTTAAAACATTATTTGAAGAAAGAAAACCAATTTTTATTTGGTCAGATAAAGGATCTGAATTTTATAATCGACAAGTAAAAGAATTGTTAAAAGATAATAACATAAAGTTATATTCAACAGAGAATGAAGAAAAATCTAGTGTAGTAGAACGTTGGATAGGAACTATGAAACAACATATGTTTAAATATTTTACTGCTCATGAAACTACTAAATATTATGATGTATTAGATCAATTAGTTAAAGATTATAATAATACAATTCATTCTTCAATTAAAATGACACCTGTTGAAGCAAGTAAATCAGAAAATACATTAACAGTGTATGAAAATTTATATCCAGAAGAAGAAAATAAAATTAAGAAACCTAAATTTAAAGTTGGAGATAGAGTAAGAATAACAAAAAAGAAAGGTAAATTTGAAAAGGGTTATACTACTCGTTGGACTAGAGAAATATTTGTAATTGAACAAGTTTTAAATACAAATCCTGTTACTTATAAAATAAAAGATTTAAAAGATGAAGACATTATAGGTAGTTTTTATGAACAAGAATTACAGATAACTGAGTTCTAGATAATATCCAAAAATATAAAAACTGTATAATATTGAATTTTTATAATACGTTAGAAAACCCTCCTCCTCCATATTCAGAGTGAGGATTAATGTAAAAAAATGGTTTAAGAAAAAACATAATTTTCTTTATTTTTTTCATTGTTGTTTTTTTAAAATTTTACATTAGTGTGATTTTTTTTTATTTTTTATCACAAATATAGAGTAGTAGTATAGGTATTGGAAGTTTCTAGGCTCACCGGGTCTAACACACTCCCGAGTTGAGAAAACGAGGGAGTGTGTTAGACCCGGTGACCTAGACACGCTCAATACCTATACTACTCTACTGGTTCCCATTATTTGTAATCAACATCATATTTAAATGTTTTTCTGCTGTTATTTATAATATTCGCCATAGATGTATTGGGTACATATACCTTATAAGAACTTTGTTAGATAAGAGAAAATAAAGTAATTTAGCAAATAGTAAGTAATAATTAAAGTATAACGTTATGACGAAATGGCTAATGAATTTGAGATAAATAATGTAATAAGTTACATAATATATGAGATAAATGACTTCATGAAAGTGGTATCTTTCTTTTTAGTGTAATTATAAAATAATTATAATTGGTGTAAGTGATGTAAATTGAATTTGCTTCTTCTTTCTCTTATGAAATAAGTACGATATTTACAATATCCAACTTGACATTGAATAATATTAGTGATGTTATATTGACATGAATCTGATGATCATCAATAATGTTTTCCAAGGAATCCATTGCTTTCATCTATGCTACATTTTTTAAAGATTTTTTAATTGTATACCAGATTTTTTAAGATAACAGCATGAAATGGACATTAACTTCTATTTCCCTACAAACAATACAACGTTAATACTGATTAATATTTGTTTAAGTTTGGTTATAAAGAACTTAATTATTAAAATGTCTAACTGTATTATCAGAAATTGCTTTATATAAATAAAATGACAAGATTTCCAATTAACTTTTTTTTAATTAAATTGCCTCTCTCAATTTCTGTGTAAATATGGATTGATAAAAATATTATGCACGTAAGTGTAATAGATATCTCCCTAAAGTTTTTCATTTCTAAAAATGTTTTGCATTTTAAAAGTACAGCAGATCTAGGTTTGATTTAAATATTTACCTATTCTTTCTTCCCTTTTCACCAGTTTTAACCAAAGGTTTTGAATTAACGTTTGATAATTTTGGCAGTTCTGATAGCCAGTTTTTCTTTAATTTTAAATTTTGGAGAATTATATTCTCCTTTTGCTGATATTATATCATTTATAAAGATAACCACAATTTTATCCAGTGTGTAAATAATAAATACTTACTTTTGATTAATTTATTTCCCCAAATAATTTGAGTCCTAATCATATAAAATTATTTTCTTATAAGGTATTTGGTTTTATAGTTTTGAATTCTATCCATGACTGGAGTAGATCTTTATAAAACAGTGAAATTATAATGTGTTTCTTTTGGAAAGAGTTTATAAATCAATACCTACATTACATATAAACAAATTGTGTCCAAACTGATTTAAAAGGATCAAGGGTAGTTTTTCCTAATAATATTTTCATCTTATTTAAGAAAATAATGAATCACCATTTAATTGGCTATAACGTTTTGGCGTTTTATTTTATCCCTTCCGCCATTCCGTAAGAAGCCAAGCAGTATTTAGTGAATTTATGACAAATTTTGGCGGAAAAGTATTTTGTGATAAATATGTTAGATTAGGCAAGAGGAGTGTTTTAATAGCAAAATTTCGAAAAGGTAAGATGTTTTTCCCCCATGATATCGGTATAATTTTAGCTTTTTCATTTATTTTTAATTTAACGAAAGGGAAATCTGAGTTATGCAAAGAGCACCATAACAGGTTGAAATTACACAAACATTGAGAATTTCCAGCGCAGTACATTTTAGAATATACGCTTAGTATAATATAACAATAGGAATAACAATACAAAGAGTGCAAATAAAAAAAAGATGTTGCTGAAAAAACATGTCCTTAGCAATAACAGTTTTGGATTTTTTTCTCAGCAAATTAATTGTAAAAATACTATATAGGTTGCTTGTTAAACAATGTTTCATATTCTTAAATTTTCATTTATAGGCTTTTCTTTTACCTCCATGGCATTATATATTACAAGAATGATATATAATTATCGTGGCCTGATATTCATCCTGCGCATGATTTTTATAATTAGATAGATGTGACATGCAAATCTTTGGAATGGATCGTGACCGCTCTGCAGGAGAAGGGAGTGGCAGAAAGGAAGAGCTCACCGCCTGTCGAAGGAGAAGAAGAAAGATAAAAAGTGTAATTATTCCTTCAGACTGAAGGGACATCTAGGATCATAACACTACATATGACTGGCCAAAATTTCAGCCATTCTACGTCAGACCTAGCGCGTTAAATGATACATTGTACTTAGTGTTAATATAGAACAGAACAGATCTTTATTTTTCTCAACGTGTACGTTGTACATAGTTACATCAATAATACAGATACATAATCTGTGGCCGATCGGTCGGCACTCTAATCATCACATAAACAATTTCAACCATACACTCTGCATGCATACAACATAATCAACTTCAACAAAATTCTATCTCTCTCTCTCTCTTTTTCTCTCTCTCAGGGCTTCCGTGGCCGAGAGGGTAAAATCGCTGACTTTAACACTCACTCAGCCCCTCACCGCGTGGGTTCGAATCCCGGCAGGGTCATTCGGATTTTCATGTGAGGCCTTCCAACTGGTGGTTCTACCCGCATGCCTCTGTGCATTCGGGGTCTTCCTCCACTTGTTATTAGCTGGACGTCGCTATATGACTGAAATACTATCGAAGCGACGGTAAACTCAAATAGTCAAGTCAAGTCATGTCTCTCTCTTTCCCAACCCCACTGGAAACGACACTCGTCCTTAATATTTCTTTAACATATACATAAACCATTACCATGTTTTGAATAAAATGAAATAATCCAATTTTAGTAAAGAGACTTTCCATTAGTCACAAATATACAAAATATCTAATAAGTTATTATCTAGTATCTTAGTCATGAAAATTTGAAGAAGATTTTCAAGATGAATATATCATAATTTTATTGTCAAATCCTTAATATAGGCATTACACACAAAGCTGTAAAAAGACCGTGGTGGTTTATCCTACAAGTAAAGAAATCTCTTAGAATTTATTAAAGCAAGTAATAATAGTATTATTTGGAAAAGATTAAAACGGGCATTTTAAATCGTGAGAATGATAGTTTAATGTCTTACATACAATATACCAATTTGAAGCAGTAGAGCAATATTGATGGAGCCAAATGTTTATGAATGTATTTTAGATTACTTATATTTAGAAAATTTAAAATGTATGTTATTTTATTTATTTATATATTTGCCAGTATACTCAATATGTTGAATGTGGACTGTAAACGGAAAATAATTAGGCTAGGCAACGATAAATCTCGGGGAATTCAGAAATGTGTGACTTGTAGTGTAGTAGATAGATTTAATTTCATTTAATTAAACAATTTGAACTAGTTATCGAGCCAGATCAATGTGTTATTATTTTTAACGTAAATTTAGTATTGCAGATAATCTGTTGACATACAGAATTATTGATCAAAACATTGACACAAATATTCCATATGCATAAAGTTAAAAAAAAATGATAAAAAAAGAAGAAAATATTGAGTCTCTAAGTCAGGAAAATAGTAAAAATATTACATAGTATCAACAATGCTATATAAATAAAATAAATAAGATTGAAAATTATTTCCAGGCAGACAAAAATTTTATCGATGAAGGTTCACATACAGAAATTCCACATGAAAATATTGTGTATGCATGTAAAGGTTTAAAGAATGGTACATCTGAAGGTCTAAATTACATTTTTGTAATCATGGTATTGCCTTTGCTGTTGTTTTTTTGTTGTTGTTTTTTTAATGAAGTATATGCATTATCTAACAGACAATTTAACATTTATTTCTAGGAGAGTGAAGTGACGGTTTTATTCTACCTTTTTTCAAAAGAGTGATGTTTATTCGTCTGATAATTATAAAAGTATAACACTTCTTAGCACTCTCGGTACACTAGTTAGATAATAAATATTAACTGTATTGGCAGAATATTGTAATATGTATATTGAACCTCAAGCAGGGTATATAAAATATGAGCAATGTTGATAATATATACGTACTTAATGGTCAAATTACACGTCTTTTAGATAAAGGTATTTAACTTTTGCTGCTTTTGTCGATTTATTAGATGATTGTATGTGGTTAGTATATATGGAAGATCACCCTGATTGGACTTCTTGGGCTCAATCTGTCAGAAATATTTTAGAATCGTTGGGTTTTAATGACGTGTTGATATATCAAAATGTTGGTAATATGAATATCTTTATTAACATTTTAAGAATACGTTTTAGAGATAATTGTATTCAAAATTAGACATAAGTTCTTAAATATTCAACACAAACTTAATCTTATAGGATTTATGCTGATTTAAGATTACAGCCTTATTTGAAAAGTGGCTTGTTCATAAATGTTCATTTACTAAGTATTTGATTTATAACTATCTGTGTGTTTTGCCTCTATCAATATACATCTTCGCAAATGCGCTCACTTCACAGGATGAAAATTTTAATACTTACGAATTCGCTACTCTGGACTGTTGGAGACACAATGTTGCGGAATTTGTCACGCGGTACAGTAAGTACCTGCTTCGGGGATACCGTATTCTAAAATGTAATCGGAATCTAAGAAAAGTAGCGTTTTCCCGTGCAATTTGACCTACAAATTATTTGTTTACATACAAAAACTTCAACAACAATAACGAGGGAGAGTAAAAACAAATTGCTTTAAATTTAGAATATCTCTGAGGGTATCGGTTCATATCTTAGAATTAGTAGCAGGACGTAGGCATAAACCAGATAAAATACCATATCAAGATAAAAAATTCAAAATGTGCAATAGCATAGGAGATAAATATTTCAGTATCCAAAAACTGATCAAACATGCAGTTATTCTTTTGATATATTAATATGTACCTGAATTTATTTTGTGTATGTTTTTATTAAGGCTTATAGCTATTTTATAATGCTGAATATGACCGTACAATATATTATGCTAATAATCTAACACGTTTCTATATAGAAAAAAAAACTTTTGTTAAATTAAAAGATGCATACATCACCTTTACATATCATATGTTCTACATATACGTATCTATCTAAGTATCTAAAGATTGTAAGGTGAACTACAGGATGGTTCCCCGACCTGCTGTCACCTATGACGGGGATAATAAAAGTTTGAAAAAAAAGAAGTCCTTATTAGTATGCCCTTAGATAAATTATTATTTTTCAGTAGAAAATATTTCGATTTGAAAAAAATCGTGAAATGCAGGCCTGTTGCCATAAGGTGTATATATGTTGAATCTTATTTCTTACACAAATGTTCTTGTGGGTCTAAGCTATATGTAATAAATAGTAACCAACACTATATTTATGCAATACCAGACGAGCAGTTTATTTCAGGCGATCAGAAGTTTGGCTGGCTGCGACAAAAACTTAAACATTATAGTTTTCGTACAATCTGTGCGTGTTTTATTATGATAAAAAACATACATCCACGATTTGATGACTATAGCCTGAGATCAATTTTAATTTAAAATAAAAATGAAACCAATAAACTTTATCTTCACTTCTAAGAAAAAAAGCAAATTTTTGAATAAAATAAGTACGACTGACTGGCCCAGGAAAAAAACAGAGAAGTTTAACTCTGGAAACCTGTGTCCTTTTGTCACTGCCTCAATCTTATCTAACATTAACGATATTAACAAAAGGCAGCTATCAGATCGCAGAATGTCGGACCTCATTTCTTGTGGATATATGGTTATGCATTTATACAATTGAAATTCAAAACAATTTCTGATTACATATATATAATTATATACTTTAAAAAACGCAACTGAATATACATGTAAGACATATCAAATAAATGTATCTGCATCGTAAAATTTTGCTTGTTCGATGTCGTCCGGTAGACTGAGCTAGACACGCCTACCCCATGCTCACATGAAAAACCCGTACAATATTTCACTATTTGGAAACCTGTACGCCAAATACAGACCTGATATGATTTGACCTATACCGCCTAGACAAATATTTCACGCTATACTAACGAAACGCATGAAATAGTCTAAGCTATATGTAACAAATAATAACCAACCCTATATGTATGCAATACCAGAAGAGTAGTTAAGAATACAAAAAGAGCGGGCTTGATGGATAGGTATAAAACTAACTCCAAACAAATTTAAGCCCTAAGCCCTACAGAGCGAGTGACTTAGATACCCCTAGTATACTCTCCAAGGAGTCCAAGCTATAGCTGTCTTTACTATTCTCACCCTTCCATCGACCGTGCTTTTTCCAGCAACGATCATTGAAGCCAGCGTTAGCTGCAGCTGTGCCTCCACCTGCGCGTAAAGAATGAAGTCCAATGTTCAAGTTTCCAACCACTTCACTCAACCTAGCAATAAGGCTTTCTCTATTACGAGTGTAACTTAATGGCTTGTTTTTACCTATGAGACCACATCTCTCTTTTGAACGATAACAAGGTCTAAATAAAAATGTTGTCCAAAATGATAAGGTTCCCGACCTTATTTCTATCGTGCCCATGGAAATAAAAATTATTTCGTTACCTTGACAATACTGATCAGTTTTGCTTTTTCTTACGTATAACGAAAAATGATTAGTAAAAAAGTGAATGTCGTTACAATGTAAATTTACAAGCTCATCAAACCTTAAAAAAAACCTGAAAATGCGATCAAAACTATGCATATATCACGAATAATAAAAATGTCAACCGTGTCAGCATATTTGCTGCACAAATATGTCAAAGCGTCTATTGAAATAGGCTCTTTCTTACTGACTGGCTTGAATAACAAACGATTCTCGTAAATTCTTAATGAACAAATTGTTTGTAGGATCAGGCAAACTTCTCAACGAATGGGCCCATTTAATACTTTACACTGTCGATGATATATAGAATTTGAGACACGCTTATCCATGAGATCAGTCAAATATAAAGCTGCTTGGATAGGTGATGCTGAAAGCGGTGATCCTCCTCTTGAAGATATGAACTGCTCCCATTTCTTGAAATAATTTAAATACTTAACGTGTGTGTTT
>CM037788.1:35442663-35477088 GCA_021229015.1 Solen grandis | reverse complement strand
ATGGTGACTGAAAAAAGAGTGAATTTAATTGTTTACAGTAATCACATTTTTATTTAAGAAGTCAAAAACAAACTAACTGGAATTGATTATTCAATCAATTGGATTACCCAGTAGCAGATAAAATCACTACTCTAGAAGAAACCTTGAAGAAATAAAAATGCTGTTGTAAACACTCTTTTAACATATTTTTAATTTTAATTTGCAACTGTGACTAATATATGAGTCTGATCTTAGCTGTGAACCTTTAAGCAATAAAAAAAAAACTGACTTGCCAGAAAAATAAATAGAAAGTGAATCACCTTCCCTCTTACCTGGCAGACATTATCAGTTTTACACCTGTCTCTGATACAACCAACAGACAACAGAGTTATGTAGCCCTGCTGTGCTGACTGCACTCTTTTCTCTTCCCTTTCAGTTTTATCTCAATTTCTCTTGCATCTTGTGATTTCCTACTCAGTCACACAGGCCTGCATGATGATTGGATTTTTTCTTGATCCAATATCTACTTAATCTCGGAGAGTAAACTTACTGAGGCAAGAATCTGTTTCAGTTAATCAGATATATTCAAAATAAATTGGTTATAAAATTTAATACTATGATGAGTTGTCTCTTATCTTTTAATAGCTGGCAAAGCACCCAAGCTGGAGTTTACATGATTATGTCTATCATGATTTTTACCTGTGGTTGTCAAAAACATTACTAATTGATAGGCTTAGCTTCAACAAAATATAGGTGGAATAACTCTTCCAATGGATACAAAGTAAAGGGGAATAAATCTGCCAATAGAAACACAGGGAAGGGGAGTATCTTTGCCAATGGATACAAAGTAAATGTGAGTAACTTTGTAATTGGAAACAAAGTTAAGGGGAATAAATCTGCTAATAGAAAACACTGGGAAGGGGAGTATCTTTGCCAATGGATACAAAGTAAAGGGGAATAAATATGCCAATAGAAACATGGGGAAGGGGAGTATCTTTGCCAATGGATACAAAGTAGAGGGGAACAAATCTGCCAATGGAAACACAGGGAAGGGGCATATATTTGCCAATACAAAGTGAAGCAGAATAACTTTGACAATTAAATTTTTTTTAACCAGTCCAGCCATAATATTGCCAATCTGATATGGCCATTTTTGCATTCAGGGTTACAAATAAGGTGCGTATTTGCGTAATTATGCAAATAAAATAGATAAAAACCCAATTCTTTTAAGATTATAGTGTACCAAAATGCAATTAAAAATTAGGTTACTCAAATATCCAAAACATTAATGAGTATTTGTACGCAACATTATGAAACCGAGTGATGTTTACAAATACTCATATATGTTTGACTGGTTACTTGTGAATCCGCTAAATAGACTGCAAATGATATCCGGTAATTTCCTACTTCTGGGTTCCATTCAAATAAAACATAAATCCAGTCTGTCTTATTTGTCCATCTGACGCTTTTCTATTCATTTGCTTCAAAGATGGTTACACAAGGCAGGAAAAAAACAGGTAAACGTTTAAAAAAAACACTTTGAGCAGATACCTAACACTGCATGCGAACCAAACGTCAGGCATTTGTCGCACAATAATTGACGATCTGGAGGTTGAGATTGTCTGTAGCGGCACCGAGGTTGCCAGAGGTATTTTAGACGAATTTTTGCAAAAAAAGCATGACAGCGGTAGAGTCGATAGCATCCAATTCCACTTTAACCAGTAAATTGTTTGTGTTTGAATTTAATAATTAAAAGTGCTAAATGATCAATATTCAAATGATTGAATGTTTTTAATTTTAATTGTCGAGGAGCTAATAATAAATCCTGCATATGATAATTGTTAAATGGACATTGTTGCATACAAGAACAGCAGGCGCATATACCAGTATGTACATGTATTGTTATTTCAATTCCAAAATTAAGTTGAGGAAAAAAAAGCAATTAATTTTGATGGAGAAACCATATTTTCATTACTCAATTAAGATTGTGAAAACCCAATTCCTTGAAAAGTTGATGCGTAAATACCCAATTGACTTAAAACCTTATCTGTAGCCCTGGCATTGCATGCCTATTGTCCTATCATCTGCCTTTTGGAAGGGCAAAATGCAGTTATATGTACATTCTTATGTTAGGAAACAGGGTTCAGATTCCTGATCTGTAGTTACATGGGAAGATGAAATTCAAGTGGCAGCAAAAGAAATGTAAAACAAAAATTTCCACTAGAGTGTTCTCTGGAACACATGTCATCTGCTGAAGAGTGATGGAGAAAGTGTGACGGACAGACAGGCGATGGAAAAGTTATCCCTATGTGTAACCTCTGCTTACAGCAAGTGATCCAATAGAGATGTAATTACAATCAGACCGTCATGTCCACTTATTTGAACAAAGACCTACATATTCTGGTGAGTTTTGTTGTGTTAGGTATAGCTATTAGCGACACTATATCAGTTGTTTGGGGAATTTTTTCTAGGACTTTTGTCTCCATTTGGCAGATTTAGTGATGCCATACTGCCATACAATAACCATTCACATAATCCTGACAGTGGACCAACCAGTCCAGGAACTCTTCGTGCTGAATGTCAAGATTAAGGGAGATATACCAGTACCATTTTCAATGATGCCAGATCTCGGACCCACAAGGCCTGGTCCCTATTTTGATGTCCAAGTATTTGAATAAAACGCAACTTTTTATATACACCATACAAATCTAACAGCAAGTAACCTTTGCATATTCTCATATATAAATACAGATTTGTTCAAATGATGCAATAAAAAAGTGCATTAAAATAAAATAGGACCATCCTGCCAATACTTAAGAGCTATTCTTACATTCTTTCTGTAGTAATTTCTCCACTCTGACTTAAACACATTCCAAGCCTTCTTGCTGATTCTATATCAATGGTTCAATAAAGTATCTGGCAATAAACTTGTTATGAGAGTCTATCTGCCAGATGTTAACCCTTTCCCTCATGGAAGACACCATGAAAAGACCTATGCGAACAACATAAAACCGATCACCTGCGAGTAACTCGCAGGCTGATCAGGTTTTATGCTGTTTAAAGGGTTAAAGTATCTGGCAATAAACTTGTTATGAGAGTCTATCTGCCAGATGTTAATCCTATTCAAAAGAGCATAGTCATACAATACAAATAAATAAGAGCTGTTCATAAGACAGCAAGCTCAAATATTCTTGTTAGCTTATCAGTTTAAAGATTAAATCAATAATAATAGCTGATAAAAAAGGTATATGAATCATTGTAAATTACATGCATTTTTTTTTTTTTTTTGGTGTGGGATAGAGGAAAAAGGAAAGTACCCCTCAAGGTTGGTAGCCAGGCATGTGTGAAGTTTATCATCAATCCATGCAGATGGTACTTTCACACATAACTTTAACCAACATGGATAACTAACCAAATATTTTTTTCTAAGTGAGAAAAGCTAATGATTTGCATTAAATTCAACTCAAAAGTTGTTTCAATTGGTTATTTTAGTATATTGAAGTTTTAATCTAATATAAATGCAAGGATATTAAGATACAGGTACAACACTTGTGGTAAATAAAATTTTCTACGTAAAAAAAAAAAAAAAAAAAAAAGCCAATAATTTACATTAAATTTAACTTTAAGTCATGAAGTTATTTTAGTACACCTGAAGACTGGGAAGTTTCAATTCAATACATGCAATGGTTTTAGAAATATAGCTTTGATAGTATTTGCATGCAAAACTTTAACCAAACTTTCAAAAGGGACCATCATTTGAAATAAAATCTACCTTGATGGTCTGATGCCCTTGAACCCCTTTATGTATGGAGGCTATTCGTTGCCAAAAATCCAGCCTTGTTGATCTGAGTTGAACAGTTTATTTTCCGACAAAATACACAATTCATTTGAATTTCTTAGTATTTGAACTCCAGAGATGCATTCTTGGTCTGAATTTGCCGATGCAACATTGTAAATACGTATTTCAACAAAATGCATTTTGATAAACTACAAAACGCCTTCTTACTTTAACTCTCGCAACTTTACATTGTCCGACCATCATGATTCGGCTCAGCTTAATCCAGGTTTACACGTTTGCAATGTTGATAAATAAGCTCCGCCCATTTCCTCGCCCACTACATCATCGTAATTAACGTAATTGTCCGCTCACTTTCGGTATTTTTCGTCAACGACTGGCAAATCTCCACGCAGTTATCTCCCATGTACGAATAAGGGAAGTGTTGCAGCGTGTAGGTCTACACAATCCCGGCAAATGCATTATGAGAATTAAACAGTATCCCAATTATTTACTAAGCATCATGTGTTTCAGTTGCATGAGTGCCATTGTATGCAGGTATTGAATCAACATCAGAAGATATAAAAAAGATTAGTTTTTGAAACGTACCCCACCTACATTGTAAAGCCAGCAATATAAGCGCAGCATGGCGTAAATTTATATTTAGATTTTTATATCCCTGGCCAGGATTTTAACTTCGATGGTTTTTTAGTCGAGCCACCAAAGCCACATGATATGAGAACCCACTTCACCACAATTGAGCTTTTTTCAAAATTTAATATCTAGCCACTGCCATTACTGGTGTAGTGAATTCGCGCTCAATGCCACTTTCATGAAAAAAGTCGATTTTTTTTTCTCACAATTTTCAGAAAAACAATGCATAATTTATACAAACAGAGCTGAGGTGTACCGGACTCAATTTTTTGAATAACAATTCAAGAACACATCCAAAATTAAGGTGCCTTAAGTAGTAAATATTGACTATTGGCAGTATAAAGTTCAAGTTGAACTATTCATTATGTCTTTAATCAGGAGATGTTCTATAAAGATATAAGATATCTCCTGCTTTAATAAAGATTGATCCTTTGCTTGTCACCTAGTATATTAATGTTTTAAATGCAAAAAAAAAGTGTCTGACTTCCAATATTATTTTGAATCTCTGTGTTTGTTCATATACATACCTGCAGATTGATTAATTTCTTTAAGAAAATACACAAAAGTTACATGCCATCAACTGTCTGTGTCTTAATCCAACTCTTAATGGGTTTTTTTTTTCCCAGACAGTAAAAAATACTTGACTATAAATCAAGATTTTTTATGCAAAACAAATATATTTATAAAAGGAATAAGTCAAATTGATATTTAAGGTTCAGTTTAGTTGCTGCTTTACTATTGTCAAATTTTCAAGTCAAAACAGATGGAAGATTTGCTACAGATAGATCTATACAATAATTTTTACAGGCCAAATTCTGGCTGCTGCCTTTCCCAGTAATATTAAGTAACATTTAATTACTATATCACAAATATAACCTTAATACTAGGGTATGACTGGATAAGAAAAAAAGAGAAAACAAAATCTATGCAGTTTCTAATATAAAGCTTTCAATTCTTAATATTCACTTATAACGTTTAGGCGTTAGTAAAATTAAAACCAAAATTAAGAAGCTTAAATGTCTGTACATAGCAACTTCCCTTTCATAGATCTACATAACATTTTTTCAACCATATTGTTTTTTCGTTTTCATTCTACCATGTATATATTAAAAGAGTCCAAAGGTAAGTATAATGATTAACAATTGTTGTATATAAAATTATTGTATCTACAAAATATCATTTTCAGACTCAGGTAAATACGAAATCTTTCTGTATTTACCGATTTATCATGGTGTAAGAGTTACCTCTCTTTATTTTCCGCTCGTGAAATTTGGCTCCGCCTTTAAATCTCCGCCTATTTCCGTGATACTGCCATATATGGAAGTTGCAAAATCGTCTACAATTGTTAATCGCGTAGAAATGTAAAAGTCAAGTATGCAGTTGTAAACCTGAGAGTGTTATCTGATGCGGCTTCATTCTCGAACGTCGTGATGTACGGCGTAAAAGGTGTCGTGTATGTCGTTGTACATTTCGTAAATTTGAGTTTGAAAAATTATAAATATTATTTGCATTTTATCTTAGCTGCATGTTACCAAATTACATTCTAGAAGTAAAAACGTTACTAGTTAAATCGAGATAATCAAAACGCACAATACGAGCATAATATGTACCTCTGGGATAAACGTTTATACTTTTACAAATCTGTTTAGTTGAACCGAAGTATAAATTGTCATGATTACAAGGCTGGATTTTTGGCAACGAATAGCCTCCATATTTATGTAGTTACAAGTCGATACCATGACTGGTTGCTATAATATAAGCATGTGAGTATGTTGAATGCAGAAATTTAACCTAAAAAGGGGGAGATAAATTAGCGCAGCATCTCAGAATAACACTTTAAAAAAATTCTGATCACAACTTGATCTCAGTTTAACTTAATTTGCTAAAAAAGCTTCCTTGCTGTTAAGATTTTATGCTGCAAGTAACAGGTAGCAAGCTTTTTGGCAAGCAGCAAATGCTGTTTGTTTTGTTGGATTTAACATCCTACTATGTCTACTTGAGACAGATATAGTGCTGCCACACTGCAGTATCAACTGTAGTCATGTGGCATGATACCACATCCACTCACATTATCCTGTGCACCAAGCAAGGGAGCTATACCAGTACCATATTTTATGACTGGTATGTCGGGACTGTGGACTGAACCCACCAACTTTCCCCTTTGAGGCAGACACTCTAACCACTTGGCCACTGGGGACAGTTAAGTAGCAAATGTCTACCTTCAAAGACTTAAATGCAATGACTTGGAAATAAGTTCTTATCATCAGTCTACATACTATTTCTTCTCAATATTCCATGGCTGGACCAATACCTTGTGCATGAAAATATCCTGCGATTCTTGCCACCAACAGGATTCAAACCCACAACCCTCAGATCTGCTGTCATGTATGCTACCATCGGCTAGAGTGTCATACAAGGGACTTACAAAGGCTGCTTTTATCTGCATGACTGTTTTTATTGATTTGACCAGTAAGTAAAACTATTATCCTGGGTTAATTGGCAATTTTAAAAAAAAGGATATCATCTAAACACTTTCCGTTCTACATCTAAGTTCCAAAAAGCCAGTCTATTACTCAATTCAGTTTTCTCCAATGCCTCATTTAAAACATCATCAGATGTTAAAGCTTATTTAACATGACAAGGAGTATCAAATAGCAGGATAAAACTGCCCCTAATTGGGAGCCGATTAAGCACCACTTTGGAAATATATACATCATAGTTATCACTGATAATTGCCCACTCCAGATTAAAGGCCACACATGAAAAGGATCAGTAGAAACAAGAAGCTCTTGCAAGAGAAGTTCTTCCTCAACTCTTGTAAAGTCAGCAAACATAAGAGCAGGCCAGCGCTGTGGTACATGGGCAAAGGAAGAACACATGTGTTCTAATGGTACAACTCAATTTAAACCCAATGTTCTTTTATTAATAGACAAATGATAGATTTACCAACCTACTGATAATGAATACCTTACACTGATCTTCAAATTTTTGTAAATCTAAATCAAAGAACTATTTCATCCCATGTTTCTTTTTCCTTCAGTACAATGAACCATTTTCTTTTAAGCTCATCTAATTTAAAAAAAAATAAAAAATGAGCTATTTTCATCACCCTAGCGTCATCGGCATTTGTGTGCACCCTGGTTAAATTTTATGTTTAGGTCATCTTTATCAAAGCTATTGTTTTGAAACTTGAAATATTTTTCCACCATCATCAGTTGACTCTAGGCTGAAAAAAAAACAATAAATAACTTTATCTTGTTTTTTGCAAGAATTATTTACAATAAAACAATATTTTACTTCTTTGTTAAGTTTTATGTTTAGGTCAAGTTTTTCACATGAACCATCAAGGCTATTGTTTTGAAACTTGAAACACTTACTCATCATTATCAGTTGACTTAAGGCTGCAAGAACCATAATTCAATCAAATTATGGCCCTTTAACACTTAGAAAATATCAGATTTCTTGGTGAAGTTTTATGTTTAGGTCAACTGTTTCAAATCAACTATCGAGATTTGCTTTGAAACTTTGAACACTTTTTCACCACCATCAGTTGACTCTGTGCCTAAAAGAACCATAACTCTATCTTGCTTTTTTGCAAGAATAATGGCTCTTTTACACTAAAAAAATATCAGATTTCTTGGTTTAGTTCTATGTTTAAGTTGACTTTTCATCTCAACTATCAAGCTGTTGCTTTGAAACTTGAAACATATTCACCACCATAAGTTGACTCTGTGTAAGAACCATAACTCTATCTTGATTATTGCAAGAGTTATGCTCCTTTTACACCTGGAATATATCAAATTTGCTGGTTAAGTTTTGAGTCTAGGTCAAGTATTGGTATGCAGAAGCTAAGTCCGAGATGCAAGATCTATTACGCATATCTGGCCTATTTGCAAGAATAAGGCCCCTTTTTTCATTTATAATAGTGTCAGATTTCCTGCTGAAGTTTGTGTTTAACCCTTTCCCTCAAAGAGGAAACCATGAAAAGACCTATGCGAACAACATAAAACCAGATCAGCCTGCGAGTAACTCGCAGGCTGATCAGGTTTTATGCTGTTCGCTGCTCCTCAGTGGTCTGGAAATGAGGATTTTGTAATTAAATTTGGTAAGGTTTAACTGTGGTTTTCTGCAGATCAGGCTTTATGTGGTACCTATTGAGTGCGTCAAAATGGGTCTATATGAGGGAAAGGGTTAAGTCAGCATTTCTCCTTAACTGTTAAAGCCATATCTCAGTTACCACTGATTGAAACTTCATTGAAAATAGGTCAGTCCTATTAATGTCAATTATCTCAGTATCCATTGCATGTGTTAGTTTGAAACTTGTAAGAAGTCTTACTGGTTTAATATTGATATTGGTTTGGCTTGTGGGTGCTACACCAAAATTTAGATAAACCCTCAAACCCTTGTTTTTATTCTTCAAATTACTTTATTTTACACCTCTTACTTAATTTCAGTTAAAGAAGCATTGTTGGCAGTTAATTCAAACACAGGATAAACAATTTGTACCACCCAGAGGCATGCTTTGCTTTTTGGAACGGAGTAATCGAAGGAAATATTATAATTTCAGTGTCTATTTCAATGGACAAGATTATAACATAGTGACAAAAAAAAATCAGATGACTGTCTACCTCCGCATGGGGGTGCTCTTGTTTTAACCTTTTCTTTAACTTGTTTAAAATTTCAGGATTAAAAAAGAAACTCTTTCTTTTTCACAATGTTTAGGCTTTATACCCTTATAATGCTGTCCTTCATTATTTTATGTTTATAAAATTTTGCTTCCAACTGTCATATATATACATGCCCAGACTATTTCTTCCAAGTGTAGGGACATGGGAAATCACTTTAAAAGATAAATATTCCAGATGAATACACAGTTACCTACCTTATATATGAGGATATTACTAAAGCCCACTGAGAGTTAAAAGTATTGCTAGTAATAGTGTTGGGAATCACTTGTAAAACCATGATCGATCATCACTTTCTAGCAAGTGACCGATGATCGACTATTGATCGACCATGAATTGTAGTTTTGTTTTGCCACAGACATTAATAAGTAAATTAATCATGTTATTATTCTAACTTCTAATTGTGCCCCTTCTTTTAGTTTAAGAGACATACAAGCAATATGGTTAAAAGATTAATTTTTAACTTTTCATGAAAATTTCCTCTTTATATTTCAATGAGGACAGAAAATGTTCAAAATGAATCAATAAAAAAAAAGAAAGCTGAATAATCAGTGAATTTATATACGTATAAATTACATCAATGTACGTCTATGATTTAATGGAGATACTCGATAGTCACAAACGGCATACGCTGGCACTAACTGATCATGTGGCGGCTTAAATCGGTATGCTGGCTGGTGAATCGAGTACCCGCTATTGAACCTCTGCAATAGTTACCTCCCTTTTACACTTTTCATTCCTTTTTTTTAAATTTTTATGCAGAACACAGAGCAGGTAGACTAAAAGCTTCTATGTTTTATTGTATGTAGAGAAAAAACATAGTCGAGCCATGATCGACTATGATAAAACGTGATCGATAAATCGATTTCACATGCATGTACAAACATCCAACGTCAACTAAACTGATTAATTGGAATACCACCAGCTAATAAATTACCTTGACTCATTATAGTGTGAGAAGACAGTAAATCTTTGAAAAGCAGGATGAAATTTTCCAGGACAGTATGCAACATTTTGAAGCAGGGACATAATTTAGAACTATCACTTACAGAATGGCTTGAGAAAATGTTAAAACAACTCTTAATAAATATAATGTAACTTACATGTTATTGTTTTATTATAAAAACCGTCTTTTTTTTCCATTATCGGATTATGCATATGTAAATCCAAAGGTGATGATAGATGCCTAACTTTTTTAAGAAATTTAATGAAGGTGTGAAAAATGTATATTCAAAAGCTTTTTATCGATATATAGGTTACATTCATTTGGAAATGTTGATTTCATGTGTTTAAACCTTAGGTTCATCTAAAGAAGTCTGTACCTTTCAGCTGCAGGGAGAACCTCTGGCTTCCTGTTTTGCCTTCCTGAGCAAAGTTGTTCAGAAGCATTATTTTTGTCTGTAGTGCTTAATTGCCTTGGAACTTTCCAATCACTGTAGTGACATCTCCAGGCATCTCACAAATTCTCGATGTAATGAGAGGTTCAGCACCTTCTACTTCCTCTTCTTCTGTGGTTGACTATGCATAGATAACTATATCCTTGTCTGTCAATGCTGATGATGTTGTGTCATTATTGTCGGATTTCCCCTCAATGCCAGCCAAGTGTTGTTATGTCTGTAGCATTGAAGCCCTTATAATTTTGTACATGGTGCTCAGCCTGCCAGATATCCACCTCGGTGAACCCGTCAAATTCTTTGGATGCTGTTACGAGGGGTGTGGGCTCCTATGGCTTTCTTCAAGCATGTACAGATACCTTCAGTATTCCCTTCGTCCCATGATATGGCGAACAGGTTTAAGGCAACTCTAATATTGATTTTCCTCAGGTAGTCTGTATGACTTCTGTTGCCATTTATGATGACCTGCACCAGGTTCCACCGTTGGATCCTCCTTTCCTTTTGGCTATAATCCCCATGTTGAGTGGCTGGATTTTTTATGTTGTGTTTTTAACCCTTTCCCTCATAGAGAACACAATGAAAAGACCTATGCGAACAGCATAAAACCAGATCAGTAACTCGCAGGCTGATCAGGTTTTATGCTGTTCGCTGTTCCTCAGTGGTCTGGAAATGTGGATTTTGTAATTAAATTTGGTAAGGTTTAACTGTGGTTTTCTGCAGATCAGGCTTTATGTGATACCTATTGAGGGTGTCAAAATGAGTCTATATGAGGGAAAGGGTTAAGCAGGAATGCCAGCTGGAACACTACACATTTCGACTTCATGTTTACTGGGTGCGCCGTGTAGTTGTTTACTAGCAGGAGAACTTTAGGTTCAAGTCTGAGCTTCCATAGGGGAGTTTGTATTTTATTGAAAAAGAATATCCCAGTGTTTGTTCACTCAGTAGAGAGGGATTCCACTGGAAATTGTTTGTCAAGTCTGAGTTCAAATTTTTAATTATTTTTTGGTCCTAATGAGGATAAACCTAATTTTTATTAAAATTTTTTTGATAGATAAAATCGGAAATGATTCTTATATAGTTTGTGGAGATTATAACCTTGTATTAGATGTGAATAAAGATTACATGAATTACAAATCTGTCGATAATAATAAGAAAGCTAGAGAAAACCTATGTAAAATTATAAGGGAGAGAAATTTAGTAGATACCTTTAGATACAAAATGGAGATGCAAAACAGTTCACTTGGAGACGGATTAATAATATGCAGCAGGGAAGACTAGATTTCTTCCTCTCATCAGAAAACATGTTGTCAAAAATAAAAGACTCTTCTATCGGAATTTCATATCGTTCTGATCATTCTATTATATGTTTAGAAATAATATTCAGTAAAACAGATCATGGTAAACCTTTATGGAAATTTAATAATTCATTGTTGTATGATAAAAACTACATAGATTGTATAAATGATAAAATAGATGAAGTTATAAAGCAATATTGTTTACCTGTATATTGTTTAGATAACATAACAAATATTAACAATAATGATATACAGTTGGTCATAAATGATCAGTTATTCCTAGAAACTCTATTAATGGAAATAAGGGGGAAGACTATTTCATATTCTAGTTTTAAGAAAAAGCAAAAAAGATCGCTTGAATTTACGTTAATGGAAAAAATTGATAATATAGAAAAAAATCTAGATGAAAATAACAAGGAAGAATTACTGACATTGCAAAATGAACTGCAAGCACTTAGAGAAGAGTCATTGAGAGGACATGTAATTAGATCTAGAGCTAGGTTTATTGAAGATTGTGAAAAACCTTCCAAGTTATTTCTGTAATTTAGAGAAACAGTATTGTACTAGTAAATTGATTCCGTTTATAGAAAAGGATGATTGAGATGTACTGTCAAATCAGTCTGATATCTTAAATGAAGCATGTATGTTTTATAAAAATATGTATTCAAAAAATAAATTTGAGAAGGATTATAATATTCAAAATGATTTAAAAGATATAAATGTTGAAAAGTTGTCAAGTGATGAAACAGAGTGTTTAGAAGGACTGTTGACATATGAGGAAATGCTCACAAGATTGAAAAATATGAAAAATGATAAGTCTCCAGGATCAGATGGCTATACGGTTGAATTTATAAAGGTTTTCTGGAGGAGAATTGGTCATTTTATTGTTAGATCTATTTATTATGCATTCAATATTGGTTCCCTTTCTATAACACAAAAACAAGGAATCATTACATGTATTCCAAAAGAGAACAAGCCTAGAAATTTTTTAAAAAATTTAAGACCTCTTACATTGTTGAATGTTATTTACAAGTTAGCTTCAGGGTCAATTGCAAATAGATTAAAGAAGGTACTTCCAAATTTAATAAGTTGTGACCAAACTGGCTTCATAAAGGGTAGATATATCGGAGAAAATACTAGGTTATTGTATGATTTATTAAAAATAACAGAAGAAAAGAAAATTCCTGGGTTACTAATCACAATTGATTATGAGAAAGCCTTTGACACACTATCTTTTAACTTCATTGAGGAAACACTAAAATATTTCAATTTTGGAAGCACATTTAGGAAGTGGATCAGATTGTTTTTATATAATACCATGACAAAAATACAAATTAATGGATTCCTCTCAGATTTTTTCAAAGTAGAACGAGGCTGTCGTCAAGGTGATCCTATCAGTCCGTATATTTTTATATTATGTGCTGAAATTATTGCTATTAAAATAAGATCTTGTGATAAAATTAAAGGTATAATTATTGATGGATTTGAATATAAAATTTCTCAGTTTGCTGATGATACTTCTTTGTTTTTAGATGGTTCAGAAGAATCCCTAATAGTGGGGTGACAATTGGCCAAAAAGTAGCTTATTTAAGGAGTAGGTGGCCATAAAAGTAGAACAAGCAATGTTATATACCAAAATGTTCGCCAATGTCTGTACTATATGAAACTGCCGGCATAAATTGCCAACGCCTGGTGCGGACTCGGAAATCCAAGATGGCGTCCAAGATGGCCGCCATAAATCGCAAGTTCAGAGAAAATATTTTATCTGTTTGTTACAAATTTATTTACAGAGGTAGTTCAAAATATTTGCATGATTATTACTCCTTCCATAATGTACATCAAATTCATATAAAACAATAGCAAATTCAAGGTCAAGGTCAAGGTCATTTCAGGGTCAAAGTACAAAAAATACTCCAAAATTTGATATCTCCTACCCACTTTTTCTCATTTTATGCATTTTTTATACTCAAATGGATTACTTTTAGTGATAGAAATATTGTTATGTGTGTATTCTTTCATTTTAAACTGTTTTGTATGATATCTGTGTTTAGATTATGTATAAACTTTGGTAGTTTACACACATACACATTATCCAAGATGGCCGCCATTCAGTTGCTGTATCAATGATCATTGGATATTTCATTGATAAATACAATATATAAAGGTCAATCTTAAGTGTTTGAAAGAAATTACTTTATTTTAGCATGTATGCAAAACTTACAAATTTGATTGACATTTCAAAGTCAAGTTCAAGGTCATTCCAAGGTCAAAACACATAAATTATCCCCAAAATTTGATTTGTCTACCCTAATTGTTCTAATTTTAAGTATTTTTATGTTGAATTGATTTATTTAGTGAAAGAATATTGTGCAACTTATGATTACAGGCCAATTTATAGGAAATTAATTTTGTTTTTTTTCATATAGTGTAGAAATATGTGTAATTTTATATTCTTATTATCAAAGTCAGTCATCATATGATATTTCAATGTATGTTTCAATGTTCAATGGAAGTTTAATTTAAGGATGTTAAAAAATCTTTGCATAGATTAGCATCATTCATGTTTGTAAATTCAGAGCTTTGACTATAGCCTCTTAAAGATCAAATTCAAGGTCATTTCACGGTTGAAATACATAGTTTAAATACCCAGGAAAAGAAAAAAGATATCCCACCACTATATTTTCTCTTCATTCATGCTTTTTATATAGAGATATGTTTCTTTATAAAATTGAATATGGCTAAATGTATACATTACACTTTCATTCTAAAATGTTTTGTTTGATAATATTATTTAGATAATGCATTATAGAAATGGTTTACACAAAAGCATACTGTTAATGATGGCCGCCATATATTTAATGAATGTTTCAATTGTTTATAATTGACAAAAAATTGAATTGTAAATGTTTCATTTGATTTTCATTCATTTCAGCATGCTTGTGAAATGTACAGATTTGACTGACCATTTGATTTTAATGTCAAACTACCTAAAATTTCATATATCTGTTATCTTACTATAAACACTTAAAATTACACAGTTAGGCAGCTAAGAAATAGAAACATTGCCATGTGTGTATTTCTCTGTTTCACATAAAATGTATTTAGATTGTTTGAATACAGGCATTTTTCTATATATATTCAGAAATGGAAAAAAATTTTTCCAAGTTAAAATTAGGTTTTAGATAATTAGGGCACTAATATTTGAATGTTGATTCAGTTATTAGGTGGCCCAGGTCAGAATTCACATTAAGGTCTAGTCATAATTTCAAACTTAAATTTTAATTAGAAAACTTAACTCTATTCTCCGGACGAACTAATCCATGATGCAGGGATTGTAACCTGTACTTGAACCAGGCAGAGAGCTCACTCAAGCATAAAGACATTGTTGGAATGACTGCAGTCGGATGTCAAGGTATCGGCACTACCAAGACATTACTGTGGAGCAGGTCAGACCAGAAAGAGAGGTTAGCCATGATCCAGTCAGAGGTCAGGAAAGTAGAAGAACATACAGACAGGCAAGAGTGGTGGAGATGGGATCACAGGAAGCATGGACTACGTGAAACACCACAGACAGGAAGTTAACTTGGGAAGAAATCTGGAAGTATAAACCACTAAGTCTGTCATTAATCATCAAGTCTGTCTATGATCTCCTACCATCACCAGCGAATCTCTGTCGATTTAGACTTAAGCCGACCCTAAATGCAGCCTTTGATAGACCAGGCACACTTGAGCATGTTCTTTCATCCTGTTCTTCGTCACTGACACAGGGGAGATATAGATGGAGACATGACTGAGTCCTCAGAGAGTTGGCTGATTGGCTGGACAGTGAGAGAGAGAAAAAAAGAAAAAAAGAAAGAAAGAAAGAAAGATGGAACATGGAAGAAGTAACCCCCAAATTGCCCTTGTCAAGCCAGGTGAACCAACGAAGAGAGCAAACCCACAGCAAGCATTGATCCTGGATGGCACCACCAGATGGAACATGGAAGTTGACCTCGGGAAGAGGCTTGTTTTCCCAGGCATAGTCTAGACCACCTTTAGACAAGATATTGTCCTTTGGTCCAAGATGGGAAAGAAGCTCATCGTCATTGAGCTTACAGTACCGTGGGAGACAAGATATGAGGAGGCCTATGAGAGGAAGAAGGCAATTTAAGTACACTGAGCTTCTAGACCTTTGCAGGCAATGAGGTTGGCGTACTTGGCTGTTTCCTGTTGAAGTAGGAGTTAGAGGGTTCTATTCACAGTCCATCTGCTAACTGATGACAGTTGTTGGAACTATTGGCGGAGATAAAAGGATGGCTATCCAGAGACTGAGCCAAGCGACTGAACGTGTGTCTAGCTGGTTGTGGCTTAGACGTGAGGAGAAGAGCTAGATGTAATCAACCAACACACAGTGATTTTCAATGTGGGCCCACCCGTCACGAGAGTGTTCATGGATTAAAGGGACAAAACACTCAATGTCGGCGGACTCCATGCTGATGATGTTGGTTGAGGAGCAGTTTACACTGTATATCTACACATATAGTATTTTACTAGATATTATTGAAATTTAGGTTAGTGAATGTTTATTGCTTTGAAAATGATATGAATAATGTTATTTTCTGGGAAAAGTATGTTTTAGTTTCTTGAAACCTCAAAATTGAGATTTTTGCATTAAATCAAAAGGTTTGGGTATCATGTAAAAATATGTTGTGAAATATCAAGCTGTATCGAAGAGTATTACAAAAGTTATCATATGACTTTTTCAATTTCTGGACACATACTGATACATGTAACACATTGAAAGGGAAAGTTTCTTTAATTTTTAATCTTTTAATCAGCTATGTGAAATTGAAGAAAAAGACTGAATTCTGATTTTGCAATATCAAATATCATTGTTTAAGATAGTCGTTTTGGTATATAATAAACAACTCTAGCTTTGTATTGGTAAAAGCTACTCAGGATACTTTAACTCAACAAAACATGTTATGATTGTTACCGTTTTCAACTGATGTATGGCTTTGTATTATTTTGGACATCTATTTAGATTGCATCTTGCATATATATATATATATATATATATTATTTGTCAACAGGTGATAAGAGGTAAGGGCTTTCCTTCATGAGGGTTAATATGAATTAACCCTTTCCCTCATATATACTCATTCCCTCATATATACTCATTTTGACGCCCTCTATAGGTATCACATAAAGCCTGATCTGCAGAAAACCACAGTTAAACCTTACCAAATTTAATTACAAAATCCTCATTTCCAGACCACTGAGGAGCAGCGAACAGCATAAAACCTGATCAGCCTGCGAGTTACTCGCAGGCTGATCTGGTTTTATGCTGTTCGCATAGGTCTTTTCATGATGTCCTCTATGAGGGAAAGGGTTAAGAACTAGAACTTCCAGTATCTGATAACATATCACCATTCTTTCCCTTTAGTTCTGATGAAATAATATCATCTTGTGTGAAGAAAGATAAACATTTTAAACATTTACCGATGATGACAGAAAATGAATTTCCCTATCTATTATAATCTTCATTAGATACTTCAAATCATCTGAGGTCCACTCTCCTATATTTGTGCTGAGATGGATTCAGTGAAATATAATATTGTCTGAGCAAACAGAGTGGACCCTGATCAAACAGCTCCTACCAGGAACTGTCTTATCTGGGTCTCCTCTATGAGCCAATGGGTCAAAATGAGTTGATATGAGATAAAAGGGTTAAAAAATCACAAAAAGATTTAGAATTACCCAGTCAGGCCAATCTTTTCAAAGAATGCTTTGATTTAACTTGAACATTAAAATGGTCTACAGAGGAGTTATTATAATATCCCAGAAAACATATACATGTTTTGTCCTACAATTATTCACAAGAAATCATTGTTTCATTTACATATTTTGAAAATGAAAATGTCTGTAAAGTTAACAACTGGTACTGATAAATAGAACTATAGGTAATAAAATGGTGGAAGTGATTTTCAGAAAACGGCACCTTTGACCTAAAGCTGGTAAGCAAGGTAAATTTGAATTGTTCTACAGTTTTGTATCCTATACCACACAGCTTTACAAATGTATACAATCGGGTAAAGTTCAGGTTCATTTCTGTGATAAAGTTTGCATTATCATCTTCTAATTTTAGCTGCTATTTAAACTTTAAAGTCTTTTTGGACTGAATAAAAAAGAATAGGTATCTCAAGGCAAAGTTTAGTTACTTTAATAGATAATGAAATTGGTTGAAATTCTCAATTTGCTTCATTGTCATAAAACACAACAATTTCATCCCCCCCACCCACCCCCACTCCTCTGAAAAAAAAATAACTCAAGCAAATATCATATTGAATAATAATGAATGTCCAATGACCATTGAAACAGACAGTGAATGGTGACGATTCTGGACAACAGCTGAATGTATAAAATAGGCTGTGTTAAAGCAATGTAAAAATAAGACAATAACAATAACTAAAAATAAAATGATATATATTTAGCTATTTTTCTATTCTTTCAGATAATTATACTCGGATTATGAACTAATTGTATAAAGTAAAAGAGTTAATAACAGAAGTATCAGATTTTGGGGTATTTATGTATTTTGACCATGCATGAGATGACCTTGAACATGACTGTTTATTGGCCATTGAAATCTGTAATTACACATACAGGCTAAAATCATTAAATTCCATTTTATTATTTATCATTTTAGCCTTACCTGTAACATTTATGAACAAAAATTTCAGTGATCAATTGAAACATATATTGAAATATTGCCGCCATCATGGACAGAATCTATTTATGAAACCATACATATAGATGCATAATCTTAATAACATTGTATAAAAAAACTTTTTCAGTTGAAAAGGTATGCATAAAGCAATATTTCTGTGACAAATGTGATCAATTTCAGCATATAAATGCATAACAAGAGGCCCATGATGGCCCTAAATCGCTCACCTGAGATAAATAGGTTGACCCAAGGAACATCTGTACCAATTTATTTTAAAATCTGGCCAGTAGTTTTGAAGAAGATGATTTTTAAAGTTTTCATTTTTTTTTCTTTTTGTTGCCATGGCAACCACAGTTCTACATGGATCAAGTTTATTTTGGAAACTTTTGTGAAGGTTGACCCAAGGATCATCCCTGCCAAGTTTAATCAAATTCTGTCCAGTGGTTTCAGAGGAGATGTTGTTTAAAGGTTTCTCTATATATACATATAAGGCAAATAAGCCCCGCCCCTGGCGGCCATGTTTTTTTACGGATCGGAATAATTTTAATAAATTTGGTAGAGGTTGACCCAAGGAACATCTGTACCAATTTATTTTAAAATCTGGCCAGTAGTTTTGAAGGAGATGATTTTTAAAGTTTTCATTTTTTATTTTTTTTGTTGCCATGGCAACCACAGTTCTACATGGATCAAGTTTATTTTAGCAACTTTTGTGAAGGTTGACCCAAGGATCATCCCTGCCAAGTTTAATCAAATTCTGTCCAGTGGTTTCAGAGGAGATGTTGTTTAAAGGTTTCTCTATATACATATAAGGCAAATAAGCCCCGCCCCTGGCGGCCATGTTTTTTTACGGATCGGAATAATTTTAGCAAATTTGGTAGAGGTTGACCCAAGGAACATCTGTAATAATTTATTTTAAAATCTGGCCAGTAGTTTTGAAGAAGATGATTTTTAAAGTTTTCATATTTTTTCTTCTTTTTGTTACCATGGCAACCACAGTTCTACATGGATCAAGTTTATTTTAGCAACTTTTGTGGTGGTTGACCCAAGGATCATCCCTGCCAAGTTTAATCAAATTCTGTCCAGTGGTTTCAGAGGAGATGTTGTTTAAAGGTTTCTCTATATACATATAAGGCAAATAAGCCCCGCCCTTGGCGGCCATGTTTTTTTACGGATCGGAATAATATTAGCAACTTTGGTAGAGGTTGACCCAAGGAACATCTGTACCAAATTATTTTGAAATCTGGCCAGTAGTTTTGAAGGAGATGATTTTTAAAGTTTTCATTTTTTTTTCTTTTTGTTGCCATGGCAACTACAGTTCTACATGGATCAAGTTTATTTTAGCAACTTTTGTGAAGGTTGACCCAAGGATCATCCCTGCCAAGTTTAATCAAATTCTGTCCAGTGGTTTCAGAGGAGATGTTGTTTAAAGGTTTCTCTATATCCATATAAGGCAAATAAGCCCCGCCCCTGGCGGCCATGTTTTTTTACGGATCGGAATAATTTTAGCAACTTTGGTAGAGGTTGACCCAAGGAACATCTGTACCAAATTATTTTGAAATCTGGCCAGTAGTTTTGAAGGAGATGATTTTTAAAGTTTTCAAATTATTTTTCTTTTTGTTGCCATGGCAACCAGAGTTCTTCATGGATCAACTTTATTTTAGCAACTTTTGTAGAGCCTCACCCAAGGAACATTCCTGCCAAGTTTCATTAAATTCTGTCCAGCGGTTTCAGAGGAGATGTCGTTTAAAGCAAATTGTTGACGACGGACGACGCACGACGGACGACGCACGACGACGGACGCCGGACGAAGGGCGATCACAAAAGCTCACCTTGAGCACTTTGTGCTCAGGTGAGCTAAAAAGAGATATTAGAGAGAAAATTACAAATATTTGGGTATTTCATGTGTTTTGACCTTGGAAGGACCTTGAACTTGACTTTGAAAGGTCAATCAAATTTGTAAGTTTTGCATACATGCTAAAATAAAGTAATTTCTTTCAAACACTTAAGATTGACCTTTATATATGGTATTTATCAATGAAACATCCAATGATCAATGATACAGAAATTGAATGGCGGCCATCTTGGATAATGTGTATGTGTAAAAACTACCAAAGTTTATACATAATCTAAACACAGATATCATACAGAACAGTTTTAAATGAAAGAATACACACATAACAATATTTCTATCACTAAAAGTAATCCATTTGAGTATAAAAAATGCATAAAATGAGAAAAAGTAGGTAGGAGATATCAAATTTTGGAGTATTTTTTGTACTTTGACCCTGAAATGACCTTGACCTTGACCTTGAATTTGCTATTGTTGTATATGAATTTGATGTACATTATGGAAGGAGTAATAATCATGCAAATATTTTGAACTACCTCTGTAAATAAATCTGTAACAATCAGATAAAATATTTTCACTGAACTTGCGATTTATGGCGGCCATCTTGGACGCCATCTTGGATTTCCGAGTCAGCACCAGGCGTTGGCAATTTATGCCGGCAGTTTCATATAGTACAGACATTGGCGAACATTTTGGTATATAACATTGCTTGTTCTACTTTTATGGCCACCCCAACCCCCAAAAGTCACTGATTGTCACCCCACTATAAATGCTACATTAGATTTATTACATGAAT
This sequence comes from Solen grandis, assembly GCA_021229015.1. NCBI lineage: Eukaryota > Metazoa > Mollusca > Bivalvia > Adapedonta > Solenidae > Solen > Solen grandis. The sequence continues at coordinate 35,455,952 of CM037788.1, read as the reverse complement.
TTTCTTTTTACTCAGGGTTAAAAGTTAACTTTGAAAAGGCAAATGTTATATGGATTGGTGCAATGAAATACAGCAATCGGTCAATAAAAACAAAATACAAACTTAATTGGAACACCACAACTTTTAAAGTACTTGGTGTCATTTTTGATGTAGATTTAGAAAATATGATAAAACTTAATTTTAATGGCAAGTTAGAAAAGGTTAAAAAAATTATATCATTCTGGAACAGAAGAATTCTTACTCCTATTGGTAAAATAACTGTTGTGAAAACATTAATAGTGCCTCTTTTTACACATTTGTTTACAATGTTACCTTCACCGCCTATCATATTAATGGAAGAAATAAATAAATTGCTATACCAGTTTATAGGCCCAAAAATTAAATTAAAAGACTATGAGGAAGGATGATTAAAAGAAGATTTTTAAGATCTAAAGGAAAGTGTTATCTGTTGATAAATTCTGTAATAGACATTCATAAAATGGTTAATTTTGGGAAAGTCTATTGTGAAAGGTTGATGAAAGAGGTAAAAAATAATTTCTGGTATGATGTTCTAAAAAGCTTTATTGGTTATATGGATAAGCTGTCTACAGAATCAGTAGAAGATTTCCTGATGTTGCCATTATTTTTTAACAGCATTATTTTTTAACAGGGAGTATTTGATAAATGTATGTATGATAGAGGAATAAGATATGTAAGTGATATATTGACAGTTACAGGTGATTTTGTTGATATTTCATACATAGAAAATTATATTGGTAAAAAGATTAATTTTCTTTTTTATGAAAGTCTTAAAAGTTCAATAAGATCTTATATAAGAATAAATAACATTAAAATAATTGGTAACTGCAGCTACTGTGGACCTATTATGTCATGTTATTTTTCAAAAGTTGCATACTCTAATAAAGACAGTAAGCATGTATATAATGTACTTATTGCAAATGGGGATACACCAACAAGCCAGGAAAAATGGAACGATCATTTCAATGATATTAACTGGAAATATGCTTATAAAGCAGTTTTTTTACTAACAAGAGATTCCTATCTACAGTGGCTACAGTTACGAATTCTTCATAGAATTATTGGTACAAAATCTTTATTATGTCATATGAATATTGTAAATGATAACATGTGTACCTTTTGTACAGACGAGGAAGAGACGATTTTACATTTGTTCTGGGAGTGTAGGTTTACTCAAAAGTTGATACAAGAAGTAAAAATATTTTTAGAATATAAGGAAGTAAACATTCATATATCATGTGAAGAATTTCTTATAGGAAAAAGCAAAAAGGAGTTTAATAAATTTTATGTTTTGTTTTTACATATTAAAAGATACATTTTTATATGCCAAAGGAAAAAAATAACACCAAATTTTTGTGGTTTAAAGAGTAGCTTAAATTTAGCTTGGCAAATTTACAAAAGCACCAATATCAAAGTTTCAGAAATAGAAAATTGGGCAGTTATAAAGGTACTTATAGACAATCCACATATCTAAATAATAGAAAAATGGTTTCAGAAATAAAAATTGGGCAGTGGTAAAGTACTTATAACATTATCCACATATCTAAAAAATAGAAAAATGTTTTGAGACTAGCTGTGTATGCATGTATATTTTTGTTTTTCTTTCTCTATGTTTCATTGTAAATTTCATTTTATTGTCTTATTCATAAATATGAATGTATGTCTATCGTTATTGTAAGGTGGTCAGTGGGATGGTCCCCCGACCCACTACTACCTATGTACGGGGACAATAAAATGTTAAGAAAAAAAAAAAAAAAAGTCTGAGCTTCCATAGATGGGTCTTCACCTCAGGAATGAAGTTGCAATAAAACCATTACTTGAATATGGCACCTGTCATCCAAACGTTATACAGTGGCTGTAGTTTGTTGGTAATGCATTCCAGTTGAATTAAAGCTTACAGCTTCTGGTGCTGTCAGTGCAGAGGTGAGCTGTCAGTTTGTTCTTATCTTGTTTAAACCTGAGTGTCTTCTTGTTTTTTGTTGTTAGGTTCCTCCGACAGAAGTATCCAAAAGTATAGGTTGGTTTCATCACAGCTGTAGATTTGATCCGCTGTGAAGTCCCCACCAGCGATCATTTCTTGTAGCTGCGCATCTGCCTCTTCCTCGGCTGACCCAACCTCTCCGTTCATATTGACCTTACGAATGGCATGTCTGCATTTGAAATTCCTTAACCACCCTATGCTGCTGCTATATTAGTCATCATTTTGTGGAACTTGAGGGTTTGGCCTTGGATATTTGGTTCAGATACTGGCATTCCTTAGTTCAGACCTGTGCAAACCAGGTCATGACAGCTTCGTCTAGCTTTTTGTCATTTGTGGCCATGGCTCATTCTCTATCAAGTCCTGGCTCTACCATGCAAACCAGAGATTCACACAGAGTTGATTCAGTTAGCCGGTGTTATCGGCATATTGATGCTCTGGTTTGACGAGAACAGAGTTGTCAATCAGTGATATTTTTTTATCTATGGAAAACTGCTTTCACTTCATAGGAGCAACCTTCGATGTTGACATCTTGGAATCTGGTGTTAGAAGGAAATTTTGCAGGTCTTTTTTAAATGGCCAGACCTCGTTATGTACACAGAAAGACCTGTTCACATGCAGATCATTGTAAACTTTGGGTAAAAAAAAAATATATATGTCAAAGGCTAGTGTCATACAAAGATGTATTCAACAGTGGTCTGCAACCTTAGAGATCAATTAATATATGATTGATATTATAAAACTTATTTATTTATTTTTTTAAGTGTTTGATAATTGCCAAAATTAAGGGGAAAAAATATCTGTTACCAATATAATAAACAAAATATGAATAGACTATTGTAAAGCATATATTTTATAAAGCTCAAACTAAAAGAGGGTTGACTAAACCTTAATGAGTTAAAAAGCAATCAATTTGTGCTTTCACTAAACCTTAATAAGTTAATAAGCAATCAATTTGTGCTAGTTAAGAATAGAAACAGCAATACACACAGTCTAGACAGTATGTATACAAGTGTTAGGATTAAAACTAAATATAAATGTCATTTACTTTTATTTAAGACTTACTTTACTTACTTTTTCAAGCAAGTTGGTTTGAATCCCGGTAGGGACTTCGGATTTTTCATGTGAGGAAGCCTTCCAGCTGACTTGCGGTAGGTCGGTGGTTCTACCTGGGTACCTCTGTGTACTCAGGGTCTTCCTCCACCTGAAATTAGCTGGACGTCGCTATATGACTGAAATACTATCGCAGCGACAGTAAACCCCAATACAACAATACAACATACTTTTTCAAATTCAATTTTCAAGAACAAACTGTGAGAATCATTTAGTAATTACTTAAAGTGAACAAGAGTGCCAGTGCCACCTCCATATATGCCGCCACAAAATATTAAGATCAATATTATAGAGGCTTCCAATATGAAAGTAGATCAAATGAAAGTGTCAATATGTATCCTTTTTTCCTCCTGAGCTTAACTCTTGCAGAAATCACTGAACCTGATAATCCCTGCCTTATGCAATTCTAACCGTTATAGTAATGACATTGATCAAGATCCATTCGGAAACTTAGGGGGTTGCGTTCTCAAATTAACATGCTCTAGAGTCAAAGTTTTGTAAGGCATAACTATTGCAATAATCACTGAATTCTGAAACGGAGGAGTTGCATTCACAAAACTGCAATTCCAATATCAAAAAGAGACTTAAGTTTCAAGGGACATAACTCTTGCAAAATCCAATGAACAAGAAAATCACTGCTTTATGCATATCTATCCATTATAGTAATGACATTGTCCAAGTTTCATAAAGATCTATTCAGAAACTTAAGAGGAGTTGCATTCACAAGGCTGCAATATCAATCAGCTACAGAAACTAAGTTTCAAGGAACATAACTCTTTCAAAAATCAACTAGAGCTATCACTAAAGGTGATAAATACCCCCCACACAGCCTTTGTTTACAATCAAGTGTCCAGCTATAGGAGGTAAGTCACAATGAATTGATGTTTTCAATTGACATATTACACAAAACTATTTCACAATAATAATCTTTTTATACCAAATCAAAATTGTTTTTATTTTAATGAAGCCCAAATCATACCAAATCTGCAACATTGAATTAAACAAAAAAAGAAGTGTGTCACCAAAAGGCTGTTTCTAAGTGAAGAGCTAGTGAAGCTTCCTATGACCGATTGAATTCTATCCAGTAGTTATTGAGAAATAGCATGGACAAAAAAAACTCCAGAAAATCAGCAAAGGGCCATAACTCAAAAGAAAATCAGTCAACCGTAACCATTTCATAATATGCACATCTGTGCTTGATATTGAAGCATCCTATGACGTTTGTTTGAAATCTATCCAGTAGTTATTGAGAAATAGCGTGGACAAAGAAAACTCAAGAAAATCAGCAAAGGGCCATAACTCAAAAGAAAGTCAGTCAACCGTAACCATTTCATAATATGCACATCTGTGCTTGATATTGAAGCTTCCTATGAAGTTTGATTGAAATCCATCCAGTAGTTATTGAGAAATAGCGTGGACAAAGAAAACTCCAGAAAATCAGCAAAGGGCCATAACTCAAAAGAAAATCAGTCAACCGTAACCATTTCATAATATGCACATCTGTGCTTGATATTGAAGCATCCTATGACGTTTGTTTGAAATCTATCCAGTAGTTATTGAGAAATAGCGTGGACAAAGAAATCTCCAGAAAATCATCAAAGGGCCATAACTCAAAAGAAAGTCAATCAACCGTAACAATTTCATAATATGCACATCTATGCTCACCAGTGAAGCTTCCTATGAAGTTTGATTGAAATCCATCCAGTAGTTATTGAGAAATAGCGTGGACAAAAAAACTACGGACGGACAGACTGACCGACCGACATGGTGACTCCTATATACCCCCCCAAACTACGTTTTTGGGGGGTATAATGAACAAGAAAATCATCGCTTTATGCACAGTAATGACACTGACCAAGTTCATTTAAAGTTTTGAAAAGATCTGGTCAGAAACGTAGGGGGTTGTGTTCACAGGGCTCCAATATCAATCAGCTTCAGAGACTAAGTTGCAAAAATCAATGAACAGAAACATCGCTGCTTCATGCACTTTTACCCATTGTAGTTATGACATTGAACAAGTATTGAAAAGATACTGTCAGAAAAATAGGAGGAGTTGTGTTCACAAGGCTGCAATATCAATCAGCTATAGACTAAATTTCAAGGGACATAACTCTTGCAAAATCAATGAACAAGAAAATTGCCACTACATGTACATCTACCCATTTTAGTTATGACATTGACCAAGTATTGAAAAGATATGTTCTCAAACAAAGGGGGAGTTGCAATGACAAGGCTGCAATATTAATCAGCTACAGAGATTAAGTTTCAAGGGATATTACTCTTGCAAAAATCAATGAACTGGAAACTTGCCGCTTCATGCACATCTACCCATAATAGCAATGAAAGTGACCAAGTTTTGAAAAGATACTGACAGAAACATAGAAAAAGTAGTGTTCACAAGAAATGTGGACGTTCCAATGTACGGACGTACGTACAGACAGGCAGACAGACAAGATGACGACAATATATGACCGCCTCTGGCGGCATATGAAAATAAATCACACATCCCCAAATAATTGATAATAAGCTAACCATAGCCAATCCTCTGACAGCCTCTGTTATTAAAGGATTAACTGCTGTGTTTCAGAATTATTGGTAATAAGGGCCATGAGGGGACCACATAATTGCCCAATAGTATTTTTAATTCTGACCAAATATTTTAAAGAATGATTTTGGAACATTCTAAATAGATAAATTGTATCGAAGCTGCCAAATAATTATATAACTTTAATTTATGTTAAACATTCACGTAAAGATATTTTTCAACAATATTTACACTATTTCTTCCATCTTTATATTTCATTTGTTCAGAATAAATAAATAAAGTTAGGGCTTAATTGTTGCAAAACTATTGTAACAATATATAAATAAAGGAGAAGTTACAATAGTTTTGCACCTAGACCTCACTAGAATATGTAATGTTTATTTTTGTCTAAGACTTTGTTAAGTGTCTTATTATTTCGTAGAAATTGTGTATTTGATTTTGTCCTTGTTTCTATTTATGTTAAAATGACATCAATGTTTTTTAATCACCTGCATGTAATATGCCATGATGAAATAAAATCAAAGTGCTGAAAACACTGGAGTTGTGTGTGTCAAGTGAAAGAGGATTGTTTGACAAGTCTGTAGCTTAATAAAACCCTTTGAGACTTTACCACTTAAATTCATGTACTCAGTCCCGAGGATAAAATCTTATCAAACCCATCATTTGTCAAGCCCTTGTATCAACTAGTGATTTGGTTTTCACAGAAAACTGATGTCGAACACCATCCTTCCCCTCACACACACATACACTGAGGCACACAGTGACATAGGTACAAGAGTCCTCTCACCAGGGTCTGCTTTATTTGCTTTGAAAAAGTAGTAAATCTACCATGATGTCAGTTATCAAAACATTAGCTCCCTTTTGCAAACAGTGACTTGAAATAGGAATATATTGTTATTTTTCACATGTAAAAGAATAATTAGGATTACAAGCAACAGGTTAGCCCTGCGTGACTAAGGCACTTAACATTTTCAGATGTTTGCTGTGATACTCCAGAAACAAGAGTATTTTCTGGAACACATGTGTCACCTGCTAAAGCGTGACGGACAAAGTGTGATGGACAGACAGACAGAAGGTGCAAAAGTGATTCCTATGTGTCACTCCTGCTTACAAAAATTAAGTATGAAATTCTCCAAAATTATGATGTGAGAGTTACAGTTCTTGTGCACTGCAATTCTCCTCCATGACGCATATCTAGGTTATATGTTTCATATTGCATTGTGAGGCTCCAGACAATACTTAAGAATGAAATTTAACAAACTCCAAATATAATGTGCAGAGTAACGGTTCTTGTGCATAACACTTCCCCTCCATAAGATTTATCTACCTGTGAAGTGAAATATATGATGTGCAGAGTTATGGTTTTAAGTGCATGACACTTCTCCTCCATGAGATCTATCTACCTGTGAAGTGTCAAGTTAATAACTTTGCCTAGTTATGCATAAAATATGTATAAGAGAGGGATGAAATGGGTATGACCCTCCCCCACTCAAGCATGACCCCTCTGGAAGTTGGCTATGAAGTTTAAAAATCCAGTTATATAGTGTTTTGACATCAAATCACGGCCTCACACCCCGCCCCCCTGTGATTTTCAGAGCTGGCTCCCCCACCCCCACATGCAGTGAATTTCATAGTAGGAACTGGACATGGTAATTATCCATTATCCCTGTCAGACCCCACACCTGAGACAAACTAGAACTATCACTGAAGGTGATTCATACCCCCCCCCCTTTCACAGGATGTATTCACATGAAAAAATTCACAATAGGATTTGGGCTTATAAGCATACCAAAAAAAAAAAATATCACTAAAGGTGATCAATACCCACACCGGAAGTCTGTCATGTGTAGGAATACAGTTTCAAAAGTTTGCGTGAGTGAAAGACTACATGTATGTAAGGTTTAAAGTTAGTGTGAGCAATGGTTCAAAAGTTTTGGACAATGATAAAAAGTTTTGACAGACAGACAGATAGACAGAGAGACACACATACAGACACACAGAAGAAAACAATTTGCCCCCAAGATCTGTAGCTGAGGAGAATAAAAATGCAGTCTAATTATGGTTCACATCCATATTTATTGTTTGCAAAAACCTGTCTTTAAGAATTTACATTGTGGTTTTCTTACGCACTGCACTTCCTCTCATCAAGATCAATCTACATATGAAGTTTCATCAACCTAGCTACTTTAGTATTGGAGTTATGCTCCGGACAAAATCAAAAGATTAAAAATGACAAAGGGCAATAACTCCTTTCAAAATACATGCAGAGTTATGGTTCTTTGCACTGCACTTCCTCTCATCAAGATCAATCTACATATGAAGTTTCATCAACCTAGCTACTTTAGTATTGGAGTTATGCTCCGGACAAAATCAAAAGATTAAAAATGACAAAGGGCAATAACTCCTTTCAAAATACATGCAGAGTTATGGTTCTTGTGCACTGCACTTCCTCTCATCAAGATCAATCTACATATGAAGTTTCATCAACCTAGCTACTTTAGTATTGGAGTAATGGTCCGGACAAAATCAAAAGATTAAAAATGACAAAGGGCAATAACTCCTTTCAAAATATATGCAGAGTTATGGTTCTTATGCACTGCACTTCCTCTCATCAAGGTCTATCTACCTATGAAGTTTCATCAACATAGGTACAGTAGTTTTGGAGAAATGCTCCGGACAAATATTTGTAGACCAACCGCCGGACCGCCGGACCGCCAGACCGACCAGGTGACTCCTATATACCCCCCCAAATTTCATTTGTGGGGGTATAATTACTGGATCCGCGCATGACCTTCAAGGATTATTGTAACAGTCCATACTGATATTGTATATCTACTGTCCAAAAAATATTACGAGCTCTTTGCACAAATCATGTGATCAAAACAAACTATTACATCTGCATGGGAGCCATGCATAACATGATCAATATAGTTTATTTTTGATACAAAATTGATTTTACAACACTTTTACTTAAATTTTATTATACTTGTGTGTACTAGTTACCTTCAAATCACAGGTATTTGACACTCACTAAAAATATGTTATACTATACAGTATTTGACTGCATGCGTATGCGCAAGCAGTCTTTTGTACCACACTTTCAAGTCGATTGACGACAGCTGGCACATCAATTTTAACATTTCATAGTATTACTACACAGAAGAAGTTCTGAGGTTAAAAAAAGTTCATACTGAGACCTGTCGATTAAGAGAGGAAACTCCAATATTTTCACAATTTCATTCAGCACTAGACAAAATGTAAGTATCTATTCAGTATATTCGCTACAGTATTTTATTTAGAACATGTTAAATAAGCGGCATCTGTCAAGTTAGGTCTACTTTTGGTATACCAAACGTAATTGTAGAATTACCGTAATCATATTGATACCGCCAAAATAAAAGCCACAAAAGAATAAATTTCACCAAAACTTTATAAAAAAACATATGATATAATTTGAATCAAACGTGTGAGGAAATCTCAAAGCTTTATTCATCTTTGATGATTTTTTTTTGATAAAGATGTGTAGCTATAAAGTAAGAAGTGAATTTCAGGTTTTCTTGTATTTCAGTTTTTCTTGTATTTTGTCATTTCTAATAACTACTTCCCCACCAACTACGTTGAAAGCGAATGACAATGGAATGAGAGAACATAGTTTCCAGTCAAGTTCGAGGAGAATCTATCCATTACTAAGAAAGATGCAGTAATTGAAAATCAGTATCTATCAGACTGATCAATTAAATAATTGATTTTCCCTATCATTGTGATTTAAAGGTTTGCTCTTAAATTTGTTTTTTTTCCAACATATGGTGTTACCTTTTATTTTGTATTTATTATTTAGTAGTGTCTACATCTACATTTATTTCTTTGTATATCTCTTTTTCTGTCGCTCGTCCTCGTACTTTCCAGATTTCTGTTACTATTTAAGCTTTAAACTAGAGCTATATTTATGCAGGGTTTCTGTAGACCTATATGCATATAGCATAACTGGATCAAACAATTAATTAATTTAGAATAATTATGAACAATGATAGATATGATGAGATTGAGAATCATACTGAGTTTAGACAAGAGGTATTTCATTGAATGATGTGAATGTAATATAACAATTTAAGAAAAACTTGAAATCCAGACATGGATTTGAACCCATGACCCCTCAAATGGTTTAAGTAAGAGTGGTCACGAGAATGAATTCATAATAACCACTTGTTCTAATGACTTAGTAATACTTAATGGATTATTTAAAGGCCATAGAAAATAACATCCACCTAGCTCATATTCTGAATTAATTGGATTCTAAGGTCAAAGGACTGAGAACAAATATCTATTTTCTTTTTTAATCCAATGGCAACACATTATTTTATAAATGATCAGGTAAGAGAAATATATAGCCAGACCAGGACTTGAGTGGGTGCACGTACATAAATCACACTTAAATAAATACTTAGGGCCACATGCTGCATTTGGAATTTGTCCCTGATTTCATATGACATAACAATTGCTATATCATTGACTAAGCAAAGGGCGATATATACAGATAAGCTATACTGAAATGGCCCCCCTTTTTGGCACCAAATGTAACCTGGTGAAACAAAATATAAAGCCGGACCAGGATTCAAACCCAGGACCCTTGGCATACAATGCGAGAGCTCTACAGACTGATATACAGTGAAACCCCTCTAAACCGAACCTCTGAAAACCGGATCTCCCTCCAAACCGAACGAAATGTTCGGTCCCGAATTAAAAGAACCAGATGGACTTTCTAGGACATATTCGTATATGGCTATGGAAAATCACCCCTCCAAACCGAACGTGCCTTCCGGGAAACCAATACGCAGGGTACTCTGACACGTATATCCTGTTATGTAATTTCCTAATGCGTGAAATCATTTTGACAGCTAATCGACATTTGTTTGTGATGCGTGTGAACCACTTAAGTGTGATAATTACACTGGTGGCAGATAACTCATGCTGTACGGTGCACTTGTAAATAAAATAATTAAAGAAGCCGAAACATTAAAATGATCAGTTCTTGCACGGTTTTTCACACATTTTACTGACACTACAGCAATGGTAAGATGTTTTTTAGAAACAACATTGTGTTATATTCAAACAATGCGATATTTTTCACAATCAGTATCAAACTGTAAAATTAATTGCGTCGTTAAGGGCCTACCAATGAAAAAGTGAGAAAACCAAAGACTGCATCATTGATCATGATTCCATTTTCATACTTTATTAATCATTTCGATTGCAACTATCGATGCTATCATGTCGGCACCACCTTCTAAATGTCATAGGGTTGAATTAACTCAAAGACAGAATTAATCTGATCAAGGAATCTGAGTCGATTCCAAAACCAACACTTGTGGTATGATTGGCTTAAAATCACATGATCATGAGCAATAAAAAGAAAAACCACTGAATGATAAAATGCAAAATATAATATGAAATATTTAAAGATAAAAAAGAATTGTAAATAAATTCATATGTCTATATCTTTACCCATGTCAATAAAATATGAGGAGAATAAACACTAATGTTTTTCTTTTACATTTATGTTTCAGGGGCTGGGACAGAAGTACGGCATTGGAAAGTCAACAGTCTTTGACACCCGTAAGAAGAAAGCCGCGTACCTGGAATAGTGGGAGAACAACATCAGCTTCAAGAAAGTACGCATCAGCACTACCTGCAAGTATGACAACCTCAACAACCTAGTCTTCCAGTGGTTTACCACAGCAAGATCAAAGAACCTTCCTCTTTCTGGAGTGACTATCCACTATGCGAAGGAACTGGACATTCAGGACTTTAAGGCTTCCAATGGATGGTTAGATAGGTGGAAGACTAGATTCTCAGTGAAAGGATTTAAGCTTTGTGGGGAAAGTTTCGGGAACGTAGACACAGTGTCAGACTACAAGGACAGACTTAAGGAGATTGCTAGTGGATATCAGGATGCTGATATATTTAACTGTGATGAGACAGGATTATACTTCAGGGCAGTATCGGATAAGACTTTAGCTGTGAAAGGACAGGAACTGAGGGGAACGAAAATGCCGAAGGACCGTGATACTGTGCTTCTCGCATGCAGTGCTACTGGTGAAAAACTGAAGCCCCTTGTTATCGGGAAAGCAGCAAATCCAAGGTGTCTGAAAAAAGTGAAACGCAAGTCTCTCGGAGTAGACTATGTGGCAAATGGAAAGGCCTGGATGACTGGTGCCATCTTGATGACAGATGAGGTTACAAGACAGGCACATATTGTTATTCCTTGACAATGCTGGATCACACGTGCGCGATCTGAGCTTATCTCACGTGGAGCTGAAATTCCTGCCGCCTAACACTACATCCCACTTGCAGTCGCTAGAACAAGGGATCATTCAGGCATTTAAGGCACTCTACAGGAAGAGCTTGACCCGGTCTATGCTCAGCATCATGGATTCTGCCGAGGGTGTACAGGACTTGTGCAAGAAAGTGACACTGCTAGACAGCATCGGCTGGATCACACAGTCTTAGAGGGACATCAAGCCAGTGACAATTCAGGATGCTTCCAGAAGGCTGGATTCTGTGCACCTGTCAACAGTGGTGACTCACCCAGTGCTGAGGATTCAGATGATGAGGATGATCACATCCCCTTAGCAGAATTAGCGAAGCAGTTCTCCCTTCGAGCAGAGGATCTGGAGATTGACCAAGACCTGGAGACTGAGGACACGTCCGAGGACTGGGAACAGACTCTGATGTCTTCCTACAGACCTACAGCATCTGTTGACCAGAAGGAGGAGGGGCAAGATGACGATGGGAGTGACACAGAACAGGAACCGCTTCCAGGATCTGACATGTCCCTCAGAGATGTGCTGGACTTAGTTAGCCGCCTCAAGAACTTTGCATGCAGTAAAGATTCCATTTATCTTGAAATGGCCGACACTCTCAAGACCATGACTGAGAAAAAGATAGTGAAGGTATAATGTGGCAGCATACAGAGTTCTATCACATCTTTCTTCGAGAAGCAGTAAAACATGTAAAAGTGTTAATACCAGTCTCTTCTTGCCTTGTGCTATGTGATAATATTTATTGATTGATGTGCTAAACAATCAGTTTGTGTGATGTGCTGAAAACCATTTTAACCCTTAGCCCGCATACTTAATTGGTGTCTGCTCAATTTCTCTGCTGTTTGAACTGTATGATTACAATGTTTTTATATACATGTACTTACTGGATGTTAATTAAAGATTAAAAATATTTATTTTGACTTTTATTTCTTTTTAAAATCAATTTGGAAAAAAAAGAATGCAATTAATATGTATGAAGTGTTTGGTTTAAAGAGGTATTAACTTAAAATAGCACTTCATGCATCTAAACTGGATCTATTTTTTCTTGATTTGATTTTATTATTATTACCTTTTTCTAACCCAATATAGTCCAAACCCTTCTAATCTGGAAACCCCTCTAAACCAAACTTTCAGCTTGGTCCGGAAGAGTTCGGTTTAGAGGGGTTTCACTGTACAGAATTGCTAATAAATATCTCATATTGATAAAGGTTACTAATGGGCTGTTATTTTATCTAGTATGAAAAATGAACAGCTAAACAAGGATCTGGAATCTAACAGGTTGCTTATACTACCAGACCACTGACACTAATCTCTT